>VZTD01001801.1:116408-200922 GCA_013397725.1 Rhagologus leucostigma
CAGCGCACACACACATCCAGCGCACACACACATCCCAGCGCACACACATCCCAGCGCACACACATCCCAGCGCGCACACCCGCACACACGCACGCACGGGCGGACGCACACAGCCGCACACAGCCGCACATAACAAGCACACACGCACAGGCAGCCCGCACCCTGGCTCCCGCTCCGCCGCTCCGCGCCAGGGGGGAAGATGAGCTCGGGGGACGTGGTTTGCACTGGATGGCTCATCAAATCACCCCCCGAGAAGAAACTCAAGAGATACGTAAGTGCAGAGGCTTTGCTGATCTTTTTTTCTCGCTAAAGGGATTTCGGCATGCTGTCGCTGTCTGACTCTCCCTTTGAAATCTCTCGTCCGTTTCGGCTTCGCGTTGGACCAAAACAAAAAGATTTCCAAGTCCATGCGCTTACAGAGTATTTTAGTTTTCACCCACATTCTTGTGCCCTCTGGAATTAACCTTTCCCGGCTCGTAAGATTATAATACTTCAGCTGTTATGCAACATATCTTAGGTTAAAAACCACATTTCGGTTTCAGTTAATGTTGCCGTAACTAACAGAATTGTTGTAATAGAATTGCAGATGTCACTTTTCCAGGGACGGACAAGAACACCCTAAAAAGAAAGGGGAAAAAAAAAAACGAGCAGACAAAATTCTAATAGTTTAGATTCTGGGGCTTGGCTTTGTTAAGATGCTCTGTAATTTCTATGACACTTGCTAAAGGCAACATCTGCAATAGTTTTATTTACCAATGCCAGATGCAGTTATTAGCAGAAAGCTTCACTTTTGGTCTGTGATAAAGAGGTGCTGGAAGATGCTGTGCTATAAAGTTCCTGATAGCTGAAAGGTGAAGGGGGCAGGGGAGAAGAAGCGAGCCCTGCATATGGAGATCTGCAACTGCACTATGGGCCCCTTGTTTCATTCTCTATCTGCTTGCCTGTTTGTCTGGAAAAAAAAAAAAAAAAGGATGTGTGTTGCAAACATAGGAAACTGTCTCATTGCAGGGCTGCGAGGAAAGCATTTCGGGTAGGAATAAATGACCCTTAAAAATTTGCTTGGGACAGCATTAAAAATGTAAGCCCCTCGTGGGCCATTTTGCATACTCATTTGTGATGGTTCTTCGTCAGGCATGTTGTTATGTTGTTCTGCTGTGACACTTTTGGAACCGGTAATACCCGTTTGAGTCATGCCCTTCTAACCTGACTTCCCTCAGAGCTCTGCACCGTACTCGAAGGATGCCACAGGCCGTGTCTCTGGCGCTCCGAGCCGTATGCACAGCTTACATCATTTGTCGTATTCACTTCTGTTTATCAGCATTTTCTCTGGAGTGCTGATGTTAGCTTTTCCCAGTAATATGAGGCATCACTGCTTCGTGAAGAATATGGTGGATAATATTTGGTAGTGTATTTTTTCTTTGGCTAAAAACTAGCAGAAAGGATAATTTACTGATGTTGGAATTTATTTTTAACTTATTCTAAGCCAGACTTTCTTCTTTTAGACCACAGTATTGCATTGAAATGGCTGAATATTTGCTTTGTTCAGTTAGCATTTTCCAATTCTAAAATAACCACTATGATGTGTCTCACGGGAGCTGCAAATAAATTATGGGCATCTAATTTTTGCAATATTTTGTAACGAGTGCACTAATAGCACTGTATAGCAGGCAGAGTGTAAGAGCCACTGATTCACCCAGCTGGTATCATTAGTAACTCTGTCAGTGAAGCTATTTTTGATGACTCAATATTCATAAAAGGGCAAAGTAGAGAAAACAGAATGTGATAAAGCTGGGATTTGAAAGCCCCCATTATACAGTCAAGATAATAGTCACAACAGGGGCTCTGATCAGCTCACAAGGCTACTTGCAGTCTGCTCTGCTCAGATTTTGCACTACAAAACCAGGGGAAAATTGGTCTGTGTTATTCTCCAAACATCAACCACTAGATTAGCCAGATCTCTGCAGATTAGGCCTTGTTTTCTGGTTAGGAGGGTAAGGTAGTCCTTTGTCCGTAATAAGCAGAAAGAAATCTGCTGCAAGTACAGCAAAACCTAATGTCCTTTCTCATGTGACTGGTTACACAGTGGATGCTACAAACCAAATGGTAATTGTCTCTCACTTGCTGTAAACTACTTTTCCCCTATTTTTCGTAGAGTTTCACCAGCATGGCAGCTGTGCATCTTACACTGGGGTAGCAGATAGCTCAGGCTGAACCACAGTCACTGCTTAAAAACAACAGAGCTTTAAAACAATGACTGTTTAAACTGACTTCAGTAGGTGTCAAGTGTCAACCGCTTACAGGAGAATGGTGTTGGCTCTGGCTCTGAACTGACAACACACATAAATCCCCGAGTTCAACACCACCCTTTGTGTTCAGCTGGAAAAGCCCATGGTCTGAGCCGACGCTTCCAGGGAGCTTCAAGGGCCAGCTTGGCCTGCTGCTCATGGTACTTCTCATACACTGCCCAGCCTCGCTTGCTCTCATGGGGTTGTCTCCCAGTTTACACTTCCCTGAGTTCAGCATCCGGCCTTTGTCAGGTCCGACCTGAGGGTCCCATGTTTTACACACAGATAAATTCTTAAACCTCCATCTATTACAATCACTAAGAAAATCCAGTTAATTTCCGTGGACTCTGTAGTTAAAAGATCAGACAAAGCAATGAATTCAGGTTGTGAGACTGGGAGCTGCAATAGTCCCACTGAAGCCACTGGGAATATTTGCAGTGTTTATAAAATTAAACAAATTAATCTTTCCAAGAATAGAGCTGAGAGACCAAAGTATACCTTCATTTATATTTGTTCTCTGATGAAAGCATTAAGTTTTCTATGCATAAACAAGTCAGAATTTGCCTCTAGGTAAGCAGAACATTATTTTCAAAACTTTGAAAGTGAAAAGCAGGTGCTAAGAGTCTATATTTTTCCTGTAATGTCTTACAAAGCTGATGCTCTTAGTAGCACTATTCTTAGAAGTGTCTTATCATTCCCTAACAAAGGCTGCTCTCTTGCCTGTGCAGGAAACGAACATGAGATTAATTACCCAAGTGTAACTTTCTGTAAAAACAGAGAGATTAATGCTAAACACAGAGAATTCATTAGAAAGCACAGAGAGCTTTGCTACAGCAGGCAAATACTCTAATAGTGAATTAACAGCATGGACAATGCTTTTCTCTCTGCCTGATACTTGAACCATGAAACCACCACGTCAGCCTATCTAAAGAGGCAGTTGTGCAAGGGGTCTCCCAGGAGAGTATTTGGTGTGTGTTGCAGTTCTTTGTCCTCTAAGTGTGACCTGAAAGCTGTGCTGCTTTCATTTCCCCACTTGGTTGCAGCTTTTCTCACCGACCAGGTCTGCGTGGGCCTGAGGGGTGCCAGGGAACAGCCAAAGCTGGGGGGAAGCTGGGTATGGGGCAGGAGACAGAGAGGAAGAAGCTGCTATCAAAAACTAAGAAGTGGTGGTGATGGAGGTAAAGGCCATCCTGCTCTAGACCAAAAACGCTAAGTTTCAGGCACAGCTTGACATTCAGCCCCACAGGAGGAAAACCCACTGAAGATTTTTGCTGTTAATGTTAGTGGATCATGAATACCAGCCTCTGCGGGAAATTAGATGTAATGGGGGAATCTGCTTCAGGTTTGATGGGTTTCACAGTTCCTTATGTTGGTGCTGAGTACATCCATCCCAATTCTGAAATGTCAGCATTGAATAGCTGTCTCCTTGATAGTTTTCATGTGGAAATATATCTGATCACTGACTTATTATTTGTTGTTTATTTACTGGGGGAGGTGGAAGGAAGGAAGGAATGGTTTCATGGCCTTGAAAACAAAGGATTTACCACAGCCAGTGCAAAAAGTCACGATGAAAGGAAAAACAACATAGAAGAAGGCCCAGAGAACGTCTAATGAAGTAAGAGACTGGTGCTATTGAGAAGACACATTGCTCGAGTGCTGACAAGGAGGAGGAGATGGGATTTTCAACACACTGCTAATTGCAACCTCTCCTCTAATCGCTGTCCCATTGTTTGTCACACCAGTGAGGAACAGCAGCGGTAGCTCTGCTGAGTGCCCTGACAGTGTTTACTTGCTGTTAGTGTTAAGTTACGTGGTTTGCAGTAGTAAAGGGCCATATACAGATGCTTGCTTGTTATGAGTCACTGCAGCTCCATTTAAGTCACCGCTGCACAGCTGTACCCCAGCTGAAGAGCTATTTTTAATCTTCAGTACTATACAAATTGATGAGGGAAGACCACTTGCTCAAAAAAAGGCAAGTTTCCCACTTTACTTGAGTGACTGATTTCTTCAAACATTGTTGAAAATCAAAATTCCTTGTCAGCATCTCTATAACAAGAGTCCCAAATGGACTCCATATTAGAAAATGTAGCCTTGCACTTCTACCACTCTTTTTCTTGGAGTTTCTGGTCTGGGAAGGCAAATGGTGTAAATTAATGTACCCGATGGCAAAGCTGGTGGAGCAGTGTTCTCTCCTGCTGTGTCTGTGTGGGGCAGTAAGTGCTGCCAGAAGGGCACAGCAGAGCCGAGCCCGACATCTCTGACCGTTGGGGGATCTGCCGGGACCCAACCGCAGCACACCAAGGCTGGGGGTTTAGAAGATAGGAGAATCTAGGCGACTTCTCCATTTTTAGCTGAAGTTCTGGTATTTATCAGGAGACCAAACGGGAAGTTACTACGAAGAAAAAGTAAAGTAGCATTATGGAAGAGTTTGCTCAAGTAATAGGAACAGGAGCTGCAGAGCACTGCGAAGCGCGGGTGGGATAGAGAGCATCTGCTCTCTAATCCAGCATTGGGCTGCTGTCACCAGAGGACACTGCCACCCTCCCCTGAAAGAAATCCCCAAGTGCTTTGTGAGGTCAAGTACTTCTGCTGGTTTGGGGTTTGGGGGAAGTTTCTGAAAAATATCTATCCAGAAGAAACCTGAACTTAATTTTTATCTATAAGTCTTTTTATTTCCAAATGCTTCTTACAAAGCCTCTCCTTTGATTCCTATCCCTTCTGAAGAGAGAATTCTGGCCAACTTTCATACTTTTCTGGAATCAATATCCCGAGCTCCCTGAGTTTATTTAACCAGTTTGCACGGGTTTTGTAACTCTGGTTCATAGGCTGGGTGGAAGTAGGAGTCACGTGGGATGCAGAAAGTTGTCAGAGCCTTTTAGCTCGTTCCAGTTGTAAGTTTTGAACCTATGTTTTTTTCTGTTGTTACTTCATTTTAAAATCCGGTGTGCATTCTGTCTATCTGGTTTGTATATTTAAAAAGAACTGAATTTAGAGAAAATGAAGGCTTTCAAACAGAAGCTCCTGTGTGGCAGTCTACATGTTCCCGTCTCTGTGAAATCCTGTGCAAACTGGTAAAATAACAGCAGAATACTTATGTTAAGGAGGAGTTTCCATCACTGTAATTAAACATTTGTAATTAGCTATGTGCAAATCAGACCTTGTTTTGGTAGGTTAAGTGCGATGTTTATTCTAGACCGTTTTCGTCCATTTTAACAATGTTTTGATAGTTTAAATGCAATGTTTAATGAGATAGGTTGACTTCTAAGAAAGAAATAATTTCTAAAAAACACTGCTGTTCTTGGCAACTTGTGTATCAGAATAATTTCCCCTGAACTATTTATTTGGGTGGAGCCATAATAGTCCTGAAGCCCCAGTTTAATCTTTGACTACATGTTTTCAGTGCACAGGAATGTCCAGCTATTGGTTTCTATTCAAAACAGAAACACACAAGTTATCAGGTCTTTGCATTCAAAAATAGAGCCTTAAAAAAACACACTAGTTTGAAATAGAGAAGGAAACGTTAACTTGTGTGGTAAGTAAACGAGTTATGCAGTCAAACACGGCTCAGAGGAAAATGCATTACAAGTTGTACTTTGGTGAAGTCTTTATTGTAGCATGAAAACTATGGAAATATGGATAAACACATTACTTCTACCAATGATGCATTAAAACGCTATGAATATTTGTTATGAAGATTTGATAGGTTTTTAGGGAAAGGGACAAGTTTATTCCTAAAATGATAGTCATTAGAAAAACAGTTATTTTATTTGCTTTTTTGTCCTTTTCATTTGATTTGGAAATGAATTAGTAATGTGATAAGACAAGGAAAAAATGCTGGTTTTGAAATAAAATTTGCATGTCAAAACATTACATCCAGCCAGATAAAATACGTTTTCTTCTCTCTCATTTAATTCAATAAATAAAATTCAATACTTTAGCTTTTAAATTTTTTTCTGCTTTACAATAATATCCTTGATTTGTTTCAGTTTGTGTTGCATCAGGAAAATAAACAAACCAACAAACACATAGCCATGCAAAACTCACCTTTAAAATCTGCTGCAGCTTAGTATTTGTTAAAAATAAAACAAAATTGATGCCTAGTCCCTTTCTGAGGCTAATTCATTCATAGCTTTGTAATTGTTAGAATGAGACAACTGTTCTTAGAGATTTTATTATTCCCTTCCCTCCTGACGCCAAAAACCCCACCTGACCCCTGCAGTCAAAACTGCATTGTAGCTTTCCACAAAAGCCCTGAACAACACATTTCAGTTATCCAGGATCCCTTTTCATAGAACATTTTACAGAAAGGCAGTAAAATGTGGTTATGAGTATGAATTTGAAATTACTTAAATGAGAGTGTTAATTTAAATGGAACTTAGATTGTCATATGAAAGTTTTTGACTCGTTTCTGACAACACTTTTTTTAAAAGACAATACTTTCTGTGAGGCCTGTTAGTGATAAATATTCATCCTGTGACTCCCAAGTCTCAGGACCATGGGTTATGTATTCATATTTCTGTTGGACAGAATAATGGCCATAAGGGGACCCTTTCTAACTTCGCAACTATTGTAATGTCAGCAGAGCACATAGTTTGTGAACAATCTGTTTTTACATACCAGACTTGGAAACTGTTTGTAGAAGTTCAAGGATTTTACAGTTGTGAAGCCATTTTTTCAAGATGACACGAACTGGTCGTGCCAAGGAGAAGCCAGTAGTTCAGAACAAGCATGAACTATGTTTTACTTGCAGACTGTACAAACTGAGCAGTAGAGCCTCTAACTTTACCAAAGTCCCGAGTTTCTAAGCACTGGGAGAGCCGGCTCTGTGCGCCTGCTGCAAAGCTACGCTTCCAAGGGCTGTTGCCGGTTCCACAGAAAAGCCCCCGGCATTCACAGGTGACTGTGAGCTGATCAAATCACTACGGGAGGAGGAGAAACATCTGAAGAGATGCCAGCTGAGTTTACAGTAGCAGTGAAGAAACAGTTTCAGGGGAATGATATGCTCCTTTGCCAAGTGCTCACTGCTGTTCCAGCTACATCATCTGGATTGTTTACTAATATTTAGAGTGGAAGCTTTGCAAGCTTAAGAAGTTTTATTTTTAATAAGTTCAACATTTTGAACCCATCCCAAGAAAATAATTGCATTCTCACTGAGGCCTTAGGTTTAGAAATAAGAAGCACTCAAGTAGCTCAGGGAACCGGGTTTATTGAGATTTTCAAGTGCTTTGCTCCCACTGAAAAAAGGTTTGCAACATGTTTTCACTGGGTCCTCCCCTGACTCCAGGCCTACTTTTACAGGTCTTCACTGGTTAACTTTCCTGGTAAAACAGCAGGATTTGGACTGTCAGCTGAAAATGGGACTGTTACTCCAATTCCACTTTATACTTTTTCAAATATTCCTTTTTGACATATAACTCAGTGTCGCATCAGCCTTGAGCTATGGATTATAGAATAATGGTGAACTGTTTTTGAAAAGTGATGGAAAACCACCAGCTAAATCTCACCATTATTTCAGAATCCTCCCCAAACTCCCACTATCATCTGTCCTGAGCCTGAGAAATAGTCAAGCTGAAACGTCATTAAGACAAACAAGCAGAAAGGTTAGGGGACAATCAGATTGGCATAGGAAGAACAGGCTTCGTGGTGGTGACACTGCTTTGGTTCCCCTGTGCATCCCTCTCCTTTGGGTTTGCAGACTGGAAGCTTAATAATTCTGGTATTTAAAGGAAAAATAAAAAGAAGCATTTATTGAAGTGTTACTAGACTGCAATGCTTTAACAGTTTTAATATGTTCATATGTTCTTTGTTTTGCTTTGCTTTTTTTTCAAATTCACAACTGAAAGTACTGTTGCTATGTTACTGTAATGGTGTGTAGGCTGCTAAATAAATAGAGGGAGTTTAGTCCATGCCAGAAATAGAAAGCCAGGTCAAAGGTGACATTTGGGACACGTTGAGAAAAAAAAAAAAAACAGAATATATAATTATTTCTTTCCTTCCTATCATTCTCTTCAGTCTCATTAGCCCCAGACTACTTAGAAGGAAATTACAACAGAACTTCTGAGCATGTCAGAGTATAAAAAAATGACACCTTGGGAGTTCTGAGTCTTTTGGCTTTGTTCTTTGCAAGATCAAATTCACACAGTAAAACAGTGGCACCTCACACTCCTGTGAACTGAGCAGGTACTTGGAGGTATTAAAGGACACAGGGACTGATGAAAATTCACTCTGCAAAGGCGCGCTCGGAAGGGAAAATCTGTGAGAGGGAACAAGCTTTGAGGAAAAAAAGAAACAGGAAATTCGAGTCCATTGTCCTTTTTGGGGTAGCCTGGCAGGTTCCCAAGGACCAGATATACAAAAATGTGCTCAGGCTCTTTGTGAGTAGCCCCCAGGTACCTGCCTGCACCTTCGGCTGCCTGAGCAGCTTTGTGAGCCTGGCTTGCGAGCGTGCACAAGGGCAGGGTCATTTCATCCTCCGCTGCTGCCTGTGTGTGCTCCTGCTGTACCCAGGCACCACGAGCTCTTGTTCAAGCTCCAGGGGCTGATGCAGTAAATGGGGAGCACTGCAAGCCACTTAGGTGAAAAGCAGAGCCCAGCCCTCCCTCCATCCATGTGAGCTGGAGCAGAAGTAGCCCTCATCCCAGGCATGAACTCAGCAGCCTCCTGACTTGCAGAGGGAGGCCTCTGACTTCACTTCCAAGATGTTATGGCAGATGCTGGAACCTCTGGGCTGTGTTCCTTGAGCACCACGCCCCTCTCCCCTCCCAGCGCCGCCGTGGCCAGGCACGGTGCCCTGATGGGCCCTGCCTTGCCCTTGGCCCTGCTGCTCCCCCAGGAGCATCAGCGGCTCTGAGCCCAGGCAGAGCAGCTGGGAGGTGTCAGACCTTCCCCTGGCAGGAGGTGGGACACGGAACGGCGCTGAGCCGTGAGTTAATTTAGCAGATTTGTAATTAATCTTAAGATCTTATTTTTAAATATATATGTTTACTTATAAACAAATTCTTCACGTGACATAATATGAGGCCTCTTATTTCTTTTTGTTTTAGGGAAGAAGCCCACAGCAACAACCTAAACCAGTTCAGTGCATGCAATCCTATTAGAGATTCCTTGGTGTTATTTTTGTAGTTCTACAAATCTGTTACTTTTCTGTAAACAAACAAATAGATGTTCCCCCTACCCAAGAGACCTTTGGATCTGAAGCATCCCAGAAAATCCCACATTTAGCATAAAATTTATAGAAGAGGATTAAATTAGAGGTACAATGAGAGCCAAAGATGTGACAAATCTAGATCCTAAATTGCACAGGGTTTAAAATTTTCTTTGTTAACACTCCTTGAATGAAGGGATGGAATTTGAATAACTAGGAACGTTTCCTGATATGATGGATGTGAATAGCTGGTTTAATAAGATACTTTCCTAATTTTCAGCCCCAAGCCAACCCCTAGGGCCTTAGACCTTGGGGTGTGTCTGTCTTTCTGTGTCAGAAAACAAACAAGTAGTTTAGGATCCATCAGGGTTGTTTATTTTCTTTTATCACGACTTTGCTGCTGCAACTGGTTGTTTTCTACCACAACCAGTATTCAGCCTCACACTGAAGGAGAGGGTGTTAGAGGCTTTCTTGTCCCCTGTGGAGTTCAAACCCTCATTTGGACTCTGTCAAATCCTTTACCCTTGCCAGAGACTGCATTTATCTCAAACCGTAAAGTGCAATTACTATGATTTATCTTTCCTTGGAGCGAATAAGATTTTACCAGGCATTTTCTCCACAGAAGTCTGCAGCTGGGAGAAGAGCAACCTACAGCCTGTCCTTTCCAGGCTCGTGTTGCATATGCTGAGCAAACTGCCCAGTTTTAACCAGCAGCAGCAGCATTGCTAAACGGAATGAAGGATGAATTATACCCTCTGCAGTTCTGTTGTGTTGTCCTCCTAATGGACCTATTTGCCTTTCATTATATTTCCAGGTTCTTGAAACGATCTTCTAAAACTTACAAGTACACTTGGTTTGCTGGTTGGTACGTTAAAGCAGTTTACCCATTAGAGTAGTCCAGACAGGCCGCAGGGATGTTTGCCTGTGCTCTTTGTTGGGGCAAACAGCTGGATTGTTAAACTGGATGAAATTGTGCCAAGGCAGAAGATGGCAGACGTGGCCACCTTTCAGATAAGCTGTAGTTATCTGGATGAAGATTAAGCATATTTACATTGCTGCTCTCAGTCACTAGGAGCTCCCCTCACTGCAGCACTTACCTTGTCGTGGGGTCAGAGATGCTTTAGTGAAACTTGCCATTAGAGAACGGGCGACACGAGTTTGGGCGGTGAAGAGTCAGGGAGAGCTTGTGTGAAGCTGTAGCTGTGCAGTCCTTTCCAGAACACAGTGATGGAGAGGGATAGCCTTAGAGATGCACCCGAGTGACAGGTCTAAGGAACAACTTTTCTGTAGTTTAACAATCTGAGCTATGTGAAGACTTCAGCAGTGGTAGCTCTAATTCTCATATGCTCAGAACTCACTGTGCACCCACAGACAGGTTTCAATTTGACTTGTTGCTTGGGTTTACTAGGTTTGGAAGTGGAACTGGGATCTCTGTATGAGCATGAGCATATTGTTGCAGATTTTAGTTCAGAGATGGGTTTTTTTTTAAAGAAAGCAGGTATTTTATGTGCCATCTATGCATATGAATAAAATATAAAGAGTAGAGGAAAGCACTCAGATATAAGACCTTATAGTCTTAATGGTCATAAAGCCTAAGATCAGTTTGTTGTAGGGCAGCTGGTCACTTCTGACTTCCAGCTAGGGTTGCTGCAGTCAGAGTACCTGTTTTGAGTGGAAACATGGTTGTGCAGAATCACTCCAGATTTAGTTCATGGTGCACAATCTTCATGGTTCCTTGCTGGGATAACAAGAAAAGGCACATGAGCCTGCACAGCAACAGCAGCAATGAAGTGTTGTAGCACAGCTGAGTCTGTACCATCTAGCACAAAACTTTTCCCTTCAGAGTCAAGTGCACCCATAAAGCACAGAAAGGCCAAGTGAACACTGGCTTTAATAAGCTGCTGGAATTGGGCAGGTGCACAGTCAGACTGCAGGGTTAGATACGAAGCTTTCATTTGCCTTTATGAGTTTGCAAAATCTGCTTGGAACATCTCTTTGTCCTCTCTGAAAAGGTTTCAGGTACAAAGTACTTAGACTCATCAGAAAAAAAAACTTGAGATAGGAATGGCACCTCATGTTCTCTAGCAAAACAGGGGCTTAGAGAGAAAGCAGAAGCTGAAAAATGCAGTCTCAAATTCTAACCCATTATGACCATATTTATGGGGAACATTTAAATGATCTGAACTTTTTTCCTACATATTCCTTACTACTAACTACAGTACCTTGTGACTGGTGATGTCTCATCTCCTTTAAACACTGAACTTGAATATCAGGGTTGAGCTCGAGGCTTTTCTCTTTAGCTTTTGTATGAATTGGCTGAATGCAGATCAAGCACAGAGCCACGGTCCTCAGCAACAAGGGAGTGGGAAGAGAAAAGCAGATAGGAGGATTTTGCATCCCAGTGGAAACCCCCAGATCTGCCATTACTATCAGAGCTCCTGGTAGTGCCAGTGACACTGGGAGAGATGGTATGTGGTATGGGAACTGCAGCATTTACCAGCTTGTAATTGGAAAGTGGAGGCAATGAATGGATATGAATATATTCAAATGCACAGTTTCTGTTCATTTTGTGTAACATCTCACTCATAAAATTTTCCACAAAAAGATTTTTCAGCCAGATAGAATTATGGTGAAAAATAAAAGCAGAGTTGCAGAGAAATTGGTAACTTCTTAAAAAGAATAAACTGTCACTGAAACGTCTCACTTTCTATTTGAGAGATAAAATCTATGCATGGTGCAGCCATTTTTGCTTTGCCTGGCATAAGATTTGCATGACTCACGGCCAACACTATGCTGGGGACCTAGAAATACAGAATGCAAAAGCAGATGCTGGCTGCTGGCTGGGAGATTCCTGCAGCATCTCTGAAATGATGTGTGCCCCGTTTGATGGGGCAGCACACAGAGTGCAGGCAAGCACATGTAATGCTTCTCCCCCGGTGAGGGCATTGATCTGAGGGGTGAGAGACAATGCGAAGGCTGCCAAACACCTCCTGTCCTAGCAGCAGTCCCTGCTGGTGAGGATGGGTGATGTAATGGATCAATCAGGAGAAGAAGGTTTGCAGTGAGGAAGGAGGGTGTAAGATTTGAAAGGCTGCACGTAGGAATGAGGAGTCGCAGTCCTAATTCAAGTAGCAGGCAGCTCAGCAGATGGCCCAGCAGACGAGTTGCTATGCACCACGGCATGTGTGAGAACACAGAATCACAGAATGGCTTGGGTTGGAAGGGACCTTAAAGATCATCTCATTCCAGCCCCCTGCCAGGATGCCACCCACTAGATCAGGTTGCTCAGGGCCCCATCCAACCTGGCCTTGAACACTTCCAGAGAGAAGGCAGCCACAGCTCTCTGGGCAACCTGTTCCAGTGCCTCACCGCCCTCTGAGTAAAGAACTTCCACCTAACATCTAATCTAAACATGAGAGTGGTGGTGAGGCACCAGCAGACACAGAGCCCTGCCCTGTGCATGGTCAGATGCCATGTTCCTTACCCCAGCTGTGCCCTCCATCCCCCATCAGGGTGCTTTCCTGACTTGCACACCGAGCTTCCCACAACAGTATTTCATTTTGCTGTTCTGCATAACAGCCATTTCCTCTGCTGTGCTTTGCCTTCCCTCTCCAAACAGAGCAGACCCCATCTCCAGCAGTGGAGGTCCTTGCCAGTCACAGTGACACCAAAGTCACATCACTGACTTCTCCTGCCTAAGGCAGCAGCTCTCAGGCTGAGCTGGCACCTCTCAGGGAGGAAAACCTCGTCACTCTTTGGACCACACAACAGCCTTGCTGGCATGTTTTGGGTTTATTTCCTACAATTCCAGTTCCTCCAGCAGTGAAGTCTAGTGGCCAGAGATATTTCGTATGCATCCTATGTGACTTGCATCTTCCCTAACAACTTCAGCTCTTCGGGAATTTTAGGAAAAAACTTCAGAAAATCTCAAAAAAATCTCTGAATCTCTTTGTTTAGGAGCTGGATTGTTTGCAGCTGACTTTCTCCAGAGGATCTGTTTTGCTGCTTGCTGTTTGTGAGTCCTTGGGGCTCCATTTGCAAATCACCTAAACACTTATGGCTGGATCCTGCAAAAAGCATCTTTACCCCTAATAGCTTAGAGTGGCCATTGACACCTCACAGTCACGTTGTGATGCCACTCAGCATACCAGTGTTAGAAGCTTCTTTTTTTCCAGGCTGTTAATTCAGAGCAATATATTCCTGTGAGAAATTCCAGTAATCCATATTTAGTGATACAGCAAAAATCTGCGTCAGTAACCAGTTTGCGTGTAACATTGATGAAATGGTTGCCACTGACTTGTTCCAAGAAGCTCCATTTCCAATGTAATCTGCAGGAAAACCACACAGATGTATCGTGATGCATGAATTCAGATCACTATAATTAGGCTGATAAACATCTTCTCGGATATTCTTGGGGTGAGTGACATCTTTTTGCTTTAACTGCTTCTGGAGCAATATAAACTAAACTGGGAACGATGTTCTTTTTATCAATATCAGAGCGTTCCCATGGCATACTCGCGCCAGCAGATACATGGCAGCTCAGCTATGCCAGTAAAAATGCAGACAGCCCTTTGATTCAAGCAGCAGCAACACAAGCAGTGGTAATCCCTGCTTTCCCACTCACTATCCTGTCAGATTCTTTCTGTTATCTCCAAGTCCTAAGAGCATAGTTCAGGTTTTGTGTCTCCTTCACCCTTGGTGTATTTACTCGAATTGCAAACAAAGAGATTCTTTAATCCCTCCTATATTTACTATGGTCCCTTGGAGCCTGCACTAAGACTTCCCAAAGCACTAAGCTCATCCAAGGGTACTGTTGGCCAGTCATTGGGACAACAGTAATTTTGTGAGTCCCCAGTGAAAATTCTTTGGACCAGGCAGTGGACTAGGATACGTGGTTGAGGATATTTCACTACTGGACCTGTAGAGAGTGTTTAGCACGGAGAATGTTCTGATCATCCGTAATTAAATTCTGTATCTACGGAAGCCAACCAGCAACAAAAAATCCAGGCCTATATTCACTGCTTGTAAAATCAAACTCTCTGAAGTATCTCTCAGCATAAGGACTGTGAGACAAAGTGGAAAGTTTTAAACTAGTAAGGGGAAAACTTAAACATCATGATCATCTGTCTTACTGTAAAGAAGCAGAAGGATGTTAAAAACTATGCTATGCTGGCTCATTTCTTTTCAACAAAATTTATTTTAGGGGGCATTTTACATGCTTACAATAAAATAGTTAAATAAGAAAAAGTGAAATCCACTATGATTTTTGCATAACTTTTTGTTCATAACATGCTTGTGCAATAGAGTAGTCAGAATGTAATAACCAAACTATGTTTCTTCCATGCTTGAACATTAGTGGCCACCTGGAAAATTGTGTGTTCCCTCCATTCTCTCAGATCCAGCCCACAGCTGCCCGACTTGTCCAGGGGCTGTCTTCTAATAGGAATGGTGGCAACAGGCCTGGCACATTTCTGCTGAAGACACTGGAGGAGCCTCCAGAGCAGCAAAGGGAAATGCCCAAGCGCTGGAAAAAATCTTATCCTTTTGTGGAAAGACCTTGTAGGAAGCACAAACTGCTTGTGGCAAGGGCTCTGCCAGTGCGGATCGCCTTTCTGCCTGCAGCAGCTTACTTGAAAAACTTTGTCTGAAACCGCCAGTTATCACTCTGCTCGTGCAGGGTGTTGCCTCTTCTGTTCCCAGTAACAACTCTGAGCTGTGGCTGGGGTCTGTTCTGGGAACAGGCTAGAGGCTCTCTCATTAGTCAGCAAATACCAGAGCCCCAGGGCAGGGACTCCGCATCAGGGAACAGGGAAACGGGGACATATCCAATGCCTGCCGGTAATTCCAGTTGTTAAAAATAAATGTTGACTTGATGAACTTCTAACCAACCACCTGTTATGTCAGAAAGGAGCTCTGACATGATGATAATAATGCTCATCTTCTAAGGTCAGGGTATAACTGTGGTAAATGCTGGGGACATCTCAGCTGAGTGGAAAGAAGAGCTGAGGTAGTTATCTAACTACAGGAGCCTTGACAACTTTGCCGCCTGTTCTTTTGAAACCCATGCCTCGCAATACTGTACATTTGACTTACTATTTGCTCAGCTTTTTGGCGAAAATATCATTAATTACTAATTTAGTTCAGTGGAATGAGTCCAGCGGTGTGTGTGTAGCGCATTTAGTGATTTCAATCCTGAGCCTATAATTGCTCTTTCCTGTATATAATGCTGTTGGGAAAAATTCTTAGTTTCACAGTGTCAAGCACTTAACTAATCAAGGACCAAACCAGAAGCAGAGAACTCTGGAGAA
Source organism: Rhagologus leucostigma (assembly GCA_013397725.1). Classification (NCBI taxonomy): domain Eukaryota; kingdom Metazoa; phylum Chordata; class Aves; order Passeriformes; genus Rhagologus; species Rhagologus leucostigma. The sequence continues at coordinate 132,146 of VZTD01001801.1, forward strand.
GATTGTCAGGCATCGGAAGTCACCGGTAGTAAATCTTTGTGGAAACAGTGCCTGGGTGCAGTTGGGGGACTTTCCTTGCGGTTGCACACTCCCATGGCTGTAAGTGCAGAGCTGGTACTTTTCTCCTGTGCAAAGGCAAGGCAGAGCCACCAAATCCATGCTCGGGCACAATCCATGCTCAGCTGTGTCTGACACAGGGAACTCTGGAGCAGGATAGGGGGAGCAGCTTTGCGGTGTGGGAATGCAAGACACACACATGCAAAAAAACCCCCGAAAGAGTCAGGCTCAGTGCAGCCCAGGACTTGAATGTCTCTTGAGAGGCTTTTGGCTTTCCTGCTTTTGACTCTGTCCAGCTAGCTCCACCTCTCCTGCCTTCTTCCTTTGGTGGTTTCATGGCTGACCCTCAGCATCCATGGATTCCCTGGCCTCCTTGGGTGGCTGTGGCCCATGCTAGCCCACACAAAAGTGAAGTAGCCACAGGCTTAGAAAATGGCAAACAAGCAAAAAGATCTCTCTTGCTGCCTCTCTCCCTTGGATGGCAGCTGCTTTAATCAGGGGCTGTTAAGAGGGTCTTGGAACAGGGTTGTACTCCTTTGAGTCCTGGAGCTCTAGAAGAGCTGGGCTGTCTCTCTCAGAAGGTTTTCTGACACAGAGCATGTGACATCTGTCACATAATGCCGTGACAAAACTGTGTTTCTACCTCAGAGCTGAAGCAGTGTGTGAAGTGAAATTAATCATAGGTATATGTCATGGGTTCTGATTGAAATGTGGATTAGAAAGCATGCAAGCAACGCTCTGTCTCTAGAGACATTGACTCTTTGCAGCAAAAGAATGAAAGTGAAAACATCCTGAAAAACAGTAAAACAAAGAGTACTCCTGCCTGCAAAAATACCAATTTTTCAAATTGGACGCAAGAAGTGGTACAGGGAAGAGACATGGGATGATTTTAGTGCTTCATTCATCTTCAGCTTTAGTTGTACATTATAGGTCTGATTTTGCACATAATTTCGTACCCAAGAGAAGCTTTAGTTTTCCTTTTAACTGTCAAATAGGAACAAACACAAAATCAGCCATGGAGAAAGAGCCTTGGATTAAACAAACACAAAGTTTTAATACAGCTGGATTCAAGGCAATTGGATTATTCTGCCTAATTTTAGAAAGAATTGAAATAAACCATTGTGGAGAGGAGACTGAGGTTACAGGATTAGCATTCAAAGAGATAGACAGAAATGTCCTATGGCATATTTAACATATTTTTTTTGGATTTATTGAAAGATGGCTACTCAAATACACCAAATTCCTAGATAGGCTTAAAATTCCATTTTCATTTCTTTTCAATAAATCATTGTTTAAATTATGTGTATTATAATCTCCTGACAGTAGCAGTGCAATAATATTAGTAAGCACCGTCATTCTCAACTTATGTTAAGTCATAAGAAAGTCACAGAATAAAATATGGACATCTGTGATGGGTTTAAAAAATTAATTCAAACAGTCAGTAAGACTAGAAGCTCTTTAAGTGCCAAATTATTGTTGCAGAAGTATTCTTTTTATCTATGGGTCATGATTTCCAAGAAGCAAGTGAAAAAATGTAAACACTTCCAAGCATTTGTCCCTTTAGGCACAGGGTGTATTAAAAAACAACAACAAAAAATACTTCAGGGACTGAAAACAAATGCTTGCCAGGGCATTTTAGACAGAAACCAGTAACGCTTAACCTGGTGAATAAGCAAGAAGAAAAACTTGCAAATGGTTTTATTACCTGATTCATGGAAGTTCTCCATTCAGCTGAGTTTTAAAATTAAGTTCCCTTTAAGATTAAAGGAAACAAATCGGAAACTTTCTTCTGTACCAGAATTCAAAGGAGGAGATGGTTGTGGTAATTACTGGCAAGCAGATAGTAAATACTCTCAGAGGTGAAAAACCACAGAGCTGGAAATCGTGCCGCTGCTAAGTTGAGTCAGATTCCATGCTTAATTACACTGCATGAATAAATTATTGGAAGACACATTTCAAACTTTTTTTCAGAAGTGAAAAGGATAATGTGAATTCTTACTTTTGCAAAGCAGGACAAAGCGTGCAGAAGAGTGCAGCATCATGACTTTGCTGCATTATTGGTTTAGAGGTGCCCTTCTGAGTAATACAGGTACAAACATCCCATTGCTCCCAGGCTAGGTTGTATAAGTTATTTAAGCATCTAAATTCATTTTATTTCCTATGTGGGTTCTTTGACGGTGGTTTGATCCATAATAAAAAGGTAGTAGGAGTGTCAAAGATAGTCTGAGTATCCATGCTGAGAGGGTGAAAGAAAATCAGCATCACACAGTCTTTCATTGATATGAACACTAAATAATGGCACTAGCACTGTTTTCACCTGAAACATGAATCACATTGGAATTCCATAAAAGTCAGTGCAGTTGATTTTTCTTGAAAATCTCCTGGAACCCAGCTGAGCAAATACTGTAAGCTTTGGAGCTGCCTGGCAAAAGTAATGCTTCATGTTTCTCCTCTTCATCTGTCCAACTTCTGCTCTGATTGCACACAAAAATAGCTATGGCAGCACCACAGGGAGGGCCAATGTCAGAGCAAAATTCTTTGGGTTGTACTTAGCACAGACCATAGCCACCAGAAACCACCAACTTCAGACAGTGTTGAGTGTGAAATCAGAAAGTGGCCACAGCTTTTCTGTCTGTTGCAATCCTTGAAATTTCCCCAAGAAAATACGGTTCGCTGGGCAAGGAGTAGTGTCATAAAAATCTTCCTTGCCTTCTTTGGAAGCTTTTTCAGTATTTCTCTACATCCTACAGTCAGCCCATCAGCTCTGTGGGGTTAGATTGCTTTTCAACAAACTTCCCTGGTTTGAGACATCACATTGTATTGCTTATCTTTACCATGCACAGGACACATGTCTTTTGTGTGTGTCTGATTATTCTTGTAACCTGCTGAAGTCAGAAAAGAAATTTTTCCCCTTGTTTCTCTAGGGCCAAGATGCCATTCTTCCTCTTTCCATGTGATACTGTTTTCTCTCTCTATGGTCTTCCCTCTAAATCAGTATTCACAAATGGAAGAGGCGCTTCCCTTGGCATATCCCTGGAAAACAGCTCGCTGCGGTTCTGCAATGACTTTTAACACAAACATCAAGACAGCATCACCATATGATTCTTCCTGGGCATTGTAAAGTAATAAAGAAATATTTTTTTCTGCTGAGAAAAGGCTTTTCTATCTGCAGATGGACTAGATTAATCATTAAATGCTCACAAGTTCACATTTATGCTTGTCTTTTGCCATCTCTCTCAGCCTGCCTTTTAAAAGCCTCCTAAAGCCTCCAGCTCTGGGCCAGTGCCCTCTAAATGTGCACATCTGTGCCACAGCCACACTTAACTGTGGCTGAAAAACCTCCGTAATCTTAGGGTTTAGGATCCACTCACTTCTGGCTGATTTAGCATCACTGTGAGTGTAACACAGATCTTTGTCCTGACCGGGGGGTATTTCACCTCCCAGCAGGCTTCATTTAAATCTAGCAATTAGACTTGACGTGTCAGTCACCACATCAGCAACACGCAACCTGGTGGGGCTGCTGCCTGCAGCACACACCGTACATGTTGCTTTTTGCACTGCACCCTCACAAAGGAACATTTACAATCTCCTTCGCTGAAAAACATGGTAAGAAAGAGTCATAAGTGAAGGAGAAGAGTAGGAGTAATTCCGCGTTCAGTTCTAAATTTATGTCAAGTGTGGGATGAAGTTTAAAATAAGAAAAGATAATAGTTGGAGTTCTGTTGTTTCTTTCCACCTCTTAGTAAAATCATTTTTGATCATACTCTTGGCTTCTCTAAAAACATAAAATCAAGTGATGGATCCTTGCTAAAGTGTTTCATGAGTAAAAATTAAACTTGAAAGTTAGCAGGAGGTGTTACTTGCTCTTGCATTTATTTCTACATTATTTTTTCATGTCTGACCAGAAAAGGGTAACATGCAAATGTCTCTTAGTGGTTTAAACAAATAAGCCATGAAGTCTAAAAAAAGGAAAGCACTTACTGCTTTCTGTGTACAACCACTGCTTTCAGAAGTCTCTTTTATATCTGCTGCCTGTGAGTATGACTCCATTTTTACTCAACAATATTCTGCATTGTTGGGGTAGGAAGGATCAGGGGAAGGGATTTTACTAGCTTGGTTTTCTCCTTGAAGGGAACTCCTCCAGTATTCCTCCCCTGGAAACCAGCAAGGACATGGGGAATGGCACAAGGGTAAACCTTGTCTTTCCCTACAGAATTCCAAAGATTTGTTATTCAAAATGTCAGTTAATCCACAGAAGAAAGGTTCCACGGTGCCCATCCCTGAGTGCTCCTGACAGCACCCGTGGTTTTACAGACGTCCTTTCTGTGCACTGTTCCCTGCACTGTTGCTGTGAACAACACCCAGGCAACAAGGGCAGCACCTTAAAAGAAAATCTCTCTTCTCATTCAGGGCCACCCTTTTTGGGGTATCATGTGCAAGAATTATCTCAGCCTACGCAGGACAGAATTTCTCTCCTCTGTGCAACTCTGGCTGCATGTCTGTAGACAGTGTTTTACACTGGTGTGTTTTAATGAAAGTCAGAGGAAGAAACAAAAACTTCATTATATTTTTCCTTTTCCTCTTTAGTGTATTAGGGGTTTTTTCAACCTTGAGATTTTGGATTTGATTTAATTTAGAGCTTGTTCAGTTAAGATGAGGCACACAGCTTTAGAGAACTCGGAGCTCTCTCCAAGTTAGCTTGGCTGCTCCTGTTACACATTTTATTGCATCTTGTTCTGCTGGAAGGTTTGATGCTTCCAGACTGGTGGTTTCTTTCTCATGGTTTATTAGTGAATCATAAAGCTCTTGCTCCACTGTATTCTGATCTTTTTTATTCACGGATAATACACACCTCATGGCCCTCTAGTTTAGCAAAATTGGTTTTATAGAAAATAAATAGAAACACAACTGAAGGTTCAATGACCATCATCTATGTTTAAAATATATATTATCTGCTATAATATATTTGCCCTTTATTTGTGATTAATCTGGTTTCTCACATTGCACTTTAGCTTTTGGTTTATGTACTTGAATAGTGTTTGGCTACTGAGCCATCTGTCATTACAATATCCTGAATAATCAAAACAGATAGTAAATTTTGACTTTTTTTTAGAGACAGAGAGGAGTTGAAGAAACCCATTGTGGTGAAGCAGCAACACAATGCAGCCTTGCATAAGCAAATGTATTTTGGCTAAAAATAAAATGCAAGGTAATTAATTTGACTACATTATGGCTTCTTCTAGAAGACCCTACCCCTTCCAACATGAAGTTGCTAATTACTGACACAGCTGAGCGTGAACTGGCCACTGTTGCAGGAATAGCAAGAACTGAAAGCGTAAAGCAGGTCTAGAGCTTGAACAAAGTCTTTCTCCTAACTTCAGAGCTCTGACCTTCAGAGTTCTCTGAAACATATAGATTATGCATATCCAGAAGAAGAAAGATCAGTTTCCAACATTCATAGAGTCCATCAGCCTCCAGTGGGTTTACAAAGCATGTGTGATGAAGTTCTGTTTGCTCAGGGTTGGCTGCCTGCAGCTCAGGGAGGTTGTGCAGCACCTGCCTCTCTGCATCTCCCGTGGAGGGGGTGAGCAGGTCACAGCATCTGTGCTGAGCTTCTCTGGCTGAGCATCTCCGAGGTGGCTAGGAAATGAACTGCCTTGTTGTCCAGCTTAAATTCCTTTTCATAACTATAGGTAAAAAATAAGTGTGTGATTCAGAGCTTGGCTTCAGCTGACCCATGGGTCGAGCTGCTGTTGTTTGTTTTTGTAATTACTATAGTTACCCTGGAAGCACTCTGGGCATTTAGGTATTTTGACTCCAAAAGCCAGAAATAACTAGTTGGAATAAAAGTGCTAATAGTCTGATGGCTGTGTGAGTCACAGCCACGGTGGCCTTTGAGACAAAAGCGAGATTGCTCCGAGTGCAGCAGTAGAGAAAGCCCTTCCTCTCTGCAGCCTTACACACTCACTGTAGGTCAAATTTAAACTTCCTTACTCAGAGCACAAACAGCTCTCCCCATTTACGCAGTTCGAGCTCCCATAGCCCAAGATCCCTTATCACAGAATCACAGAATCATTTAGGTTGGATAAAAACCTTCAAAATCATGGAGTCCGACCAATTAACCCAGCACTGCCAAGCGCACCGCTACGCCATGTCTCCAAATACCACATGTACATGTCTTTTAAATACCTCCAGGGATGGTGACTCCGCCACTTCCAGATACTTAAGGGACCATTGCAAGGCTTGCAGATGCAAACTCCGCCTCACTCTCTCTGCTGAACCAGGGGAAGACTTCTTCCCACACAGAGAGAGGTTAATTGTGCTGCTGTTTTTGTATGGCCCATTTGCAAATCAAAATTAGTAGATGTCAAAACATTCAATACCCAAGAAGATTTCTGTGCCTCTATCACGCACATGTTCATGCATGGTGCTTGCTTGCCTTTTGGTGCATGGTTTTTGCTTCAGAAGAGGAAGTGTCCCCTCAGTTTCATACCATACACAATGTGTATGTGTTAAACACATACTGTGAAATAACATTTTTCTGAAAGAAAATCTTCACTGTCTCTGAAGTGAGAAGATGGTTAAATAGGAGCACTTCATTTAGTTGGAGTCAAGATTCTCCTTTCATCTTGCCAGGTACTACTCACACTTTGGGCAGTGAAAATGGCAGGGAAAACTTGGACAATGGCAAAAGAAAAAAAGCAGGCTCAATTCCTTAAATTTTAGTTTAAACGAGATCAAAGACTTTTCCTGAGCTTGCTGTGAAGCATGTGCTCAAGTGCTTTCTGGAACTGGGACCTAAATTGAAGGGCAAATTATTTGGTCATGAATGATTGGACATTTTTTTTGGTACTCTCAGGAAACAGGCTTTGACAGAAGAGTTTCTGTCAGGCTGAATTTCACAAGTTATCTTTTGGACATGAGAGATAGGGACTCTTCTAACTGTGCTAAGCTCACTGGAATCTCAGGATCTGTGCAGGGTGTTTGTTTGCTCTGTGCTCAAACAACCCTTATCTCACATCACTTTTTGTGGGATTCAGTTAGCAAAACCAGCGACTGTGAACTTCACGCTTCTGCTTACAGCTCCTGCCACCATCCCTGCTCTGCAGGCAGGGCAGATCGTGTGGAGTTCGGTTGTCAGGTGATGATACAGCAGCACAGCTTCCTGCTCCTGGAACTGGGTCAGACAATGACAGCAAGGGGTTGGTGGAGTGTTAGAAGACATCTACCTTCAAGAATGGGGCAGGAAGCTCTCGGCTCTGTAACCAACTTACTTTTTCCAAAGAATTACAGAAACTTCATGAGAATTAAGCTAACATGATGTGCAGGATGATCTAACACCTTTGCTGATGTGAAATTTGTTTGTTACTATGAGAGAGCCTCTCGATGTAGAAGAACCATGCAGGGCCGTGGTGCGGGATGCCTACCTGGGTTTGTGTTGCAGTGCACAGTGTGTACCAGGATTGCTGTCAGTGGCCCAAGAGCGCTGGATGGAAAAATGAACACTGGGATGCTTTGTGATGGGTTGTGAAAGTGAAGAAAAAGAGCTGCAGTCTGAAGCGAGTCTGAGTAACAGGCATTCTCTTCTGGGTTTTGTTTTTCTGGTGTAGTAGAGAAAAGCCTAAGCTTACAGCGAGCTGAGCGGTGGTGTTTTACATCTTTTTGTGGTGTTGTTTATTTGGGGAATTTGTTGTTTGTTTCATGGTAAGACTGCTCCACACCTACACACTGCATTATGTTATGCCTGGAAGACACCCTCAGTGCTGACCTACTTCACACGTGTGCATCAAAGTGTGAACTACTGCATATACACCATGACCTGGTCTTTTTAGCGATGAAGTGGTATCAGGCATGTCTGCATATTTGTTCTTAGATTAAATTCTAGCTGTGTCTGAATTGTGGCTGTAGCCACCAGCTCAGAGTCTGTGAACACTGAGAACCTGGGGAAAAGCCACGTGCATGAGAAGCTCCAAAGAATCTGTTAACGTGCACTATTCTCAGAGCCCTTGTGAAAACGTGGTAGCTGCCTACTGTACCACAAGTACCACACAAGTAAAGTAACTGAGTTGAATTGTTGGAAATAAGTGTGGTGAGAAAGATTAATTACTTAGCCCTTGGATACCTTTTAATCTGTGGGTGAACAGATGCCCTGTGTTGTGACAGTCCATCACTGTCTTTTTGACATACATGATTGAGGGTAGAAAAAGAGCATTGCTTGCAACACCACTGATGACAGGCTGCAAGTTTTGTTCAGTCTGGGAGCACTAGGAGTTTTATTTTTAATTTCAACAGCTCCCCCTCATGATACTTCACCAATCTAGTCCAGTCATCCAGAGGAAATTTCCCTATAAAGAGCATTAATTCACATAGAGTAGTGTTAACACAGATTTTTATAATAACTTAAATGAGAAGGTATAAATCTTTGAATTAAATGGTAATTTCTTAGTCTCGTTTTTTGCCACAGGTACTTTTTCATTTATTTCCTTGAAATGCAGTTTCATTAGTTGATGTACAATGATTTACCACTAAGTGGAGTTTCTAGAATAAATGTAGTGCTTATTTCTGCTAACAGGCATACTGTATCTCCATCCATAAATATCAAGGCATTGGTGTAGCTTAATATACAAGTACTCATGTTCTTTATGTTACAAGTTTTATATTAAAGAGGTATCACTGTGAAAAGCTTGCTTTCCCCCAGCAAGGATTATTTTATGTGATTTGAAAGAAGTTGCATTTGAGTAGAATTGGATTTCAGTAAAAATGCACAAAAGCATTTTAAAACTTTTTTAAAGGATTTAAAACTAATTAATTATATGGAATTACCTACAAATAAACTAGGTGGGTTTTCTTTGTTAATTTTTCACTGTTTGGATTGCAGATTTTTTTTTTATAAAAACTTATTCAAAATTCCAGTTTGTTTGACACTTCCTATTTAGAAAGCAGTAAGTGAAATATATGTAGGAGTCAGAACTTGATGCAAACAGATAAACGGTGCAGTCCAGCACGGCTTCCTTCTGCTGTTTAAGAGACCTGCTGTGCACTGACGCTCAAAGGCTCAAGTGTTACCCTCTTACTGTATTATACAATTAGATTATAAATCACATTTGCTGATACATATCACTAACACCCTGAATTTCCCTGAGGCTGAAAACCTGTGAATGGTGTCTCTGCACTGAAGTGTTAAGTATGTTGAACTTGTGTGTCAGGACTTGTTTGCAACAGAAACGTGACTTGGCTTTGGGACAGCTCTCCTTTTGCTGGGCAGGAAGAGCCAAATTTTTATTTCTCACCCACTATGAAACACACTCATGCTCAGGAACAGCACAGATCTGACCACAGGGGTGGGAAGAGCTGTTTTCCCTGTCCTGTCCAAGCAGTGCCAAGCAAGGAGGGCTGACACCAGCAGCAAGTGCCTGCAGAGACCCAGTCAAAGAGGAGAGGGAGCTTATAGCTGGGCTAGGCTGGATATAGCCTGAGTATTCCTTGGTATATGCCAGGGGATCTCCAGCTGGCGCTGCTGTTGGCCAGAAGAGTACAAAATTACCATTTTCAGTCAAGGATCCTGCCCACGAGGTGCTCTATATTCAGTTGTTCAAAGGAATATCAGTAAAGGACCAAGACCATTCCTACTCCAAACTTTAAGAAAGGGGAGTCAGAAGCAGCCAGTCTGTGAGTGAGTCACGCAGGAATACACTAGCACACATCTTGTACATAGGGATTTTGAATAGTGATAAGTAAAATACAAGAAACAACTAAAAGCTTGCTTAGAGAAGGCTTTGTTTGAAGTACATTTCCTTAATTCTTTGGGAGATCCCAAAAGATCTGTTGAATGTTGTGCTGAAAACATCTGACCTGTCAATGTCACCTGTAAAGGCTGCTAGAAATCAATTAAAGATGGAACAAAAGAGATGCAGAAGAGCATCAAAAGATGCAGGGAAAGCAGAGCAGCCCTCACCTCAGCCTCGGTGCCTGCCCAGTGTCACTGCATGTGCTGGCAGCAGAGGCAGAGGAGTGGTGGAGGAGGAGGGGGAGGCTTGCACAACTATTGCTTGCTCTCATCATCCCAAAGGATCAATTTTCAGACCATTACCTACTTTCCCACACATGCAGACACACATACGTCACTGATCCAGAGAGGATTTATAAGTTACCATCTGAGGAATCACTATGAAAACACAGACACCATTTGCTTTACGGTTGTTTGTGGTTCTCCAGTAATGGCTAATGCCCAAACCCAGAAACAGCCCTGGCCCAGTTGTCCTACTGGGGACAGTGTACAGTGCTCTCAGCTTATTTTTCTCTAAGGCACAGCTGTGTCTTTGGGTTCCTTTAAATCTGTCTTCAGTTTAGCCACGGAGCAGAGGCTTTCTCCGTTCCTGAGCCAGCCCGACAGACACAGCTATCTAGCAAGTCAGACTAGCCCTCTCCAGCACAATCGCAGGAAGTTATTCCAAGCCTCAGACAAATCCCATTTCTATCTCTGGAAGAGTAAAAGGTCAAAAAACATGCGGCTGTAGCTCTGCCAGCAGCACCAGCCCCAGCCGTCACAGCCCACGGCGGGGCTGAGCAGGGGGGACGCGAACCCGGCGGCTGCCTCCCACCACAGCTCTGCCCTCCTGCCAGCACCAGTGGCTCCTGCCCACACGCCTCCAGGAGGTGCGTGGGGCTCCAAAAGGGCTTCACGGGCGGCGTCATTCCACAAGCAACCCCAGGAGACGGAAGAAAGCATAAGTACCAGGTTACTAAAGCAGACTTTCCCCGGGAGTCAGCGGAGTCCTCTGGTCCCGCCTACCATATTACTGTTGGCATCCAGCCACATCCCCATCCTCTCCCAGCAATAGGCAGCTTAATTAGCACAAGTCCTGATTAGCTCTTGCCCTCTGCTTGCAGTGTAGTAGCAAAACAGGAGGTTTCTAGGGCTCTCTGCAATTCTTTAGCAGCAGCCAGAGGTGCTCCAGAGCTGGCTCTCCGAGCTGCCCTGGCCAGCCATGCCCATCACGCGGTGCTTTGGACACTGTGCTGTTGCACTGGCAGCTCCTGCAGTGGAAGCAGGGATGTGCGGCATTGTCTATCATCATTCCTCACTGTTCTCATAGGATTTCAGTAACGGCCTCTTCCCTCCTGTTGCTTTGCTGGCTTTTCTGCTTGGCTTCAGCAAAGGAGATACCTCATAACAATGCATACAATGGCCAGCCCACGGCCCGATGATTCACAATGTGATGGGGCTACTCCACCCATAGTAAAAACTTGGACTAGTTTTGAGAAGCCCTTGCTGGAGGAGCTGTACCTTCCTCATGCTGGGACGAGGGGTTTGCTCTCAGACTTTTGCAGGTTGTGCTGTGTGAGAGCTGCTGGGGATGGAGCTGCTCCTCGGTGCCATCCTCCCCACAGAGCTGCAGCGCCCAGTCCTTTCTCTGCATGGTCCCCACAGCTCATTTTTAATTTGTCCTTCCTTCACCTTTCCTGCTCCTCCCATTCCTGTCTTTCCAATTTTCTTGCCCATTTGGGACTCCCCTACTCTCCCTTTTTAGCCCTTACTTTAACTCTGCCTTTGAAAACATTTCTTATTCTGTAGTCTTGCTTTGCTCCTAGAACATAAACACCCTTGAAATGACCTCTCTAAACAAAGCCTGCATCCCTTCTCCCATCACTACCTACAAGCACCAACAGGCCTGTTGATACCCACATGCTGTCGCTCCTAAAATAACATCAGGCAGGAGCCTAAATGGCAGAGCCAGGGAGCAAAACATTGCCTGCTAAAACAGAAGTGGATCTGAGACCTGTTATAAAAAGAATAATCTGCATGGCTCCCAAGCACCACATTTCAGCTGAAGGCAGCCACAAGGAAAGTCTGCTTTGTTTTTCTCTGATAGGCTGAGCCCTGTAGGTTCAGTGCAAAGCAAGAATGTTGCATACGGTTTCTTTGTTGTGAAGGTGTCTGTCTCCACACCCTCCTAAGATAAATGCTCTGAGCAGGGCTTTCTCAGCCAGTGTGAAGGCACTGACTGTCCAGGATTTGCAGTCTTCGAAACAAGCTGAAAGCAAATTGTTGGGCACAAACCTTCAGTTATTTAACCGTGCTGTGGATGGAGCATCACTGGTGGGAGGAAGACGAGAACTCAACAGTGACTGGGAAGGGAGTGCAATGTCCTCAACACAAGAGAGCCCTGTGGATCAACTCTGCTTGCACGTTCAGCTGATCAGGAAATGGTTATATCTGTGGAGAATTTTGAATTTTTATGTGTCTGCATTTTGGTTGGAGCAGATCTTAGTATATAAGGCTGTCTTGGCATTTCTGCTGCTAGTTTCTCTGTCTTCCATTAACCTTTCCCATAGGATTAGAAGCAATAAAACCCACTTCAAAACTGAAAATTATTTCAAAATTCAGCAGAGTAACTCCAAGGCAGCTGGAATTTCACTTTAACTCCTGTTTTGCAGTTCAAGTTGACAGCATTCAAGCAGTTCAAGTATTAGCATCAGCCACACTTACATTTGCTTCCTTCAGAAGCATATGCAAGCACTGCAGACTATGCAGATGACTGTACACTTTTGGTTTTGAAGGTTTATAGAATTTGGGCTGGCTGAGGTATGGTTTTAAAGCCAATTGACCAACTCTTCCCATCAGAGGAAAGCGGAACAGAGACTTCTGGGTCATTACCAAGGTCAGCTGCTTCACCCCAGCACAGCAGCATAGCCTCGCCAGCTGCTTGGGATTGCATCGTCCTGGGCAGCCCTCACTGCAGCCTCACCAGGGCTACAGCCAGATGTGCTTCAGGTGCCCCAGATGTGCTTCAGGTGCTCCCCAGACATCAGGACGCAGGGGGAGCAAGTGTACAGATATTTCCCTGAGGGCAGAAGGTGTGTAGGTGACTGCACACAGAGGTGGTGGCACTGACCTGCCATGGCCGGCTGGGAGGGCACAGGTCACACTAAGGTGAGGCAGGGGAACAGGCAGGAAAGGAGACGGCCAAGCAGCTTGTGCAGCTCTGCATATTCCCCATTTGCTTGCAGCCTTGCTGTAGGAGAGGGTGGTGGGGTGGAGGCATGACAGACCCTTCCAGCCACATGTTCATGGGACACAGCAGCCTGGGTGTGAAGGATCCCTCATTCTTTAGCTGCAGACACCAGGAGGGCACAAGAAGGCACCTCTGCCTGCAGCACATCCCATTTGTCTCTGTGTTTCCCCAGTGCTTGTTCAAACAGCACCAGCAGCAGAGGCAGTGGCACATCCCCACACAGCAGCAGTCCAGTCTCGATGCCTTCTCCTCCTTCTTGGTCCTTTCTCTGGCTGCTTCCAGGGAGCCCTGGTGAGAGAAGGCAGCCAGCAGCACGCACAGAGCGAATGATGCAGTCACAGTCTGCATCCACATCCTTACTGCTCCCTGGTGACCTCATTTTCTGGGTGTAGCTCAGAGTGCATAAACCACAAAAAAAAGGAGATAGGGAAGGGAGGAGAAGAGATAGAGAAGAAGCTGCAGAAAAGCAGAAATAAACATTGTAGTTTTGAAAATGCCTGTGGAAAAACCCAGCTGGCTCACTGTCCTCACTTTTGTAACAGTAACATTGATCCTATTTCACCATCCCACAAGCACATACTCTTCTGATAGCTTTATTGTTTAAAAAATACATAGATCCAGATAGGCTGCACAATACCACTGCCTTCAACCACATTTACCAGTTTACATTACTAAGAATCTGGATTTTGGTGTTTCATACATTAGTGTGCTGACAGGTTGAAAAATGATAGAAAGGGAGCTATTACCCTTCTCCCACATTGCTCATATTTAAGACATTGCTGAGCATATTAATTGCACGTTGTTCCCAATAGATCAAGCTGAACTTTCATTTCTGAAATCTGTTTTTACTCCCAAACTGTTCCACTATTTGTGGAGTTTGGCAGCGAGTTTTACTCCTGCTGTACTCACAAAAAAGATCTGCATTACAAATCCCTGTCAACTGGCTGCACATAACCCCAAAGAGAAGGCACCTGCTCAGGAAAGCTGGCCTGTCCTCTTGCAAGCTGCAGCTTCCTCAGCTCACAGCAATGAACCCTTCTGGGTGTGAAATCCATGGGGTTCTGCAGAAATGAGCACTTCTATTTTTCTCCCTTTTCTCCCCTTTCTGTTTGGGGAACCCCTGTTGCTCTCCATGGCACCAGCAGCCCTCCCAGGATTTCCCATGTGGGACCAGGCCTTTCACAGCAGAGGGAAGACCACAGCCAGCTGGTGAGGAGCAGCCCTGGTCCTGCCCCTCCCTATCGCCATGGCCAGAGTGGGGACGCTCAGGTGCTCACGCAGGGTGAAGTGGCACTGGGCAGGCAGAAGTGGGTACACAGCCAGGCAGGGAAAGCCTGGCATCACACCCCATCCTTTTAGTGCCACACTGAATTTGGGCCTTCACAGAGACAGCAGGACACTACCCAGTACTGGGTTAGGCACATTCCTGAGCGGCACCAATCTGCTGCCCACCGGCCAGCAGTAGGAAGCTGGTTTGAGGCATCCTGAAGTTACTGCCTGGGTGTGCACTGTGTGGTCTAAAATCCACAATGTCCAGGCAAAGCTGGGTTTGGCAAGCCTGGGGCATTTCCTACGAAATAAATAAGGGTCCATAGTTGTTTTAATGCTGCTGTGATCCAAGTGCAAGCCTGTAAGTATGCTGGGATACCAGAATTCAGAGTGTTAAAGTGTGCAGCATGCCAGAAGTAATTGTTTTCCTTTTGCAGCCCATTATATTCAGATGTTGAGGAAATGATTTAATATTTCTGAACATGTTATGATTTCATCATTTGGTTCAGCAAGGGAAGTTTGAGAAGTCATGCAAATGAAGATAAACTTTAAATATTTTCTGAGGAGTTTATTTGCCACGCTGAGTTTTTTCAATAGCAGTGCTGTACAGCATATGCCAGCCCTGGGCACATTCATGTCTCCACATCCAGGCAAAATTTGCAGCGGTGACAGGGAGCTGAAAGAGCTTAACCTACATGTGATTTGCAGTGGGAAGAACCAGTCTCAGGAGGTGAGAAAGAACTGAGGATGAGCATGCTCCCTCATGAGGGAAGAAGAGGTGCAGGCACTTATCTCCTGTCTGGTGACCAGTAAGAGGACCAAAGAACAGCAAGAAGCTGGATCAGGGTCGGTTTAGGTTGGATATCAGGAAAAGGTTCTTCACCCAGAGGGTGGCTGGGCACTGGAACAGGCCCCTCAGGGAAGTGGTCACAGCACCAAACCTGACAGAGTTCAAGAAATGTTTGGACAATGCTCTCAGGCACGTGGTGTGACTCTTGGGGATGGTGCTGTGCAGGGCCAAGAGCTGGACTCAGCGATCCTTGTGGGTTCCCTCCAGCGCAGGGTGTTCTGTGATTCTGCGAGCAGCACAACTCAGGACCCACACAAAGTCCCGAGTCTGTGCCAGAGGCCATGGGTTTGTGCCCTGCTGCTCATTCCCAGCCCCACTGGAGCAGTCTGCTCCACAGGCCGGTGTGAAGTAGGCAGAGCACTGAGAAAAAAGGCGCAGGTCTGCAGAATTTCACAGGCAGCACTGCCTTCCCAGAGCGGCGCGGAGGAACGCGCAGTTATCTCCTGAGCATGGGAAGTTTACACAAGGAATGTTTGGATACTCGAGCTGACTTTAACCAGCTGACTTTGTGAAACACACCTAAAACGCGAAGGAAAGCGGAGCTCACAGGGTGCTATTTCTTCAAACCCTTCATCCTGAAACCCTCTCTCCTTGGATGACACACAGGGCCCAACAGCAACAGAAAAAGTACCGACAACTCAGAGAGAATTCTTAAACAAAAAAAGAAAACCTGGCACAAGGAGCATTGTTTATATTTTTCCTAACATTTATGTATTTTAAAATAAAAAATGACAAGCAGTGGATGCTGTATATTATGAGCCATGTGAGTGATGACCACTTTTACACAAACTAAGGAGAACAAAAAAAATAAGTCTAAAAATGTTTTAAAACCAGCTCTGCCTCCTGTGAAGTGTAAAGCAGAGACTAATTTACGGCAGCTTTTAAAGAAGAAAACCCAGGCCTGGAGATGGAATACTGCCTAGAGAATAATTAAAGGTTAAGCAACACAATTTAGCTGATGAGAAGACAGGTGAAAACAGCAGAACTGCAATCAAAATATGTTTTTAAATTCCATAGCACAGCCGTTTTTCTAATAACGTACTTTGAAATGAACAAATGGGTGTAAAACCAGCTACTGAGCACTTTCAGCCACCTTCCGTGTTGTTGAGGTTCAACTCTACCTGCTTTAAAGGAAATGTGGGTCACCTAAATATACCCCCTTTAAATCACATCGGTCCTTGCATATAAGCAATGTAGAGACTTCATCCAGTGCATTCCACCGTCTGTTTTGGTTTGTGCCTTGCCCACACACTTGGTGTGCTTTTAAATACAATTATAATATTTACTAAATAGGTCCGACAAATAACTCTTAGTTTATAATCTGGTTTGTTTTCTGTAAATATTCACCAAGGGAATCTGGCCGGTGATGACTGGCTTTGGCTGAGCATCTGAATCACGCAGCGCTGCTTCCAGTTGGAGGCTGCAGAGACCTGATTGCTGGAATTGCATTTCTGGGACAAACACAGACCTTCCAAACTTCACTTTATTTCCCCATAATTCGTTTGTTTTCTGGTTGCATTCCGACAGCTCTCCCAGTGCAGCAGACACTCTCTGCTCCCGCAGGAGCCCTGGCAGCCTGCCGTGGTACCTGGCTCGTCACTCTGCCCGTGCTGCTCTAAGAGCTGGGTGTCTGTGCTGCACAATGCCTGCCCTGATGAGGCATGGCCAGAGTAAGAGCTATGGGGGCAGGCTGCCTTCCCCCCAACAGGGGCTTTTACCGTGCCTGCAGTCACCAGCAGATATTTGCTCTCTGGCTGGAGAAAAATCAGTTGAGGGCAGCCTGTGTGCAACCCACAAAACCCAGGCTAGACCCGTGAAGGGAGAGTTCATCTTCTGATGTGGTTGGCAGAAATGCTCCTCGTAAGTCCAGAGGCAGATTTCCTTTATTCAGATAATTTCTTCATATCATGTTTCCTTTTTTGGGAATCACTGAATTTCTCAAAGCTTCCTGTCAAGAGGAGGACCTGGCCCCCTCGGAGCAAATGAGAGCTTTGCCATTTACATCAGTGGAGTTTAAATGTCACCACAAAGGCCGGGTGGTTCCCGTGGGACTGACTTCAAGCCAGTATTAGATCCCAGAGGAGATCTTTGAGTCTGTATAGCTTGGAGCATGCAATTAAATAGGTGCCCCCCTCCACATGCCTGAAACCAGAACTCATCTGGATACTATATAGCTGCTGTTGTGAGATTGGACCTATTCCTATTTTTCTTTCTATCTTTGTCCATATGTGCAGAAAGGTTGATTCTTATTTTCAACAAAAGTGACCTGTTCTCTACGACAAGTCCTCCCACACATGTGCGCCTCCTCCCTGTTTTTCTGCCTGCCTCCCGCACACTTCCTTTCTCCAGGCAATCTTAAGAGTGAAATGAAGTGCAAAGGTCAAAGTCTTTGCAGCGTGTAGCCATGAAGTCAATAAGGATGTAAAAAAGAACAGCCCAGATTTGGCCCGAAGGGGCGGTGGAGGATACGGCTCTTTACTCCCGTGCGCACCCAGATCAGCTGAGCAGGACGCTGAACGTGGGGGCATTTCCTGAACCTCATTGTTATGATCAGGCAAAAGTGCTACAGCCTAAACATTCGCAGCTTTTATTCTGCTCCTCCTGGATACTCTGCTTTTCCTCATTAGGTCTGACAGCATGTTGTTGAACACTTTTTTTCAAAAAGTGGTGTTGTGGTCCCCTACTAAAAGAGTCACTTTGCCCAATTTCCTGTTTATGCTGGAGCTGCAGCATCATGTGAGCACAGACAGTTGTAGATAGGCTGGCGACTGTTGCTGACCTCACACCACATGTTCAGTTAACAAGGTGAAACAGCAAAATTTGCTGTTTGTGTAAAGAATACTGAGAAAACTGCCAGTTCCAAGTAAAATAGAGAGAGAGGGACTCCCGATAGCCTGAGGCAGGGCGCAATCTCCAGGCAGTTCTTTCTAGTCTTTAACTGCTTTGCACATCTGTATTCACATTGTGCTTGCAAATGACAAGAAAGGGGATTAGCCCCAACTCTACTTCTTTCCTTAGTGAAGCAGGTTTGGAGTCCTTCCATAAAAGCTATTAGTTTAGCATATATACCCTTTGGTATATACATTTTCCTATACTTGTTTCCAAAAATGACTGAAGACTCCTGTGACTTAGCTAGATTCAGTTATTCAGCAGATGCTTATATCCAGCATTTGTATTTCAGATCTGTTGTTTCTTAAACAACCTGGGAGCAACCCATTTTTCATTAAGATCTCAAAGATCCATGCAGAGTCTTCCAAAAATCCTTTAAGACTGTGCAAGACTTTTGAATTAAAGCCATTCTAAGAAATCAAAATTTACCTCTATTCAAGATTATAACTTATTACTGAAGTTCGTATTAAAGAATTTATTGTGAGCAATTCAGGGGAATCTTAAGAGTTTCCAGGCCATTTTACACAAGTACTTTTTATGTAAAAGTAGGAATTCCTATCAGGCAACTTAAAGCTTCAGTGGCATTTTTTCCACTAACGGAAAACAAAGTTAATGGTTAAATCCAGGAAGACCTGTGTCAGTGTATTAAGTTTCTCCTTTCTCTCTGTTTTCAACTTGTTTCTGTAAAAAGCCCAATCCTACATCCTGAGAAATCTGAATTTTATTTTTTAACTGACCAGAGGAGTGGCACCAAGCCAGACCAGCAGTTCTCTGTCCATCAACCTCTGCCACCTTATGCAGGTAAAAAAGGGTTTCAGATGCAAAAGTGTCACTGCAGATTGGCTGCAGCCAAACGCACAGATGGGAGTGCATCCCTGTGGGTGTGTGGAGAAGCAGCCTGATTATCAGGAACAGAGTGTAACTTCAGAGGCAGGTGTATCCTGTGACAGGTGAACAAATCACAACGTGTGGAGGCTGTAACCATCATGTACTGGTTGTCAAGTTCTTTAGGATTCAAAGGTGAAAAAAGGCACTCCAGAAACTTAAGCTGCATTCAGGATGATAACAATGTCATTTTAAATACTACATGTAAACATGCTGTGAGGGAATATGGAACTAAAACTCTTGGCTAGCTGGCGAGGCTGTAAACATCCTCATGTAAAGAGTCCTGCCTGTAAGTCTTCACTGTCAGGGAGCTTAAATGCTGGCAAAAATGTAGCAGCAGTCAGAAGGTGTCATTTGAGGGGCAGCTTAAAGGAATTACTGTTTCACTGTGCCTGCTCTTGGGAAGGAAAATGGTCCTGGAGGAGTGGAGGGCTCTGGGTGGGAGGAGGTCCTTGGATGGCAATAATCACTCCAGTGCTGTCTGCTGCTGCTGGGAACTCTGCTCTGAGCTGTGACCTATTTTACATCCCCACTAAAAGTGAAAAAGAAGGACAAAAATGAAGCAGAGGGTATGAGGATGCTCATGAGGGTGCTCATGATGTGCGTCAAGTCCAACCCTGGTGCCCTGGCACTTTGGTACGCCCTGCCTGGAGTCACAGGCTGCAGCATGCAGGGATACAGGTAGGACAGGGTCCACCTGCCTGCCCAGGGTAGGGGCAAGGTCAGCTGGCCAAAATCAGCTTCCCTCCACCCAGGACTTTGGTTCACCCATTGCAGCATCCTCTTGATGAGAGCTGGCGGTCCAGTGGAAGCACTGGCAGCCCAGATGGACAGTGGCCATCCTGGGGCCAAGGCTGTCCCCAGCCCTGTGCAGATATCACACCACAGCTGGCTTTCTTTTCCTTAGCCTGATTTTTCATCAGTTCTCCAGATCGCTTTGGGCACAGCTTTACAGTGATGCCGAGTCACAAAAATTCCAGTTGTTTCCAGACAGCGAGTGAGACCATCTTTACCATGTTGTTAGTCCCAATGAACCACAGCCAAGTGCAGCTGCAGAGTTACTTCATTTTTTTATTAATACCAACTGTGCCTTTTTCCTGGCACCCCGCAGATGCTATCGGGATTGCCGGCTGGCCCTGGTCCCTTGGTGCTCCTGGCAAACCCCCCTCAGCCACAAGCCTCTCCCTGGGAGGTGCAGCCCTTGGGGCACGGCTGCGCTCCTGCCCTGGGGTGGCATCAGCACTAATTTCATTTTGATTGATCCTTGAACTTTCTATAAATGAGCTCAAAGAGGCCTGCAAGTATTTGCAGGGCAGCTGTTCACAAGGAAAGCTCCAAGCTTTCGACACCACTGCTGTCAAAATAGGAGGAGGAATAGAGGTGTGATGCCCTGGGCTGGCAGTGGGGAGGGAAGCTCATTGACTCCATGCCTGTTGCAGGATGTCACTGTTAAAGAAACACATTGAAAATGGATTGCCATCCTGCCACCACTTCTTGGGTGTTTTGCTGCTGTGTGTTTCACAGGTAAGGCTTTGTCAGCCCAGAGCCACCTCCATGGCCTCGGGACAGTAGTGAGCAGTGAACTCTGTCAAGTGTTGGGGCAACACTGAGGTCCTGCCTGTCCCACACACCTCAGGGCAGGACCCTGTGAAGCTATTTGACATATTGCAGCCCCCCTGGGTGAGGTGGAGCTGTGGTGGTTTTCTGCCGTGGCAGTTTGTTGTAGCTGGGATCAAAGTCAGTGAGCTTTTCCCCACAGCAGGATCTTGTGGGATGAGATACTCCATCAGCATCTTCCCCTGCAAACTCCAGGGACCCATGCGGGCAGCATGACCACAGCACCCATGTTTGTTCTCTTGATACCCACCTACCAGGAGCCATGGGGAAGGCGAGGAGAGCACAGCAGTGCTGCTCATCTTCAGCTGCCAAGAGTCCTGTGAGCAACCCCTACCTGCATGAGGGGCAAAGGGACACTGTGCCACCTTGCCAGTCTCCTCAGGGGAGACCTCTCATCAAAATGACTGTGAGAAGCACAGCTCTTTACTGCTCTTCTTAAAGGACAGGGCTCATGGGTGAAATTATGTTTCTTCATCCAAGTGTCAGGCTCCTTTCTCCTTCCCCAAAATGAAGTGGTTTCATTATTGATTTTACTTTCAGAACTTGTTTTCTTATTTTCTGCAAGTATTTTAAGAACGTAAAATTCCCAAGTTTTTGGGTCACTATGACTGACCCCCCATGCCTGAACAAACCCATTAGAGTTACAAAGAATCCTCATGTTTATTAAATAGCAGTGACTCACTCTGTTGCAGATGTTTGTTTATGTAAAGCACCATAAATATTATGGATTAGGATGTAGAGCAGGCAATGGGAATGTGTGTAGGTTAGCAGGCAACATATGATTCGGGGATTTTTTTCTCCTTTTTAAAAATGTGTGTCATTTTCTCTTCACAAACCACAGACTTCTTCATGTAAAGAAACAGAAACAAAGGACACCTCTCTGCTTCTACAGGATGTCCTCTAAGGTGCTTTATTACAAAGCTCTCATTGCACTTAAAGTGCAGGAATTTTTCTGACTGGTGTTTTCAGTCAATTTACGTGGCTGTATCACCTTGAAAGGAAGAAGGTATTTCCCCTTGCACCGCGTACCCGTCATGTCTCCTCTGAGGACTCATGCTGACTTTCTTGAAACAAAATTCATTAGAGTCATTCTGAAACTTACCATGGTGAGAAAGAAAAGTGACTCAGTAAAGGACCATGACATAGCAGATGGAAATCCAGTGTTAGACTGTAGCCTGTCCTGAGCTCGCTGTGTGATGGCCCTTTGCACAGGATGAGCCAGACCATTTGTGCCACTCGGTGTGGAAAGTTGTTTTGTATGGAAACACTGGTTAGCTCAGAGCTTTTTCCCACCAGACCTGAGCCCTAGCCTTCAGAAAGCAGAGGTGCAGTGGGCATGAACAGGCAGGGGAAGGGTGAGCGGATGCCTTTCCAGCATCACTGGGAATGCCTCTCAACTTCCTGGCACCCAAGCAAAGGGAGAAAAATGACTGCAAAAAACATCTTATTCTATTCTCTAGGTTAAATAGAATTACATGCCTGTGGAGGCAGAGGAAGGGCCTGAGGGAGGAGTATCCCTCTCTGAAATTGAGTATTTATTGGTTTTTCTTTCCCAGTCATAAACTATGAGTTTCAGCCTCTCACTGCTGAAGACATTTGTGAGAGCTGACTGGAAAATAAGGGAGACAAAATCCAAGAGAAGCATTAAACCTGTGAGTGATGGGCAATGAGCTCATCTGCTCCCAGAGTGCTCCACAGGGGCACACTGGAGGGGACAAGCAGGCAGCCTCACCAGGGAGAGATTAATTATGCAGAGCTGATGGGTGCTGCAGACCAACAGCCACAACTGAAACAGCAAAACCATAGCTCCAACTGGGGGACAGGCTGGGTCGTTTAAGAGGTCTTTTCCATCTGACTTCTCTGAGTAAATCGAGTGCTATTACTGAGCACTGCAGGCTGCCAAGACATGAGCCTTTCTGCAAGGCTCTTGCAGCCCAAGGAGCACGTGCTGCATGGGACTGGCCCTTTGCTCTGGAAGGAGTGTCACAAAGAGCTCCCAACAATGTCCCCTTTGAACACGAGGATGTTTGCTGGGAGCTGGTCCCGACTCCTTGCCACTGCGCAGATCCCTCTTGTAGGGACCGTGCTCTGCAGCCCTGACACCTCTCACTCTGTGCAGGCAGGGAACCTCTGCTGACATACATGGTCTTACTGGGCTCAGAATCAGCTGCTTACAAACCTGTCTACATAGGAATTTTAACTTCCTCTTTTGGGCCATTTATAGGAAATGCTATAAAGTTCCACTTAACTTCTTTTTTCCACAGGAATATGTTTAAAAACTGTTCTTTAAAAAAGACAAGCTGTGAAAACTTGTCTCAAGTGCTGGCACTCCCATGGGACTGTCATCCTGCAGCTCTGCTAGTTCTCTTGCCCCAAAGGTGACGGATTAAGCCATGGGCCCACAGTGAGTGCCAGGAGGAGCCCTGTGCACTGAAGCTCACAGCCCTCAACCAGCCGTGGGAGAGAAGCCATGGCAAACCCTTCTCCAGTGGGATTTTGCTTTCCCCTCTCCAAAGGATTTTTCAGGATGAGAGCAATCCCAAATAGTCAAGCCTTTTGCATTCATCCCCATCACTGAGCTCTCAAACTCTTCTTTGAGTGCCAGAGCCCCTGCAGCAGGCCTGGGGACCAGCACATGTCCTGTGCCAGCAGCACAGCTGCGAGGCAACCAGGCAGGTGAGGAACCAACACACAGCCACCCTTCTTTGTGCTTCCCCCCTGCCATCCCCTTTGCTGTGTTCTGTAAAATGAAGATTATCCTCATGGGGGAGTTGTAAGCATTAATATAGCTGGTCAGGAATTCCACATTTGTTGGTTGTTCTGTGTTTTGTTGTTAAAACCAGAAAAAAATGAAAACTCACAGGGCAAACTACATTTCAGGCCAATTTACCTCACTGAGCTTGTATGTCCTCTAATAAATTATTTAGATCTCAAATACTGGCTATGTTGTACAAACAAATGAGAACATGGTCCTCAGGCAGAAGGTAAGCGGTAAAGGTCCTTGGCTAAACCTTTTCAGCTCTCATTCTGCCTTGTTCACTAGCCAGCTGTTTTTCAGCTCAGAATAGGTTTGCTCATGGCCTGTTTAGTCTGACATTGCTGAGGTAGATCAAATGCTCACACATAAGAACAGCCCTCTAAACCTCACACCACTCATGCAGCAGAAGCAGAGACATCAGATTGTGGAAGGAGCAATCTCCTTCTTTGAAACCCTACTGAAATGGAAACAGAGCTGTTCCTCTTTCTTTCAGATGTGGCTCTGGAATTCCCAAAGTCAAAAATTCAGGAGCAAAACAAAAACACTGATAGCTTGTGTTACACAAAGGAACGTGCTGGCAGCCAACCAATGCTGCTGCAAATTCTTTCTTTCTTTTGGCATTGAACTGTTTCACTTACGAAGGGCAGATGAAAATTGTTCTAGATTGATGTTGGCTCTTGTCTGATGGTAGTTGTGTTCCTCTGATACAGCCTTCTCTCTAGTGCCCACAAAGCTTTGGAGGACACATAAACTTCTAATCATCCTATCACTCCTTCATCATGAAAATAATGATTTTGGAAGGCTCCCAAATAAATGTAATAGTTTGGATGTAATAGCCTGGATGCATAGAACCTTTTCATGGTGTGACTGAGGAGCCTAGGCTGAATCCCAGGAACCAGTACCTACTGAAGTATGTACTTCATCTCAGCCTGGGAGTGCAGTCTTTCACCCTTAAATTGATCCACATTCTCTAGTAAATTTGGCAGTGTGTGCAGCTCCAGACTAAATACTGGCAGATATTATTGGCTCTGATCAGCAGAAATAAATCTTTCCTCACCACAGCCCTGCCGCCTCCTCAGGTGTCCCTGCCAGCCTCAACCACTGCAGGGGCTCGAAGATGCTCTCTTAGCCTGGTACCGACATCCTCAGCAGACAGGGGGACAGTCCCGTAACAGGGAAAGGAGGAGGTAGCCTTGTGACTGGGAAATCGTAAAAAGGAAACTACTGAGGATGTACAACTGTGTAAAACCCACCGTGCTCTGCTGTGGGGCTGGGGTGGGCACTGGAGAGGGCACAAGTGCTTGCCCTGTGGACAGGGCCTGTGGGGTGCCAGGCACACTCTGCACCAGGGTGTATGAGCTGCTGGGGCCCTGAGAGACAAAAGCTGTTGCTGCTGTCTCTCTGGCCAAGGCTTGTCACTGCTGGGCTCCCAGTGGCCCCAGTGTGCTGCATCCCCTTACCCTGGGGAAAGGAGGTACGCAGCAGATTGCAGGCAAATGCCGGGAAAATGAGGAGAGGATATTTTACTCAGAGATAAGAGCCTCCTGACAAAAGGTGTGGCACAACCAAAACCCTGCTTTGCCTACGCCACGGGACAGGGCAAGTCCTGTGTGTTGGCAATGGCAAACCTGCTCCTGTCCACTTGCAGGCATGCTGCAAGTGGCTCAAAAACCCTGTGCATTGTCACTCAGCATTGTAGGATAAGCAAAAGGGCTTTGGAGCCAACATTTTATGGTTAAAGGCACATACTGGGGAAAGTTTCAGAATGGAAATTAATCCGGGGAGACAGTGATGGGACTGGGTATGTCAAATGCGAGACGATGTGCAAAAGATGGTCCTTCAACCCCACCCACGCAGGTGACTGTGTCATGTCAGCAGCTGATGCCACTTTTTCCTTAGAAAGTGGAGGACAGGTAACAGAGCCCAGAGAGGTGAGGTGTGAATGCACTGTGTGTGTGGGGATGCAGTTTGATGGTACAATGAAGCTGATATTAAAAGCAAGCACCCAGGGAAGAGGTGGTCCCATCCCTTCCCACCTTTCTACGCCCTCCCTGGTGCTGGCCTGCCTGTGTCCTGGGTGCTGGGGCTGTGGGCTGGCAGCACTCCCCATTTCCCAGTGTTGGATGAGGCAGTGTCCGCTGGTTTCGCTCCCTCAGACGACTCTTTGGTGTCAGGCATAGAGCACTCCTGGCACAGGGCAGCAGGTGAGCTCGCCAGGTGGTTCCAGCAGACTGCCCATCATCCCATGCCACTGCCACACTGCCATGCCACACCTGATTCCAAGAGGAGTTGAGTGCTTAGATGTCTGTGAAGATCTGAGTGTGCAAATGCTGATTCACCTGCACTGCCGGTTCAGGCTGCCATCCCTCGGTGCCTGTCCCTTCCCTGTGCTCCAGGTTCAGCAGTGGGCTGGCAGCACAGGCAGGTATTTGCTTTGGTCCCTGCAGCTCCATGAGGTTCAGGGCCCATTAATGTTTGGGGCACTTCACGGTGGCAGCCAAGGGCTGTCAGCTTGTTTGAGCTTGCAGTATCACCGAAGGGCAGCTCCTCAGTCTCACTCCACCCCCACTTTCCTGCATGTTTCTACAGTCCCTGTGTAACCCCCACAAGAAAAATCTACTTGTTTTTCAGCTGGCCAGGGGCTGCCTGGCTGCATGGGCCCCACGGCGAGCCTGGGGAGGGTGCTGAGGGCCACCCTGCGGGAGATGGAGTGGGGGGCCCACCCTTCCCAAGGGCAGTGCAGATTTGGGCAGCTATCTGGCATTGTTTCCCCTCAGCCCTGTTCTCACGGCTGCTCAGCTGTGATAGCCGGTGTTTTCTCTCAAAGACTCAGCCCTCCTCTCCTCTCCCATCACGAGCCACTCTGACCGGGCACCTCTCCCTCTCCAGTGTCACAGCACCAGCCCGATGATAAACCTGGTTAAATCCTGTATCCCCAGGGAAATAGGTCAGCAGGCAGCTTCTCGGGGACAGACCCGAACCAGCACAGCCACGGCTCCTCACACGCACCACAGCCTTTGCCTCCTAATGGAGGCACCACGGACTTTTCCGCAAAGCACAGCAGCAGTTTTCTCCTTTATCTCACCAGCTGCACGGGTCGTGTTAAACACAACCTACACACCCCTTTAGAATCATGAAAATCAAAATGCTTGGAAACGGGATCAGGTACTGGGCTGTCCTGCCTCAGGGTGTTGTAGCAGCCACCAGCAGGTAGCCCTGAGCTCCCACTTTTCCCAGCTGATAGCTAGGGTGCCAGGCAGACAGTTGCTCCCCCATGCCCTCCCGCCTCAGCTTGCTCAGATGCAGGTGATTTCTATCCAATTTCCATCAGCAGGAGCCAGGTGTATTTAAGCTGCAGGGCTGGCAGCACTGGGAGGGGAAAGAGGGGGTGGTTTTGCTGTCTTGGGGTAAAGTTGATGGTGCCTTTCCTATGCTGCCTTACCAGCCTGCTTCTCTGAGGCAAAGGAGCAGCTCTAGTTTGTCTCATGCCTGAAGCATTTCTCTTTGGTTGTTTAGGGGTGAGAGTGTGTTAGGAGATGGGGCTTTCTGTCCTGATCTGTCTGTGAAGAGTGCCTTGAGCCTGTGCAGGATGTGGATTGCAGGTGACAGAGAGCTGGGCTCTTTTTGGTGCTGTACATGAGGTACCTGCTGGCTCATGTGCCAGTGTTGTACCTGGCTAGTCCAGAAAGTTCCTTCTCCATGAAACATTTTTTTTTGTTTCTGTTTCCTGTGTATGTTTCTCTTTTTCCTTGTCTTTTACAAGGTTAGACTTGTCTAAGATGTATCAGTAATCTGTTATCTTGAGCTACTTTCAATAGCGATCAAATCATTTTCAAACTTCAAATAGGTCAGTGGGGGCAAGGCTTAATTTTCTTTGTGCAATACAGTTTGCACCTCATCTCTGCTTCCTGTTTATTCCTGATGTGATGCCCCAATCTGTAGGCCCTTCCTGTACACAGGCTTGCTCAGCCTTGCAAGAGCTTTTTCTGGGATATTTCATTCTCCAGTCTTTGTATTTGAAGAATCATTTGCTTTCAAAACAGATGGATGTACTGCCAGGCTGAACAGACTTACTTCTTAGATAAGTTTTTGGATAATATTGACAGACTGTGAAGAGCTGGCTGCACTATAAGGAAAAAATTATTTGGAGTACCAAAAGAAGTGCTTTTTCCTGACATAATGATTGTTGATATTTTTTTGTTGCTCATTTTTGCTATCACCATGACTATGGGAACTTGGCGTCAGCAAAACCTGTAGTGCCTGGATTATCTTAAACTGTGCCGGTAAGGACTCTTACATCTTACTGAAAGCAGCCTGAACTCAGTTATTTTGTTTTAAGATTGAATGGTTGCCTGTCTCTAAACTGACAGATCGACTCTTTGCAAAAGAAGTGTGATTTTTAACTGAAACACAAGCCATCACCCAGATTTACATCACTGTGAAAAGTCCTTTAGCAAGGAGTTCTTGGGTAAGATCCAAGTAGGGAGGTTGTGGTAGTGGTTGTTCAGATGTTCCTTTCAATGAACTTTTAACTTAGCTGAAGGCAGGTAAAGCAGCCAGTGTCTGTGCAGTTGTTGGAGGTCCCTGGGCAGTGTGTGAGCCCCTGTACCTTTCCCAGGTTTCCATCAGAGCAGAGGCAGCTGCAGCCTTACCTTTGGCTGCTCCCTGGCCTGGCTGGTTTGGGCACAAGGTATCCAACAGTTTTTATGGAGTTTGGCAAGGGCAAAGGTCCTAATGTCTTATTTTGGCTTTTTTTCTGTGGGACAGAGATCAGGATTGATTTCTTCTGGCCCTCAGAGTAGGTGTGTTGGTGACAGCTATAATCAACACAGAGGTGCTTATACTGTTGATGAACAAAAACAGCTGCTGAAAAGAAAAGGGAAAGTATATTATTTTGTTCCTAGGAACAGGCATATAGCTTTATAGAGTGATGCTGCATCTGCCAGGACTTTATTTAAGCCTGTATGGGACCCATACCTTCAGTCACAAGGGTCAGAAAACATCAGTGCTTGCCAGGTTTGATTTAGGCTGACAGTGTCTGTGTAAATAATTATCCTTTTGTAAGGTGCTGAAGTTTTCTGTTTAATTTTTAGCACTACAACTCCCTTAGGGTTTGTTCTGGGCTTTCAGAAGTAATTGGCAGCTCATTAGCAGCTTTGCAAAAGCACTGAAAACCATAGGAGGGAAGCTGCACAGGGTATCTGGAGCTCTGGGCTTTGCTGGGCAAAAGGCACTTGTTTCCAGGTATGTGCAGTTCTCGGTATTTCCGCTTTACAAAGAAAAACGTGTTATCTTGTCTATGGATGAGGTGGTGACCTATTGGATCATTTTGATTGCATCATGTTGGTAGGGTGAGGGGAAGGGAGAATCTTGCTCATCTCGACCTCCAAGGGACAACCCTCTGCCTGTTTTCCTATCTCAAATGCAAGTTTGATAATAAGTGCATCAAATAAAAATCACAATTTGGCTAG
Source organism: Rhagologus leucostigma (assembly GCA_013397725.1). Classification (NCBI taxonomy): domain Eukaryota; kingdom Metazoa; phylum Chordata; class Aves; order Passeriformes; genus Rhagologus; species Rhagologus leucostigma. The sequence goes on from VZTD01001801.1 coordinate 160,958, forward strand.
CTTATCAAAACAACTTAAAACCTGAAAGAAAATAAGCACAGAGTACAAGTCCTGTGACGAGCAGCTGAAAGAACTCAGGTTGTTCAGCCTGGAGAAGAGAGGGCTGAGGGAGGACCTTATTACTCCAGAACTACCTGAGAGGAGGTTGTGGCCAGGTCGGGGCCAGGCTCCTCTCCCAGGTAATGAGCAACAGGACAAGAGGAAATGGCCTCAGATTGTTTCAGGGGAGGTTTAGTTTGGACATTAGGAAAAATTTCTTCACTGAAAGGGTGGTCAAGCATTGGAACAGGCTGCCCAGCAAATTGGTGAAGTCACCATCCCTGGACTTCTTAAAAAAATGTGCAGATGTGGTGTTAGGGGACATGGTTTAGTGATGGGCTTGGCAGTGCTGGGTTGATGACTGGATTCAGTGAGCTGAGGGGTTTTTCAGACCCTGGGGATTCTGTGTGTGGGGTGGTTGCTGTGGCACGTGTCTGGCACTGAAGGCCCTGTCTGTGCCCCTGCAGGCCTGGAGGAAGCGCTGGTTCGTGCTGCGCAGGGGCCGCATGAGCGGGAACCCGGACGTGCTGGAATACTACAGGAACAACCACTCCAAGAAGCCCATCCGCGTCATCGACCTCAATGAATGCGAAGTGCTGAAGCACTCAGGGCCCAACTTCATCAAGAAGGAATTTCAGAACAACTTTGTCTTCATTGTGAGAACCACCTATCGCACCTTCTACCTGGTAGCCAAGACTGAGGAGGAGATGCAGATCTGGGTGCACAATATCAGCCAGATCTGTAACTTTGGACATCTAGAAGATGGCACAGGTAGGATCACGCTCATCTTGGAGGCTGGGAGAACGCCGAGGGGTGACAGGAGGCATGGACCTTGCTGTCAGGCTGGGCTGGGCAGGTGGAAGAGGAGTGTGGTTCCTATAGCTCCACACAGCACTGAGATGCTATTAAACCTTGATCTAAAAGTTCTCAGGGACCTCACTGCTGCGGGGTGGAAATACTCACTGACTGCTTGGTCTCACTTTGATGAAGCAATTCCTGCTAGAGCAAACAGCAGGTCCTTAATAAGAAAAGGTGCTGTTTATGTGAAAAGCTGACTGAGCATTATCTTCTGGGGCCATTTATTTCATTACATGTCCTGTATTTATTTAGTTTGGCTTAATGTAAGACACCTGTTCCAGGAAAGCATCCTGCAAAACTCCGATTTTCTCAGGCTTTGCTGGATGTGGAATGTGCACAGGCCTGGGTGTATACGCGTGTACATAAATCAGTGACAGAAACACTAAGCTGCCTTAGTCTGTTAATAAGAGAAAATAAAGAAAAGGCAGAGGATAGGAGTGTTAGAAGTGTGTGTCTAGACTTAAGAGATGGTCCTGCCAGTGAAGCATAAAGGCAGCTCTTTTGCCACCTGTATATACTCAGCAGAGTGAATTTCTTGAAAAGCTGCCAAGAATTAACCACGGCAAGATGGATGTAGCCAGTAATTAAAGTCAGGACCTGTACCATCATTAACTTACCTTTTAAATCGGGCTCAGATAACAGCAATCTGTCTTTCCCTTGACAATTCCAAGGGGCAGATACAGCAGCAATTTGAGAGTTTCAGAGGAAGTGATCCAGAACGAAGCCTTTCAACATGATAAAAGGCAGTGCAAGAGTAGAAAAGGGTGGCCATGGAGGATCACGAGCCCTAGGGCAGTAATATGTTTGGGAGTATCATAGTGGGGCCAGGCAGTTTATCCTTCCATGGTCTTTGTGCTGCTGCATTCAGAATGCTGCTGGTCTGCGAGTGCTGCATGGCCACACCATTACCTAGCAACTTGATAGGAAACAAAAGGCTATGGGAAAGGTTTTATTTTATTCTATCATGGTTCCTGGCATTGCTTAGCCTTCTTTTGCGTAGTGTCTTCTGAGGGAAATGGGAGTGGGAAGAACACTGCAGTGGTCCTGTTACAAATGTGATGTCTGTTCTTCTCCCATTCACTTCAGAAGCCACTATGGAAACTTGCTGACAGAATTTTATGTGTCAGTACAAGCTGCCCATGAATACAAATTTCAAGTAGGGCTGGTAGGGGTTGGAGTCTACTGCCCTTTGGAGCTTGGAAGGAATTAGGGATATTCTGTAACCACCTTCCTACTGTTCTGCCCTCATTGACACTGAGTTATTGCTCTTGGATTGTTATTTCTGGTGCAGGATTATTTTAGATAGAGTTTTACCACTTACTCTGAAATTAGGGTAAACCGTTCCATGCAAAACAGAAAAGAGAAAAATAACTTTTGTCTCTCAAATGTGCAGGCAGCCTTTTCCTGGCACGGTGTGAGGATGTTCATAGGGAGTGTTATCTGTGGCAGAGGAGCTAAGGCAATGCCTGTCCCAGGATGGATGTATTTATACTGGGAAATGCCTGCCCTGTTTTGCTGGTGCAGTGCACTATTGCTTGTAAGACTTGCACATCAACAATACTCAGAGTATTACACATTGGTGTTTCTCTCCCAGCAAAGATTGCCAGTGTGGGCCCTGATGGATGAGAAATGACAGCTCTTGCAGTAGCAGTTGGGAAAGCTGACACTCCAGCTTTCCAAGGTGGATATTACCCCCCAAGAAGTTCAGCAGTGCAGAGCATTTGCCTTGGTTCAGTACAAAGTCTGGCACCTGAACTTGCAGCCCTCAACAAGGATGGCGTGAGCTAAGCCTCCAGACGTGCACTTACTGTGTCTCTAATGCCAAATAGCTCCTAAGAGCTTCTATTTTTCCTGCAGCTCCTGCTGGTGAGCTCAGGTCTGGGGTGTATCCAGGTCAGGCTGCCAAGCACATCCAGATCCTTTGGTTTAAATCTGCACAGTTCCACAAGTTGCACATCACATTTCAAACAGTTGCTAATTGCTTCAGCTTTTCAGGGTCTCCTAAATCCTCCAAGAGCCTGTAGGTTTAAACAAATTACCCTTAAAAATTAATATTAGAAGAGAAAAGCCCTATTAAATGCCACATGCTTTTTTAACTTGAATGCTACTGTTTTAAAAAAATACTGGTCCCTGATATGAGTCCTATCACTCTTAATCTGTGCATCGCTGAAAATTTGCTGTGATTCTGAGGCCAAAACACAGTCTGCTGCTTTCTCTGCTTAACACCCAAAGTGCAGCCACAGGTTTACGCAGTGACTCAGCTTTAAACGCCGTCCTGTTGTTCCCAGTTAGTCCCTTCCAGCAGCAAAGGAGCTGGATGAGCAGCCAGGTCCCCACGCCAGAGGTGCTGGCAGCCAGATGCGGAGCGAAGTTACGAAAGCCGTGTGAGCACAGCTCTGTAGTCAACAAGAGAGGGGACAGCTGAGAGGCAGAGATGACATGGCAGCTCCAGGCAGATGTCAGGAAGCACCTGGGAGGGCGGCTGTCAGGAAGGACTTGCCAGCAGCACTCACACACTGCTGCCACAAGAAATTGCCACTGGCTGCGCTCAAAATGACAGGGGAGCTGGCACCTTCGGGGAGTCAGCTGGAGGAGAGAGGAAGAGGCCTTGCTCCCGGTTTTCCCACCGTAATGCAAAATCCTGCTTCCATCTTTGGTGAAATCTCCCAGTAGAGCCATCATTCCCCAGCCCCATGGGACCGACGGCCATGCAGGGGATTGAGAGGATGCTTGGTCCAGGTGTCTGGGGCAGGGGAGGGGATGAAATGGAGTGGCTGTGGGACAGCAGAGGCACAGTTTATCCCATGTGCAAGCTGAAGCTATGACTAATTGACACAATCCAGCATAACAGCTTTTCATTGGAGAAACTAGTGGGAAGGTTGTTTAACCAGTTTCATTAGGAAGCCTTACTGTTACTATTTTTACCTCCTTGGTATGTCGGTGCAGCCTGGGGATGGTTGATGTGAGCACAACACCCCTGTTCCACTTTGGCCCTGTGCTGCTGTTGCACCAGAACAATTCTTGGGGACAGGGCTGGGGTCTGTAGCAAGAGGGAAAAACCCTCTTTCTTCAAGCAATGGCCCTTCATTGATAGGAGAAGTCACTGTGGAAGATGCTGTGCAGCCTCTGTGGTGACTTTCCCCATAATTGCAGAGCAGAAATGTTTAGGGTTAGTACCCACCAAAGCAGTTATTTTGGCAGCTGAAGCCTCCTGCTGTCTCTCTGGCAAAGGGGATGGCAGGCACCAAACCTGTTCTCTGCCTTCTCACTGTTCAAAGTAGCCATGCATAATTTATTCTGCCCAGCTGCTGTCGTGGTACAGTTTTAAGGCACACGATTTGGTTACCAGCAGAGCTGGCAGGGACAGGGACAGTCTGTGAGGAGCTGGCTGCAGGTCCCTGAGCCCCTGAAGGTTAGAAAAGGGCAGGTCTGTGCTGTCCCCATCCCTCCCTCCTGCTCACAACCGTTGCCATGTGGTCTGCAGCTCACAGCCTTTCCTGATGGGATAATCCATGGCTAAACCCTGGGAGTACCAGATGGAGTTCAGGCCTGTTCATTCTCTGTGTTAATAACCCAGAATGTCATTAATTTCTTTCTTATGCATTGTGGCAGTTTTAGTTGTTGGTTTGTTGGGGTTTTTTTTAGTGTAGTCAGATTGTGAAGTGAACATGATTTTCTGAGATCCCTAGGGAGTTAGTCCAGTGTATATTTTATCATTGTCAGCTTGCAAGACAGCTTTCAGTGTCCAAGATTTGAAAGCAGACTTACTGTCTGAGCCAGCATGATGAACAAAAGTTATTTTTCAGAAGGGAAGGCTGCAGCCCTCAGCTCTGATTTGCAAATGTGAAACCCTGTAAAAGCTATTCCTTCCAGATGCTCACTGCTGAAACCCTGCTGCTATAAGCACCTGCTCAAAATTAAAGAAAATCCTTTGCTTAAACTTGAATTTAAGCACATTCTTATATGTTTTGCTGACCTGAGGCCCACCACTGCCCAGACCTCCGAAGCTAATGGAAAGAAGCAGCAGGGAGTCAATGCTGGTAGATGGGAAGGAGAGGCAGCTCCCTCCCACGTTCAAACGGATGAGGTGTAGGATAGTGCAGGGAGGGAAGATCAGCTGTTTTATTCTTCTTCTGACTGCCATCAGGAAGATGAGGGGTGAAGCCTGCTGTGGCTGGCATGGGACCCTGGGTCAGTGGAATCATAGACTGTCCGCAGTTGGAAGGGACTTGCAAGGATCATCGAGCCAAACTCCTGTACAGGCCCTGTACAGGACGGCCCCAAGAACTGCACCATGCACCTGAGAAGTGACTAGAGCAACCTGCTACAGTGCCAAGGCTTGTGGCTCTTTTGAGGTTGGGGCTAGACTGGAGCTGCTGGAGGGTCTCAGGACCTCATCACACAATGCAGGATCTCGGCCACAGGATGCACGCAGGTGGTCAGGGACTGGTTCCCAGCATTTCCATCAAGTTCTGGATATCAGCATTAGAGAAATCTGCCATCTTGTTACACTTCGAAGGCATGTTAATTCTCAGTGTGGTTTTATCACCAGTCGCTGGTTTCTTGTGTTTGTTTTTGTTGTGGGGTTTTTCACTTTGAAGAAGGGTTTTGCAGCTTTGACTCAGGCAGTGTCTGAGCTAGAGATGGGCACCCACTGCCAAGCCCTGCAGGCATCAGGGACCCAGTGAGTGCTGCCCCATCCCCACACAGCGCTGGTGAGGGAACTGCCACACAGCAACCTGAGACTTCACTAGAAAAATCACATTCTCTAACTGAGGACTTTGTGCTCTTGGTGGAACTGTTTGAGCCTGCTGCCAGGAGCAGATGCTTTTGGGGAGCTGCTCTGTAAAGCCACCTCTCCAACTCCACAGCTGCCCATTGTGGGAGGTCTGATTTGCACTTGATTTTTAGAGTTGAAATGCCCCAAAAACTTTGTTTAGCTTGACTCTGTGTGGCTCAGCCATCACTCCTTCTTCCCTTCTGCCCAGCTCTCTAGCAGGGACAGAGGCTGGCAGAGGAATAGAACCAGACTTCTCTGCTGCCAGGCAGTGCTCAGGCCAGACAGGTCTGAGTGTCTCGGCCACACGCCGCCCCCAAAGGGTGGCCTTGGTGGTGGTGTGAGCAGGCAGCCAGCTCTGGGCCAGCCCCACTGCCCGCAGCCCAGACCTGCTCCTGTCCCACTGCCATCCTACTCTGTGCTGGGGACATGGGAGTGTTATGCCCAAAGAAGGTGTCACTGAGCACAGGCTTCCCTGTCCCTTGCGGCCTCCAGAAAAGTAGTGTCACTTTTCTCAGCACAGCCAAGAAGTGTCCAGCTGGGCAGTAACAGCCAAACCACAGCCCCTGTGATTTGATGTCCAGCTGAGAGAGGCATAAAAAGCTTGCAGACAAGTTCAGAGCTTGTCTGGCTGCTTCATGAGCTGCAAAGCTCAGTTTTGTCCACTGAGATCTAGACAGTGGGAAGAAATCAATCCCTTTCCTTGTCACCATTAATTTGAAGTGTTGGAGATGAATAATTAATTATTTGCATTAGATACTAAAAAAAATACTTGATAAAACAGGTTGCTGTGCCTCAGCTCTTTCTTCAGCAGAGTCTGTTCTTCATTGCTGGCTGCAGGAGGGATGCCTCGGCCCTGCAGGAGAGGGGGACCCCAGAGCAAGGGGGTCTGCACTTCCTGCAGTCTGGAGGACTTTGACCTCCTGGGCAGGCGGAGCAAAATCAGGCTCCCCTCTCGCCAGAGCCAGTGTTTGCCTTGACTAACTGCTGCTCTGGGGTACAACATCCCTGGTGCAAAAGCAAGGTGGTGACAGCCAGGACAGGCCGAGGGCCAGGGCGAGTCAGAGTCGTCCCTCAGCCGGGCCATCCGTTGCCATTGCAGGTTCTGTGGAGAGCCTATCTCACACCACCTCGTCCCCGCAGCCCTCGCCGGCCGCCTCCACCCACGCCTCCCGCATCGCCGACCCCTCCTTCTCAGTCGACCACGCTGCTCCCGACGCTGCTGCCGAGGAGACGCCCAGCGAGTCCGAGTCAGTCTTCCTCCCCGACTACCTCTTCCTGTCCAACTGCGAGTCGGGCAAGCTCAGCCACAACAGGTGAGTCTGGTGTCTGCCAGATGTGTCAGGCTTGAGCCACCCTCTGCCTGTTCAGGGGTGAAACTGGGGCACACAGCCCCAGGGAGCCCTGCGACTCAGGGCTGGCTCCCGAGCACAGCGGGGGACCACCAGCCTAATCCAATTTACAGGGTGCTTTTCATAGCACAGATTAGTGGTTGAGCCTCATATGTTGGTCCTGTCCCTTTCCAGGCTGGGTGGCTGAGGATCTCACACACAGCCTCCCTCCAGACACCTGCTGTTGCCCAAGGTGCTCCGCAAAGTGCCCCAGCCTCCAGTTCAGCTCAGAGGGAAGGGACAGTCCTTCCCTCAGAGGGAAGGGACAGTCCCAAACTGTGGGGTTGGGTTTTTTGTCTGCTGTGTTCTTGCAGCTGGGAGAAAAGGAAAGCTCAGGTCCTGACCTCTGTTTCCTTGCAGGTGTGACAGCTGGTCAAATTCAGACAGATCTCTGGAGCAAACATCATCAGACGATGTTTTTGTTGACTCCTTGCAATCCCAGCCCTCCTTGTACCTTGTACAGCCGACCAGTGCTGGCACTGTGCACCAGGACGGAGCCCCATTGGCAAATCCCAGCATCGTGTCCAGGAACATAGACATTAGTGGGCCATCCAGTGACTTTTCCTCCTCTTCTCCACTGCTGGGGACGCCGCTGACACCAACGTTTCAGATTGACAAGAGCCAGAACGCGCTGCCCTACGGTGTAACGCAGCTGGATGTGCTGTCCAACACGCCCCCGCCGCGGCCGCCCAAGCCAACCCACTTCTCGGACAGGAGGGGGGACGAGGTGGGCAGTGGGGCCCTCCAGAACGGGCACTCAGGGATCTGCCGAGCTCAGGTCGCTCTGGTGCCCAGGAGGATCTCCTTGTCCAGCTTAGACAACATGAGGAACTGGAAAGGTGAGTGCGCTTCCAAGAGCCAGCAAAGCAGCACCAGTGTGAGGGATGGAGCTGCCCACACGCACAGAGTGGTTTTGACTTCCAGTTGTGCGTCTCTGTCCTCCCCTCTGTGAAATCACACACCACCCAAAGTAACACAAAATGCTGCTTTCAAATGAATTAGCAAGCAGGATTGAGGCCTGCCCCTCAGGTTCAGCTCCTGCTCTGTAGAAGACTCTCAGTATGTGTACACATGGGCAGCAGTTTGGCTCTGATCCCTTCAGGGTGCCTCATGCCTTGCTACTTTTCCCCCTCCCTCCTCAGAAGAGAAAGCAGTAGAAAAACCAAAATGAGAAGTCAGCCACTGAATTGGGCAATGCCAGACTCTGTTTATACAGGTCGAGGTGTGGGCTTGCATGTGGGAAATGCCTCTGGAGCTGTGCTGCTTTGCTACACCCAGTCTGCTCTATGAGAGCTGCGTGTCTTTTTGCAGCTTAGAGTAAAGACCAGGAAGTCAGGGAGACACTGGGGATGGGATGTAATCCCAGTTGAACCAGGGACTCTGCGTGTCCTTGAACAAATCCCACTCTGTCCTTGCACTTCAGTCAGGGCAATCTGAAAACCTGCTGCTACAGAGCAAGGCGAGACTGCAAAGCACACTCTACTCTGAGCTGAGCTGGCTTTTCCATTTGCTCCTGAAACACCATCATCACAAACAAGAGTAACAGTCAAAACCCAGAACATGTTGTCACAAACCAGTGCATGCACTATGAGAAAGCTTTATTACATGGAGCCACAGAACAGAGGCAGGCAGCTGGAATACCTGGGTGGAAATCGTCAAGTACATTGCAGTGATGTGAAAACCTTCATTTTTGATGAGGAAAACAATGTAGGTTTTTAAGGACAAGCATACTTTAGACTCCTGCAATTTGAATAACCAGACAATGTGTGGGGCTGTTAGATCTTGCTCTTAAAGCTCAGCAGCTAAAGCAAGGAGATCTCTGCTCAGCCTGTTTATCATAGTGTACACACAATCCTTGGAAGGTTTCTGGAGAAACACCCATCAGTGGAATTGCTATTCTTAATTATCAGCTACATTTGGTTTCTCCCTGAAAGGTGCTGTTCTTGCTTCTTCATGTGTGCTGCTCCAACACAGCTGGTTCATGTTCCTCCAACCCAATTTACACCAAAACGTTTTAAGAGGATTAAATGGCCAAATGTCATCTTGTGCTGCTGTGCTGCAAGGTTGTCTCTGCCTGACGGGGGCAGCAATGAATTAATAAGTGCTGCCACTTTTTCTTACCCTAAGTGCAGGTGAAACTATTTGAAGGGTTAAACTCTGAATTAAAATGTGTTTAACAAGGAAGATCAGAAAAAGAAACGGGGAGAAAGCAGCAGTTCCTCACCAACTTCTCCAGTGAGTGCACTCAAGTTATTAACTTAATTTTTTGCCCTTGCCAACCTGCGAAAGGTGCACAGATGTAATTAGCCCAGGGCAAAGGCAGCGTGTGCTGGTGGAAGTGCCGTGAAGGAGGATGAGCTGTAAGGCACCTGTATCCTGGCATCTGCCACAGCCTTGTGCTTCAACGTCTGTTTGCCAAAATAATAAATGAATGTAGCTATCCCAGGACAGTGACTGTGTTTATCTGAATATGTATCAGCACCAACAGAATTGCTTTGTTCTTGTCTGGCCTTTTTTGCTGGTACCACCAAAAATGCCCCAGTTGCAGTACTGACATCTCCACCATAAGAGTGGGGAATGGATTAGCATGGTTGCAGGGATTTAAGGCATTCCCAGAGAAAAGCCATTTTCTGCACAGAAAATCCCTTTTCAGAAAAGGATGGTGGTTGTAAGCATCTCCCACAGCTGATCTTCTATGCTGGAATTTGGGGTTTTTTGGCTTTTGCTGGGAAAATAAAATTGACCAACACCAAGACAAAGGCCCACCTGCACAAGGAGACGTGGAGGCTGGTGCTTGTGTCTCTGGCTGTTCATTCCCCGTCACCTTGAGCCACTTGCACCACATCACCCCTTCTGGATGACAACGCAAAGAATTTTTCTCCTACTATTAAGTTCCCCCACGCACTACTTTCTGTACAATAACGATTGCTTCCCTGGCACCTTAAAAGGCTCCTAAATAAATTTCCAAGAAATAATGAAATAATATTCCCTATATAATAGCCCCTTTTTGTATAATTTCCCCAATTTGACAGATGGGAAAACAGAGAATGACTAGAGCAGGAGCAGCATTTAAATTTTTGCCTGCTTGCTCCCACACCAGTCTTTCTCCCCAACTGCTTGTGTTACAGAAAGCATAAGTTACAGCTGGATTATACATGAACAGGTTCCTTGGTTTCATCATACTCAAAATAGACGTAATCACTCTTGAAATGCTACTGAGTTGGATCTGGTCTTAAGTGTCATTGGATTTCCTCATTTAGGAGTTACGGAATCTTTATAAAACTCTAATTATTTTAGAGCCATATGTTTTACTCCAGAATTATCTCTGTAAGGTTGCACTGCCTTATCCCATTTTTAATCATTTTTTTTTCCTTGTAGCAGACATGGAAGGCAGTTCCTTAAGAAGTCGAGATAAGAGGCTTAGCTTGAATTTGGTAAGTACTCTGCTTGCACAAATTTGAAACACTGGCACATAAACTTCAGAGTGAATCATTTCATATGCTGATATTCAATCATTCCTCTCTTCTGTTCAGCAGAAGAATTAAAAAAATGGGAAAAGTGCCTGGCTTTGGGCAACTTCTGGGCTGCTGCTTTGTGGCCTCAGGCAGCCTTTGAGAGAAGAAGGAGGGAGAGTCCTCAATACTGAGCATCCTGTTTTCAAAGTAGATGAAGCTGGGTCTGTTATGGGAAAGGTTACCAGTAACCTCAAGAATTAAACTGTTGACCAAGAGGTAGGTTGATCCAACAGTAGGATCTCCCTTCTTCAGGACATAGGAAAGCAGAGTCTGCTCTCAAAGTGCCTGTGAGTGAGGGCTCTATCAGTCCACAGCTTCCTTCCTCAGCCTTTGACAGACACGGTTCCATGCAGCGCCATCTCACATCACATAGCCAGTCTTCTGCCTGGTGCTGGATACTGCCTTTTGAAAGCTTCCAAGGATTGTAATCACTCCCTCTCACCACCCAGCCAGCACTAACTTGCTTGAAGTGATTTTCAAATGCTAATTCTCAGTGATCAGAAGTGAGTTGTAGGTCTGTCTGCTCTCTCAGCTTCCACGTTTGCCAAAATCTAGTTCATCGGGTGTTCTTCTTTCAGACTTTTTTTTGTATTAAGGATCCTCCCTCATTTTATAGGTCAGAATTACTGCTTTCAGAGGCAAGTGCAGCCTCGATGAAGCTGGAGGATTTAACCAGTAAAGTCACCAATAAGTTTGGTTCTAGTTTCCAGCAATGACTTGTGAAGCTCAGAGTGGATGGCTCCAGAGCTGGAGGTTCATCTGAACTCATGTATTTGTCTCTTGTCGCTCCATCGTGTGCCTCTCTGAAAGGCCCCGTCAGAACAATCCTGGCCTGGGCTCAGCTCAGGTGTGTTCCCAGCTCACAGCAGCTCCCGGCCTGGAGGGGGCTGGCTGCGCATTAATGGACCTGTTTCTTTCTCCACCCTTGCTTGTGCAGCCGTGCCGGTTCTCCCCGCTGTACTCGACGGCCGCAGACAGCGCGGAGGACAGCTACGTGCCCATGCGCCCCAGCACCTCGCCCTCCGCGCCCGGCTCCGACTGCTCCCCCGACGGCTACATCCCCATGAGCCCTGGCTCGGCCACCTTCACCTTCCCTGTTGTCAGCACTGAAAAACTCACCAGCCCGTTGCCTGAGCTTCCGTCGGACGTGGAGCCCCCTCCAGTGAACCGAGACCTCAAGCCTCGTCGGAAGTGTAAGCCCAGACCTAAAGAGCAAAGCTGGGGGGCCCTCAAGGTGGGGACAGGGGTGACCTCCTTTGACAGTGTCCTTGGCATGTCTTAAAGCAATTCCCCCTCTAGAGGATGGGCTGAAATGCTGTGTGAGTGACTCACAGCACTGTAGCCTGGGATGTGCCTGCAGGGTGGTTCATGAGTGGAGGAAGAGCTTCCATGGCTGCTTTCGCAGTCAAAGCCCAGGTGGCCGCAGAAGCACCATGCCCGGCTTCCCACTGGGACTGCAAACAGGCAAAGGGAGAGACAGCAGACTAAATCCTGCTGCTCTGAAGTACATGTGCCCCTGTCTCACCAGCTCTCTGACCTGCCAGGAATGGGACATCCAAACACTCAAGTACTCAAACTTGATGTGTGGGCTGTTGGTTAAACCTCTGTGGGGTAGGCACAGCTGTCCTAGTTTTAATTAGGAATTTTCTGCAGATGCTTTTGCTGATCTTAATTTTCCACTCCTGGTTTTCACGGCATGTCCAAAATCTAGGCTGCACTTCTAGAGAATATACTGGGGACAAAATTCAGCTTTGAAGTGGAGAAATTGCCTAAACCTAGCCTATAGTAAAGATTTTAGGGTTGCAGAGCCACAGGGTTACTCAGAAATTGCTTCAAGCAGTGCTGCTGTAAAGTAGGGACAGACATTTAGACCATTGCCATGAAGAAAAGCAAACTCATATCCTTTCTTAAAGGGTTTTGAGAATGGTGGGCACATGTACCTTGACTGGTGACAGGAATGATCCTGATCCCCATGTATAGGACCTTTTTGTTTAGAACAGAACCCAAAACCTGTTACAACCTGTAGGCTGAACAGCCTCTCCAAAGCAGCACATGCAGAGCATATTTGGGGCAAGCATGTGGATCTTGTGGGGCATTTGGCCCACTGTATTTATTCTGTTATTTTAGGGTGATTGGGGGACTTTGCTTTCCAGCACTGACCAAAGAGGTCATTTGTTACTGATTTCTGTCTTGGTTATGTTCTGTGAAATACTCTGTTAGTTTCTTTCTGTTAATATAAAACTGCCTTTTTCTAAACAGTCTGTACCTTTCACTGAAAACATAGTTCATTTTGTATTCACTTACAGCACGACCACCTCCTCTGGACTTGAGGAACCTTTCCACAATCCGGGAGCATGCTGCCGTGACCAGGATGTGGACTGTGCCTTAGTAAGTCAACAAGAAACCTGCCATTCCAATCTTCTGAGCATTAGCATGGAATAGAGTTAAAAATAACTTATCCCATCCTACCAGAAAGTTTCCTGGCAAAGTCCACTAACAAAAATTCCCTAGGGTTCCTTTCAGTACCCCTCCAGGCTTTTGCTGTCTCTAAGAAGCAGGGCTCCCTTTCACAGTGGGCAGCTTCAGAGAATTCAGCACCGTGTTTTGAAGGTTCCTTTTGAACAGCCTGGAGCTGGTCTGCACTCTGGTGTGGCTGCTCTGATGGCTAAAAGCTTGGCACGCCTAAACTATTATAGAGACATTTTTGCTCCGGAAAATTAATATAGCAAAGGAGAACCAGATCAGATAAAGGTCTGCCTGAATTGTAGACTGGGTGTAGAATTCTGCACTGCCACACAGCAATCCAGACTTGAACTGTTGGCATGACTTTTTGTCACTAGAAATTAGTTGTTGGTAAAACAAATGCTTTTGATCCCAAAGCCCAGGTAGTATGAACACATGATGCTGTTGGGCTCCAAGGGCAGCAGAAGACTCATCTTCAGGGAACTTGTGAGCAGGAGAGGACTGCAGCCTGCTGGCTGGGGGGGTCTTGGCACAAAAAGAAAAGCAGTTGTGCTGAAGTGTGCATGCAAAAGCCAGAAATTCCCATCAACCTCCTCTGCACACCCCAGGCACTCCAAAAAATGTGGGGTTTTGCTGGCATGAGTGCCAGACAGGGCATTTCCACTCCCCCCCTTCAGGATGTCACGTGAAGGGCAAAAGAGACACAAGGTGGGTAGTTTCTCAGTGGCAGAGCCCCCTCTCACATCCAACCCAAGGCTGGTTAAGCCCTTTGGCACTGCCTGTTAGGGAAAGCCAATAGCCTGCCTCCCAAGCACCCCTGCCAGAGCACTGAGGTTAATCAGTGCTGACACAGTGCAGAGCCCTGAAGGATACCGAGCTTAGGGGGAGTTTGCATGTTTTACACTAACAAAAATAAAAAAGATGTTATGCCCAAAACTAATACAGTGAAAGGAATTATGCTGTTCATGCTGCACACAGAGGCCATCTGATTTCCTATTCACAGAGAGGCCATCTAATTTCCTATTAACTGAGCCCATTGTGCTCGCCTGTGGTAATTTATTCACCATGCACCTCTGAGAGTTGTGTTCATGGGAGAGATTTCCTTGTGCAAGGGCTGAGTCACAGCCATCTCCACAGCACGGGTGGCATGTGTTGACACCGTGTGCAAAGCCAGACAAGTTCCTTTGCATGTACCTCCAGTAGCTGATTAATTCAGGTCAGTCTCCAAAATGTGGATACCTGCACAGCCAAGTAACTGCCCCCATTATTACCCAAATGAATGATAGATAGATATCTCTGTGGCCCTTGATGGAGAATTGCTTCAATGTTTTACATTTTCTATCATAACAGATAGCAAACTTTCATAAATCTCAGAGAAAACAATCAACAAAATCACTCAGCGATATAGCACACTGTTTCTAGAACTAAGGAGTGGCTTTGGACATCCTCTCCATAAAGGCTGCAGCCTTAGTGTGAGTTTATTCACCATATGGACTGTGTCAGGCTTTGGCTTCCTTTCAGTGCATCTGTAAGATGCTTCCTTAACCTCTCCTGTGTTTTTCTTCATAGCAATCGAATGAGCTTTATCTCACCAGAAAGAGACGGTATTAATTCAGCAAGAATATTTGCCAATTCAGTTTCCGGAGAAGAGGAAGAAAGTTACATTCATATGGTAATCTTCATTTTCACACAGCCATCCTTTGCTTTATTCTGCTCTGTCACATTGATGGAGAATGCAGAAGTTTGTTTTCTAAGAAAAAACGTTGAGGAGGTTTGTCCTTTGCCTTCTGGTTTGTTTTTTTTTTTTCAAATGATGAAACGGTTTTAAACCACAGACACTGGGACCAATTTACAGAGAGATAAGGGAAGCCCTTTTCCTGCTCTGCAGAACTCAGCTGTTCGCCCACGAATGTTGCTAAGCAGTTCCAAGAGATCACAGGGATCAGCCATATTTACATGAGAACTCATTAAGACAAAGGAAAATTAAATCTTTTCACCTTCTAAAGTGTGCCTTGTAAAATCTCCTAGGAAATAACAGAAAACCGTTAGTGCACTTCCTAAAGAAATACACCAAATATTGTGCAGAAACAGAACTCCCATTAAAGTCTCTTATTGCTTCTGCTTTGGCTGGTGGCACTAACCCCACTTCCCATCCCATGAAAGAAGAACATCTGGCTTTGTGGTTTCCTTTTCTTCATTTACTCTTTAGCCATATCTTGCAAAAGACCAGAATCTTGTTTTTCTTTGAATTTGAGGTGGAAATGGATCTCAAATCCATTCATATGAGCCAGTGTCTACAGATCTGGCTCCATAGCCAAAGCCCAATACCAATAGCTACAAAAATATTTTGCAAAACTGACCACAGTCTCCATGAACCATAGTTTCAGATTTTAACCCACATTTCTACCAGACTGAAATCCACTGAAGAGGGCGGTTCCAGTTGTAACCATTCCCCATTTGATTTTTCTAGTCAAGGAAAACCTGTCATGTTTGCGGTTATCTGTGATTTTATGAGATTAATTTTCAGTTTCTAGATTTGAGCAGAATTTTCACAATTGCTTCAAATTCATTAAATGATGATGTTTAAGAGGGGACCCCTGCAAATCTGAGCCTTCCAAGGGCTTGGATTGAGAAGCTGGGCACAAGTCCTTCTTGATAAAATTGGGTGTAAATCAGCCTGTTTTGTTTGTTTTGCCAGAATTACCAGGAGAAAAAGGCTCTCGCAATTTCTTTATGCCACCCCGCAATTATCAGTGTTATGCTGTGGTTAGTAACAAAAGGCACCTTTAGCATAGAAAATTACATGGGTCCTGACTGCTCTCACTCACAGTCGGCCAGGCAAATCTCCCAGCTCACAGCTGTGATCCTGTTTCCTTCTAGGGTCATGTTTTAAGAGCATTAAAATTTCTCTTTTTCCTTACAGGAACACAGACAGGCCACATCTCCATACAGTGGTGCTTTTCCATGGACAAGGAAATCTAACCTTGATTACTTAGCACTGGATTTTAACTCTGCTTCCCCATCCCCTGTGCAGAAGGTACGAGTCATCTGAAAAACCCCACAGCCTCCTGTCTTTTTTGTCTCCTGGGAGGAAATCGGGACCCAGGGTTGCATTCTGCTAGGTGCCCGAAGTGCCACAATGAAGCCAGTCGTGTTTCCAGGTGACTGGATTTGTGTCAGGCTCAAGATGAATATAATAAAAGCATGATTAGGGTGCTGACAAGGTGTCCTTAGTGTGACTCATAGGGATGCTGTTAACACGAGCTCGGCACAGGGCATGAGACTGCACTGGGATGTGCAGCCATGAGGGCTTGTGGGCAAGCTGGTTGATGCTTGCAGGATCTCTGCATGCTCCATCATTCTCATCAAGTCTCCACAAAGCCTTTCCTGCTAGTTTTCCCCAAAATCTCTTTGCAGTAACAAGTTTGCAGCCCATGATAAATTCATGGGGTAAAACTGTACCATCTCCTATAACCTGGCAAAATGTGCATCTTTATTCTTGCATCACCAAAACCATTTCAATTTCCTTTGCAATGCTGAGAAAATACATTCCTTGTTCCGAAGAACTTCTAACCTGCCTGGGTGGTGGGTAGGTCCCACTGCAAAGCAATGAACTGTTGTCAGTTTGGGTCATTTTATGTTCTGTGTATCATTTTCCCCATCAGCCCATACTCCCAGATGCAAAAGACTCAAGACTCTTAAGCTTTCTTATTCAAACCCTTCCTGTAACTAAAATCAGTTAGGTTATCCCTGCAGCAGCATCACTCAGATGAGGAGAGAATGATTATCTGCATGGAAATAGCCAGCACAGCACATTTCCCTCGCTTGCTGTGCTGGGCTGAGTGACAGGGTGACAGATGGATAATTATAACTAAAGCAGGCTGCAAAGCAATGCTTTTGTCAGCTGATGTCACTGTGAGCTTCAAGGTGAAGGAACAAGGGAACGGGAAAACAGAAAATCAAGCTAAGTTTCACTAGCACCCCTTTTCAACCTGGAAATTAATACATTGGTTTTTTCCTCCTTGTCCCACAGAAACCTTTTCTGTCTGAGGAACAGAGAGTGGACTATGTCCAGGTAGATGAACAGAAGACTCAAGCTTTACAGAACACTAAGCAGGAATGGACAGATGAAAGACAATCAAAAGTGTAAAGGAAGAAGATTTGGGATCTGGAGGGGTTTTTTTGCACTGGAACCACGATGTTAATGAAGCAGCTACCACAGTAGAGCTCAAAGGCAGAGAGAGCTGTAAGATGCTTACAGTCTGTAGAGGCATTTTTACTGGAAACCTTTGATTTCAGCTGGAAGTAGTATGGTGAGTGAGTGAGTGAGTGAGTGGTTCACTGATGGCTCAAGTAAGGCATTACCCTTTTTACTGCCCTTACCAGTAAGCTACATGGTACCATTTTCTGGCATGATTCTGCAACGAGTCATACACTTAACAAATCCACTACAAGTTGCATTAATCTACTTCATCCTGCCTTCTCTTTCTGTTGCATAATTCCTAGTTGCTAAAGCTATTTTTTGATATTCCTACAAATGCTGGAGGTGCTCAGAGTGCTTTTATGGCAGTGGGCATCTGACAGGTTTTGGTGACTAATCAACTAAGGGCTAAAATACTGAAACAATAAAAAGAACTTTTTGAACATACAGTGCTTAAGCAAAGAGAATTTTGAAAAATATTTTTCCCCTGGGTTTAAAAGGTCTGACTGTGAGCTGATGCTGTCAGAACTCAAAACAGGACTATGTACCCATGCGACTGGAACGCATGGTCTTTGACCCTCTGGACGACGGGCATTGTATTAAGCTTCTTCTCTCCATTGTGGCTCATACTTGTCGCTTTTCTGTCTGATTCCTATTGATGTTTTCTCCCCTATCTTGAGAAGTGTCTTCGGCACAGCACAGCTGCTCTTCTAGCAGGAGGGTGCAGCCACACAGCTCTTGGCTGGCCAAAAAATAGAAAGGGAAGCTGTGAGCCTGTTTCTGCAAGCCTTGAGAGAACTGGCAAAGGATCAAGAATGCTTTCATCTGAGCGGCAGAAGAAATGCCATTGGAATTGCTGGTAGCAGTCGTCAATCTGATTGTTTCACTAGACCCACCCCCAAAATAAAAAGAGCATTAGGAAGTGCAGTGCGCTCTGAGAGAGGCCAGGAGCCTGCCAAAACAGGACAACAATGCACTCACGCAGCGTGAGGACCTCTGGGCTCAGGAAGCTTATCTACCTTGGGACTTGTTACGGGCACTATCTCAGGATGACATATGTGTATAGTTTATAAGGTATTTAACTTTAAACGCTTGGCTGCAGTCTTTATTTCACAGTGGCACACAGCCACTTGACTCATGGAAGTAGGCAGTGACGCCGAGTGACCCACACTGGATTTGGTCTCACAGGCTTTACTGTAGGTAAATCCCAGTAGCCATAAGAGGTCTGATCCTGTCAACATGGACAGACAGACAGGACCCTTACGAAAGATTTCTTCTCTGACAGTGCCAATTCGCTGGCCTCCCTTCATGTGCCTGTTACCACATTGCGCTGCTGTAACCTGACATCCCAAAACTGCTGATCTACCAAACAGAAGTCATAGAAACGTCATTGCAGAAACCACTGGCATGTCAAGGCTCCTACTCAACTTCTCCCTACACCCCCTCTGCTGCAGCCGTTCAGGCACTCTGGGAGGCTGAGTCACACGTCCTGCGGGAGAGGCAGCGTAGCCAACGGAAACACAGTCTTCGTCCTACCTCAAGAGAGCTGAAGGGCTTGCAAGTCTCACTGCTTCTGTAGCCCAGCCCCTGGGGATCTGTGGAGACCAGGCTCTCACTAAGTTACCCTGCAAGAACAAGGTTCACCAGCGCCTTCACTGACTGGGGCAAACTGGGCACCCAGGCCTGCGGGCACCGAGTGTCCTGGACTAGAGCTGCTTGGAAAACCGGGGTTACTCCTGCAGATAGCTGAGCTGCTGTTCCCTCCCACTCTGCTCCACCCCCCCCCAACCAAAGCTCTCAAATGAAAGTTGATGTTCATAAAAATTTTGAAAATAGTACCAACTCTTCCATATATATCTTGTCTGTCTGATGTGAAATTTAGTTTGCTAAAACCCAGCTGTTTTGTCCTCTAACTGATTCAGCAGAGCTGTGAGCACCCATGCCCTGGGAGTGGTATTGTGACAGGGGCAGGGCGTTTGGAGAGAGGCAGTGGAGATCTGCACCTCCACAGAGGCATCAGAGAGAGGGAAGCATGGAAGGGCCACAGATACTGAGACCTTTGCCTTTCTGCTCAAAAGAATTGCCTTTCTTTCAAAGTGTGCAAATAACACGTGTCACTGAAAGTTCTTGGTGTGCGCTGATGTACTGAAAGGGTTAAAAGACCAGCTAAGAGGTGTTTTAAATTAGGGACAGACAACCTCCACAAAGAGCGGGTGAAGTTCTGTTCTGCTACTGCAGATCCCGGATTGTGGAGTGATGGCAGGGCAGCCTCTGATGCCGATTGGAATCACATACAGATCAGCTCGTGTTTGACCGGAGTGCTTCTTTTCATGCTGTCAGAAAATCTTCTGAAGTGGAAAAACACCAAGTTATTGGAGACAACTGACTCGCTTATTATTCTAGTTTATTATAAAATATTTAAATTTCAACAAACCTGGCTAACAGATCATTCAGAAGTTTAGAGAAGAAAGAGCTCTCTCGGGATTTGTACTCCCCTAAAAGGACATAAGCATATAGCTTGGCAGGGACTGTCCTTAGATCAGGATGGCCCCTTTCAGCTTCCTGTGTCCCCTGCTTGCCCCCACAACACTCTTATCTTGATCAAATGCTGCTCACCGGTTTCTAAATTTCACTTTTAATTAACGGCTAAGTTTGAGGGTTTATTCTGATTTTTCATGTAAGGTCTGTTTTTACCCACTGCTCCAGGGCCCATGACATGCATTCTTGTGCAAGTACAACACATGAAACAGGAGCAATTAAAAATACTGGGGGAAAAAAATTAAAAGCAGAGCAGTCCTCCCCAAAGGCTTTTTTTTTCTTTTGATTTGGTCAAATCCCACAATACTTCAAAGAGGGTAAAGAGGAGGAGGATGGTGGGAGGATGGCAAATGCCAAATCTGCTGTGGCCACCCCACCACTAAGGATTTGGGTGTGAAGGGAGCTGCAGCAGCCACAACTGACAAACCTGTGCAGCAGTACCTGTAGAGCCAACCACTGGGAGAGGAGGGGTGTTGCAGAGCAAAAAGGAGTCACTGTTTCGGTAAGTGTGTTCTTAAATCCGAATCCCTTGGCCAAAGAGGAAAGAAAACCTGAAAACTGAGTCAGCTTTTGACAGTGTCATGTCTGAAAATATAGCCCAGGCCAGGGCCCTTGGTTAGTACCAGCTCTGGGACCAGCCAGGTACTCTCCTGATGGTGTCCTCTTTTTGCCATGGGTCTGTTATTTGCATATATTTTTTTTCAGAAGTGTAGTGAGAGCTGATGCAGAGAAAGGTTCTGCACCTAAATGAGCGTGGGGTGGCCAATGGTCCCTCAGTAAACTCTTGTCTGCTGAGGGAACTGGCATTGCCCAGCCCAGGTGTTGTAGTGCCTTCTCCAGCACTGCTGGGGCCTCTCATTAAAAATGGGGAGAAGCTAAATGAACAGAATAGTTTCAGTTTAACTGGAAATGTCACTCTGTAGAGGTGCTGGATGAAGCTTGGTTGCAGGATGATGTGGAAAACAACCAAACTCAATGGTTTGAGTCCTGTGGTTGCTGTTGGGGCCATCAGCTGGTTCCCCCCACTGATGTGTTTAATATGGCCTTACTCCGCGCTCCTTCAGTGACCACACATTTGAGCAAGGCATAGCAGGTCCACAGCTCATTTGCTTTTTGGACCAAACTGCATTTTACATTTATAATTACTTTATCACAGGAGGCAGCATTAATTTCCTTACTGGCAGAAATGAACACTTGACCTGAGAAATGCCAACAGCTGTGTAACTGGAGCAAGGTGTTTTCAGCCAGCTCACTTTGCCAATGGTAGCACCTGCTTTCTTCATTGTCACTAACTACATCCTGGATGTAGATTTTGGAGTTGCATTCACTTGCAGTGATTCAGAGGTTTAGTAATTCAAAGACCATAAGATGCTGTGACGAGAGCGAAGCACAGGGCAATGCCTTCCCTTTGTCCTCCTGTTCCGCAAAACTTGCTCAGGTTTAAAAAAGAAAATAAAAGCCACCAAAATAGCAGACTTTTGCCATGTCAAAGCCAGGATATTTTTTGTTTTCAAATAAAAATAAACTTTTGTCTTGTGCAAATAAAGCGTTATACATTTTTTTGTATTTGTAAATCTGTGGGGAAGCATTAAACAGTCATCTCTGTTAAGAAGGGGCAAGTTGTTGCTAGAGAGAAGGGGCTCACCTTCCTCATGTTTCATTGTAATGTTTGGTGTATATATTTGCACATTAAACTGTATCTTTTTTCTAATAAATTAATATAAAAGGTAGCTGTGATCTTGAATTATTTTGGTAAGTGAAGGTGCTCATGGCATAAGCTCCCACATTCTTCATTTAATGCTTTTTCCATTTTTTAAATCTCTTATTAGGCAGTGACTTGTTCATATAAAATACTTGGATGCAAATTCAAACAAATTTGCAAACAGATGTCATACACCTCTGTATCAGGGAGGTTATTTGCAGAATAACAAAGAACTGTGAAGTTGTGACTTGGACTCATGTCTGTATCCTCCTGGGACAGGGTGAGCTGCGGTCCCCCAGTGCCAGCCGCAGCTCCTGACCATATCCCTGCTGCTGCCACAGCCAAGGGGCAGGAAGGGGCCGCAACTCCTGACCGACCATGTAGACCACAAGCACAAATTTATTACGCACATGCTCTGGGCTTGGGTACAAAGACTGGTTGTTATTTAACCTGGTCTTTTAATTGCTCTGTGCTGAGGCGTGTAGTTGCTGGTAATATAATTTCTACATCCAGCAAGCTAGGGACGTGGGATCCTTCCAGTGAGCACATCTCAGGATTTGGAAGATGAAACGAGGCAGTCCATGGGAGCAGAGCTGAGCAAGCCTTGCTGCTAACAAGCCAGGTAGTTCGGAAATAGTTTATTTATTGCTTCAGGCTAGGGTCACTTTTGGATCTGCATGCTTTGTAATCCTGGCCGGAGACCCACTGCAGTGTATCGAGGGAGGTGTAGTGCTTAGAGAGCCACTGATGGAAACTTGGCTGCACAGCTCAAGACACACAGACACGTGTGACTTAGATAAGCCTTCGCCTGCAGGCTTGATAAAAGGGAACTGCATGACTTTTTGTGTTTGGTCTTCGAGGGAGGGCAGGTCAGACAAATAAAAGGTCAGATAAAATCTGACTGCCGGTTCACAGCTCTTCTGTGTCCTCTGCCCAGCAGAGATGGGAACAGCCCTTTCATCAGAGAGCACTTCCCAGAAAAGAGACCTTCCTTTATTGCACCTACTCCCAGAGCCTCGGAGGGAAACAACTGTGTCAAAGCCACCATCAGCCCTGCCACCATGGAGTGAGCCAGGAAGCTCTCAGACTTCTCACACCTTTGTGCAAAGTATTTTAGTGATTGGATAAGAATAATAATAATAACAAAAATAATGTGAAAATGCTGACAGCAAAATGTCCAGATATGTAAGCACTTGGACCTATAGAGGTTGGCCCCTCTAGTTGCATCTGCAGTTTCAAACCACAACAAATACTTCCCTGTAGCAAAAAGCCACAGAGCAGCCAGCCAGGTAGCAAAACCAGCTTATCTTCATGGGGTGTGAAACACAAACCTCTCCAAAAAGGTAGTAACTTCCTATCATAGAATCATAGAAAATACCTTGGGTTGGAAGAGACCCACAGCAAATGCTGAAGTCCAGCTCCTGGCCCTGCACAGCACAGCCCCAAGGACCACATCACGTGCCTGAGAGCATTGCCCAAACTCTTCTTGAGCTCTGCCAGGCTGAGTACTGTGACCACATCCTTAGGGAGTCTGTTCCAGTGCTCACCCTCTGGGTGAGGAACCTTTTTCTAATATCCAACCTTCAGGCCCAGTGCTTTTTGCCTCTTCAACTCTTTTGGTTAAAGTGCAATTGCTTTGGTCTTTTTTAGCTGGAGATGCTCAATAGAGCATCTGCCTTAGAAACAGGCATTCCTTCGTAGTCCTTGGGCTCTGAATTAACTCAAGGCCACAGTGGTGATATCTCATTCTCTCCAGGAGATCTCCAAGAGTTTTGGCAAAGGAGCCATACTTCACTTCTGATTTTTGATGTGGGCTTTGCAGGACAGTGATTCCCCTCAGGCCAGTGGCAGTAACAGAGACAACATTGAATTTGTGGGGTCTTAGCCCTGCACTTTTGCCAGCAACTTATGCAGGCTGCATACTGTGTTTTGACAGGTCTTAAGATCTGCATTTCCCCATCAAACAGCATCTGAAGCTCTTCTTCCAGTTGTTTAGGGCAGAGTGCAGAGGGACTCGGCTATCAGGTTATACATATTTATGGGAGCACACTGGGAGCCAGGGGTACCACATCCAGTGCAAACAAAGGATGCTCTGGCAGAGGCTCAGCCCATTCCCACCCGGGGAGCTGATCCCAGGCCCTGTTGTAATGCAGGAGTGAGCAGGGAGCAACCCAACCTTTCATTCACTGTCCTGTTTTGTTCTACTTTGCTTTTCCTTTCACATCTGATTTTAGCATAAGCTCATTGTTATACAGCCCCAACATTCTGCTCTGACAGCTTTGGGATCTTGGCACTGGCATATCCATCACTGTGTAAGAGCTTGAGAAGCCCTTGCTCTCTGGTGGGCTCTCACTGAGGGCTTTAAAGCTTAGAGCAATTGGAGGGGGTGTTTTCATTGCATGTGTTTGTGGTGGTTGTTGCAGTTCAGTTTGCTCCTTCATCCAAAAATGCTCCATTCTTTGTCCAGGAGCTCAGCTCCTTGGAATTGCCTCTGACTATGCTGCTATCTTCAGCTGGCTGGGTTTGCTACTGCTGCTGTCATTTCTTAGCATCCTTCCCCACATGAGCAGCATGGGGGAGACCTGCTGTGTATTTTTCCCCAGAAGGGAAAAACCACAGACCCCTCCCATGAAGCATCCATTCTGCCACCTGTTCCAGGAGAATATGGCTCTGCCAGCACCTTGGTTTTCTCTGGGAAGGCACAGGGTGTTTTGTAGAGTTACACAACAATGAAAAGGGCAAGACATCAAATAGAGGCAGCACTGGCAGGTGTCTGCAAGCACTTGAGGAGGTGCCAGAAGGCAAATACAGCTTTTTCCTTTAGATTTCCAGATCGAAGTTCAAGACAAGCTTTAAGTGCAACCTTTTATACAGCCTGAAAGAGAGAACTCCTCTACAGAAAGACATGGAGGATTGAGCAATACACGGATTCGTAAAATCCCTGAGGTCTCCATAACTCCTTCATCTCTCTGTTCAGCATTAATGTAGCTTTCAGGAAGCAGCCAGGCTTATCAGGCAAAGGGAGACAAAGTTTCAAAAAGGAGTGCTAGTGGAGCTTCGGTCCCTCCACCACAGTGGCATCCAGCTGAGATGCCTGTCAACAGCCAGAGTTTGAGACACTGAGCTGTTCCCTTCAAACCTGACCTGCCTCAGGACATGCCCGACTAGGGACTGCGTTATCCCGACACTGCTGTGCCCTGTGCAGGCAGCCCCAGGAGGGCTACAGGGACAGACTGACCCTCTCCTGCCTCCTGCTGCTGCTGCTTCTCCTGTCAAGCAGCCTCACACCCTTGTGGCCCCAAAAATCCAGAGGCTGAGAGATTTGCCCTTGGCCATAGGTGCGGGTGACTCCGTCAGTCACATCTTAGAGTATGTTCATTCAGACTATGAACAATTTATTTTAAAGCACTGAGCAAGCCCAACATACTGACACTGGCAAATGAAGTTCCCCCAAAATGGTAAGGGCTTCCCAGCAGAAAATGTATCTGGCCTTTGGTGTAAATTTTATCCATGAAGATGAGGCAGGCAGCAGGACACCAGGCAGGCTGTTTACAGTTCAAAAATAAGAGGTGTCTTTTTAAAAGTGTTTTTAAAATAAAAAACAGAAGATTCATCATTTCTTTGGTTTAACTTCCTCCACAGTTAGTCAGAAATCATCAGGAAATGGCACTGAAGGAAATCCGTCCTGTTCTGCCTGGTCAGCACAAGGAATGTGCTCACGCAGAGGACAGTGGCGGGGGGGCTCTGCCTCTTCCCAGGCAGAGCTGAGCAGCGCACCAGAGACAGCTCAAGAGTGAACTTGCATGACATGTAAAGACAAAATGACAGGGAGACAAAATAAAGATGGATTTCCACGATCAGCACACCCAGAATCTGACTTTTGCACTAAATGAAAATTTGGAATAACTCCAGAAATGTCAGTAATTCTTTTTTCCATGTTTATATATAGCATTAAAAAAACCCCAAAAGCACACTTTACCATCCACACACCACTTCAGACTTTTCTCTAAACAGCTCTGACTGTTAAATTATACCCAAGGGTCAATGAATAGATTCATTTCTACTGCAGACCTGCCCATCTCTCTGTGCTCCTCTCACCAGTGACCACACCATTACTCCTTCCACAATCCACAGCTGGACTGGACTGGCTCAAAAAGTGCTTGAATGCAGTTGTTTACCTTCAGCCTTGGTGGATCAAGTTGGAAGGAAAGGGTGTTTTGGTGTTATTCCATCAGGTATGGTTACCAGTACATTTGTGGCTGCGAAACCAGAGATGTGTAAGCAAAAGCCTCATCCTTTTCCATTGGCAACATAGCGTTAATCCTCCTAAGGAGCTCTTGCTAACTCTGCTGACCACAGTTCACTGAAAAAAGCAGAGGGAGGAGCACATGGAGTGGCTGGTGTCTACTGGGAGGAGGTGAGAAACAGATGTGCAGGAGCTGGGGGCGAAGAGAAGAGCAGCTGTATCCATGAGGTTTATTTCAATTCTGCAGATGAGACACTGCGTAGAAAAGGTTGAGTAGGTGAAAAACCCCAAACCTCACTTATACAGGCTAGTACAAAGTCTGTATCTTTTCTAGAAAGAGACCACAGAATCACAGAATAAGCTGAGTTGGAAGGGACTCACAAGGATCATTAAGTCCAACTCCTGTCCCTGCACAGGACCATCCCCAAGAGTCACACCATGTGCCCGAGAGTATTGTCCATGTTTCTGTTTAGAACTGCACTGCATTGTTCTATATCAGTGAGTAACCTGTGCCAGGTAAGGCAGCAAAGCATCGTGCATTAGCTCTTCCACCACCCTTTAGCTCTCTCACTTGCGCTTCCCCTGAGGAGACAGGCACTACCAGGCTCACCCTCATGGCCTCTTTGGTGTCACAGAGAGCACCGCCTTACCCATGCTGGCAGGTACCCAGGCTGCTCCAAAACAGATAGGGAAAATACCCTCTACAGACAGAGGGTCAGGTGTGTCCCGGCCTGTACACAAAGTCTACACTCAGAAAGGGAAAACGGTTCTGAATTCCATCCTGTGTTTATCAGGATTATTTTTGCTATGGCTGCCTTTGATCTGCTTCCCGGGGAAGCAGCAGGTTCAAGGAGCTCTGTGGCATACGGAAACCCCTGAGGTCCTTCTGCCAGGGAAAGGCTCAGCATGGAGCCCATGCCTGGCTGTGGGGACAGTTGTGTGCCCACCGGCTCCAGCACAGGGAATTGGCTTTGCCTGACACATCCATAAGCTGCTGCTTTTCTGTAGAAGCCCTGTGCAAGCTCCTTTTGCTCTGTGGATCTAGAGGAAAACACATGCTGCTGCTTGCACCTTGGGGAAAAGTCTCAGTCTTGTACCTGGGGAGGGAAACCTGCAGCCTCAGGAGGAGGCAGAAAAAATCATATTCCACCAGAAGCCTTGCCTACAAGTGCTGTATCTTAGCAGCTGGTGCTTTCTCAACAACCTTTTAACTCTGAATGGTCAAAAAATACTTAAAAATCAGATTTCTCTGATAACTCTGACACTTGCACTTCAGCCAAGCAGAGTCCTCTGCTTGGAAAATGTTGACACAAAGGCTTCCTGGTGCTGCAGAGCAGCGGTCAGTGTGAGATGGGATCAGTAACTCCAACCCAGGGTTGAGCAACCTGTTTGAAAAATTGTGATCTGGCCACTTCCCCGGGGAGGTGCTCGTTTCCCCTCCCCACCAACCCTCCCAGTACAAAGGGCCAAGGGCAGGGCAGGCAGGGGAAACCCAGTGAGGAAAGCTGCAAGGCACAGGGTGAGACAGTGCTGAGCAAAAGGCAAACCCCAGCCTGCCGTGCCCAATGCCTCCCTGCTGCTTCTGTGGGGAAATTACAGCCCGGGAGCCTTCAGTGCATTCAATCCCACTTTGCCGGGAGGTTGGCAGCAGCTTTAGGGTGGGCACAAGGTGTCCAAAGATATCTGTGGTTGAGTGGGTAGGAGCTCAGGGCAACAAAACTTCCACATCCCAAAATATCACCTTTTATTTTGGCTTGGAAAGCATGCGAATAGCTGTCCTTCAAAAGGTCTAGAGATAATCCTTATCTGCCATTCACATCATGCGTGGCCTGGTGGCTGTCACCCCAAACAGCAGAGGGGAGAAAAAAAGGAAACTACTTTAGTGAAAGAAAGCTCTTGGTGCTGGCAAAGGCTTTCAGTAGTCGCAGGATCTACTTTGTGCTGTGATTGCTTTTTTTAAATAACCAGCCATGGCGATGAGCTCCCCCCCTTTCTGCTTAAGCAATAGCCAGCAGTGTGGTTGTGATGGTTTTGGACTCTGGGAAGACAGATAATGTCAATAGCTAAGGGCCATCAGTCTTGCTCAACAGTTGACAGCTGCTTGAGCATGCACCAACCAAAATACGGCTGGTATGTAAATATGACCATAAGTCAGTCATCTTACTCCATAAATAGTAGGCAGCCCAGGGCCTGTTGAGCTCTCCTGCATCACAGCAGGCTGCAGGACAAGAGCTGCCCTTGAGTAGGGACACCTACTCCTCGAGGCTGATAGAATCCTTGTCACATCAGATGAAGTGAATTGCGAACAAGTGTGCTGAAACTTTGAAATCTTAGCTAAGTGATACAAAGAGTTGGTTGGGCACATACAGTCCTTCAGACATAAACCAAGTCTGTGTCTATGTCTGGATACAGCTGCACACAGACTCCCCTGAGAAAGGAGTTTAGAATGCAAGAGAGTCCTTCTTGAATCTTGTGTCTCGACAGGAGGCTCTCCCTGACACTTCTGGCTGACCTGTCCTCTCTGCAGTAAGCAATCGAGCACACCTTGCCGCATCGCTACTTCTCTCTTACAGGTGAAGTGTGCCGCTCCATCTGCGACACAAACCTTAGGAAGCATCACAAGGCAAAGCCAGAGGGGAGAGAGAGCCAGTGGATCTCTTTTGGCCAATATCTCTCTCTTACCCTTGCAGCCAAGACCTGGGGGTGCAGGTAAACCCAAACCCAACCTCTGCTGCTATCAAAGCAGAGAAGAGGAACAGCTTCCACTGCCACCTTAAATGCCGATCTTCCATCTTAACTTGTGAAACCTTTCAGGGGGAAGTGGTCGATCTCAAGCTGTTGTTTGGAGTCCTTTTCATGGAAGTCTCCAAATAGATGTTATGCCTCAGTGCTGAAGATGGCATTTCTTACGAAAATAAACAAAACACTGTTGCCACAGACCACATTTTGTTGAGATGGTACTGGAGAGAATGAAGTTCAGCTGTATTCCTCTTGCATACCCACATGTGCCCACAGCAGAGGGAAACAGGGCAAAGCTGAGGGGAAATCCAGGACCTCAAAAAAATCAGGTCCTCAAGTTATAGCAATTCACCTGGATTTCTTCTCATAAAAGGGCATTTTTCATCAACTGCTTGGTAATGAAATCAGTCGACACGCTGTTTTGGCCAATGCTAAATTGACTGTAGAATCATTGCTGCAGTTGCCCATTCCCAGCCCCACAGTGTCCACTGCCAGGGTCCATGACGTCCAGTCTGCTTCTACCAAGGCTGAGCAACCCGACTCTTGGATTTATCGAAGCCAGAATTTCTCGTATGGGTTGTTGTTTGTGACACCAAGTTAGACACATGGGACAGAGCCCAAGGACAGCCGTCAGGCAGGGCTCGCCTCCTCCTCCCCTTGTCTCATGCTGTCAGACACCTTCCTCACGTGCTTGCTCTTCACTTCACAACCCATCTGAAAGACTCCCAGCCCTGAGGGGCTGCCAGTGAAATAGTACATACTGGAACTGAAAAACAAACAGGCCTCTGTCTGTATAAAAGATTTTTATCTCTATAATGTGTGTGTATATATATATAGCTTGAGGACACATATCTGTATATATTCTCGAGAAGCAGAAGACATCTATCTCTCACACTGGGGCACAGAGGCATGTGGGGGCCAGCCTGGAGCAGCACCATTCCTGTGGGAAGACCAGAGTTTCCATTTCTGCGTCTGCCTGGCTGCCCAGTGCCTGCTCTGCTATGCCTGTGCACACCAAAACCTTGGAGCCTGTGCCCACCCCCGCAGCTCCCTGTGCTGACTGGGAAAGGGACAGGAAAACGCCTGTTTTCCCTGTCACCTTCTCCCGTGCAGAGCTGCCCCGGGGGCAGTGTGACCGCCACCAGCAGCTTGTGCTGTGACAGGGATGATGCAAAACACCAGCCATAGTGACTTCAGTTTTCAGCTACATTTATTGCTACTGGAAATGCTCTCATGCTCTCAGTATCATGCGGGTCTGAGCCCATGGTGTGGCTTCTGGTGTCAGGGTTTTAAGGGTTGGTTAAGACAAATAAGATGCAGCCACCTGTAACAATTTTGCTCCTGTTCCCTGATCAGGTCAGTGACGGATGACTACAGCCAGGTTCACTCATACCTGCTCACGTGTTGCCTGTGGGATTCATTGCAATATTGGTCATTAGTTTTGGTTTGCCAGAAGTGGCCACTGCTGCTGCACCGAGGTAGGACTGGTGACACCAACTCTGTGGCTCCTCACCACCAGCAGTGTCAGTGCTGCTCTCACAGCATTCTGGCACACAGCAAGACAGAGGTGAGCGCTGCATGAGCTGGAAATGTCTTGGTACAAGTATCTCCCCTCCAATGTCTTGGGCTCCTTGTCCCAGGGAGATAACCAGCAGTATCTGTCTGTGCCCAGGCACAGGGCTGTTCTGACCGTGGGTGCAGCAGCCACAGGGTGGGAACCTGCCAACACCCAGAGGCTTTAAGGTGGAAGGGCCCCGAGCTGTACCACAGCTGTCCACTCCATGACAGTTTTGCATGCAAGAAGCTTTGCAGTCCCTGTTCTTGTTATTTTTGCCACGCTTTGCCTTCTGAAGCAGGCAGACAACTGTCCATGTTAATGCAGTTGTTTTTAGCCTGTGGCACAGGCATTTCTGTGGTTGCTGGACGGTTCCCCAGACACCCTATGGAAGGTGATGTTCCTGGGCCAGACATGGAGATATCCATCGCCCCCGGAGCACAGCACCCATCACAGCTAATCTTGGTCTGAAGTTGGCCCACTGCCCCCCAGTCCAAACCCACGACGGCCAGGGGTGGGTAGCACCCCAGTGGAGGATGGCCCAACTGATAGTGTCTGCAATAAACACCCTCTCTGGCTGCCCAGCAGCCTCTGCAGCCCTCACAGCCCCACGCCCTTCTCAGCTGCTGACTGGAGAAGAAAGTGATGCCATTCCCTTCATGAGCTCAATTCACAGGTAGCCCTGCTGTGGCCATGTTGGCACTATCAGTTCTCTAGTGGGGTTTTGCTGCTCCCCTCACGCAGGGACATTGTGGCTTTCCTGGGGATGAAAGAGGAGACACAGGACCACCATCACCTTCTCCGGTGCAGCTTCTGCCGGGTGTAGGGACACCTGCAGAAAAGACTCTCTTTTCATGACACTGCAGAGCCCAGCGCCTGTGACTGCATTGCCCTGTAACACCAACCCCATCACTGTGTGAGGAATGGAAGGCTCATCCATCACTGAGGTGGTGTGTGTACTTGCATATTAAACCCCACACTTGCATTCATCAGAGAAAAAAGCTGTCAGAAGCGGGGATTCATTAGGGGTTGCCAGTACTCCCTTTCCATTTTTGCTGATTAATTTTATACACAGAAGGGGAATTCTTGCAAAAACAGGACTGCAGTTGTGCTGTGATGTTTAAGGGCATAGGGATGGTGAGACCCATGGGAAGAGGGGATAATTTTGAATAGGCATGATGGTGTAGTTGGAGAACACAGCAAATGGGGTTTCAGCACACAAATGTCTCTGTCACCGCCTGCACACTCTTTCAGCTGGCACAACCTTAACACTTCAAAAAACAATAGCTGCCAAAGCAACTTATGGTAATGCAAAGGCCAATCTACAGCTGAGAAAGTAATAACAAGCAGCTAATAAACACTTTAATTTTAGCTGATCACAAAAAAAAGTGAAATAAATCCATGCTCGCTGAGAGCAAAGCGTGTGCACGGGCTTGAGCTGTTAACGTGTCTGTGTTCCACACTTTGGAAATGCGCATGAAATTTGGCCACAGGGCTTTCAGCATCAGCCAGAGCATCCTTGTGCCAGCTGCCTATGGAGCACAGGGCGCTGTCCTGTGCTCAGCATTCCTGTTCCCTGAAATGTGTCCAGCCCCTGACATTTTTTTCCCTCCCAGGCAATGGGGTGGATAACAAAACATCACCTCCCTCGAGATGCTACTTAGTGAAACCAGCTATTTTACAGCTGATACTTGGCACACCCATTCTCACCTCTGGGATGATGACGGCTTGTGTAAAAAGAAGGGAAGATCACAGAAAGGAACGTGGCACTGTCTGCTTGGCTGACTTTCTAAAAATACCACGCTCAGCTCTCTCATCTGCACGGTCAGCACAGCAGATTCTCCTGACCCTGCCAGGCTGATGGGATCTGATTTTCAACACGTTTTCCTGTAAGATCACACTCCATCCATCACCTCCCCAGTAATTCTTGAGCCCACTGCCCACCGTATTCTCAAAGAAGTGAATGTCGTGAAAATATTAAGGTCTTGCAAATTTTGTGAGAGCAGGTAATCAGGCTGAGAAAAAAAAAGAGGCAAGAGAATGAATTAAACCCTGGGAAAAAAACCTGAATGGGAGTCGGTGGCTATTAGGCACCAAAAAAATCCACCCTTCACTTAAGGTTTCTCTCTCATGTGGATTCATTGGTGTTTAATAAAGCGTGAACTTCCATTTGAGCTTTTCCTGTGGTTAGAACATTCGCAATGTGTGGCTTCTCTGATGTCTTTTAAGCAACAGAGTTGTGCTGCAGCCTTGGAGAACTTAGTCTGCCAGTCCCCAGGCAAAAACCCATAGAAAATGATCTATCAGTTTATATATTAGTTCTGTGGCACATGGGACTGCTTGTTAGGTGCAGCATTTCCCACAAAAACAGGGAAAAGGACAAGCGGCAAAGGCAGGTTGTGTATGGTGGGAGCCACCCCATCCGACAGTACCTGCTGCAACACCAGCTCAGGTTCCTTCCTCCACTGTGACCAGCCCCTCGTCTGTCTTTAGAGGTTCTCAGCTACCTCTGTGAACACCCCAGTTTCGGCTCAATTCTTAGTGCTTGTGCTAAATGCTAAATTCAAGTACCTTTATTAGGTTTATTTTAGTTTGTATAAAAAAAATGAATCCTGCATTTAAAAAAAAAATCCATCTCTTGAACATTTTTGAAACCACTGTGTTTCAACGGCATTGACTTGGTGCTCATTCCAGCAGCAAGGTATTGCAAACAAGCATTTCAGTTTCAAAACACTTGTGACTCTACTGTTTGCATCCAATTCTGTTTTTCCCTTTCAGGATCAGCTTTTCAGAGGCTCATGAGCCCTTAGCAACACAGTGAGATGCCTTGATGGCATCTCACAAGTGCCTAAGCTCATCTGTCCAAGCCTTTTCCTGGTTTGTTTGGGGGCTTTTTTGCAAGTCTAGATAAAAGGTATGTGCTGGCTTTCCCTTATCTTCCATTTCACTGACACACTCAAGGAACCGAAATGGAAGATTTTCCTTTATAAGCATCTGCAGCTTTGTCCCTATTTATTCCTGCTGAGCCAAATGCCTCATATTTATTTTTATTTTTTGTTCCCATTTATTTCTTTGGTATGAAACTAATGCCCGATGGGCTGTAATTTCCAGGAGTGCTTTAAACTGATTTTAATACAAGATTGGTTTCCATTGGCAGTGTTATGTTTTTGGACGCTGTGCTGCTAGCTCCTTCCTCTGTTGCCATGGCACAGCCCCATCAGCCCCCCCCACTCTCCCCAAATCCTTTTTCCCCAAGCCAGGTATACTCCTTTTCCTTGGCAGGGACGGAAACATTGCGAATCTGCTTTGGCCCACAATTTGTATAATTTTATTAGGCCGATGATTTTAGCTTTCTTGCTTCTCCAGGTTTTACTGAGTCTCTGGTTAAAATGATGAGTGTTAGAGCAGGGAATGTCTCTCCCGGTCCTGACCAAGGGTCCTCCAAGCCGCAATCTCTGATGTTTCCAAAACAGCTCCAGCACCTGCATCACACCTTGTCTTACCATCCTGAGTCACTTCTCACAGAAAGGCCCCTGGAATGAATCCCAAGGTGATGGAAACAATGGATGAATACACTGACCATGTGTCAACCCAAAGCCTCTGAAATGTTTGGAGCAGGGCTAGCCATGCCATTTCCTCAGGTGGCATTTACACTTCCTTAGGTGTCTGCTAATGCCAGCAGTGACTGTCTGTATCAGAACTGCTCAGTGTACACACACACACACACAGGGTTCTGGAAAATAAACAAGATTTGTCCTGGGACAGTCCCAAATCCAAAACTGAGTCCTCCCCCCTTAAACCAAGACTAATCTTCCAAGCCTAAGCCTCGATCCTGAATTTGTATGAGATACCCCACTCAGCTCTTGCTTTTCAAAACCCTTCTCATAAACCTACTCAGAAAGTAACAAACCAAACCAGGACAGGCTAGAGTAATTATATTACACCAATTGCATCATATTGTAGTACTTATTTTGTTCTCCCTTTTGAAAAACTACTGAATTGTAATGTTAAACAGAGAAGTCAGGCAAAGGGAACTTCCACGAACCTTGGTCAATTACTCAGTAGAAGGAACCAGAACAGCTTCTTCACCAAATAGAAACTCTTTCACAGGGAAATACTTCAGAAATAAATCAGAAACCTTCTCAAATATGTTGTTATTGACAGCCATACACCTGCAAGGAACATGGGGAGCCCAAGGGCAGGAACAGCAGCCAGCTGCTGCAATGGGAGCCACGGCAGTTCTGCCTTTCTGCCTCCCAGCACTTTTTGCAGCCATGGCAGAACTCCAGATTAGTTTTTCCTTCCCCTTCTTTCTTTTCCTCTTTCTTTTCTCTCTTCTCTATACAAAGTCAGCAATTTAAAAGTTCAAACTTCACGAGCAGTCCAGTTTGAGAGGCAGAAGTTGGAGATGGTGAAGAGGAGATGGGAAGAGGAGAGACGGGTCCCAGGGTCAAGTCCTGCCCCAGGTCACTGGTCATTGGCAGGGGCTGGATGGGAGGGACAGAGGAAGCACGACCTTCCCTCATGTGACGGGAGAGGGGAAAACCAGCCTGTGGCTTTTAGCACTCCTACACTGTTGAGCATAAATTTCATGTCTGCAGGGCGCTCGAAAAAAGGGCCTAAAGGCCCAGGGATTGTGTACAATTTTCATCTTTTAGGCTCCAAAAACAGCCCTGAGGCAAACCTAGTCACAGCTCAGGGTCTCTTGAGGTGAGATCCTGGAGGAAGGGGCTCATGATCTGATCTTCTCATATTTTGCAGTTATGCAAGGTCTGAATGAATCCAGCTGTAGAGAGTCCGAGTTCTGGAGCTCAATTTCTTATCAACATTTTACAACTCAGAGAGAGGGAAACAAAGATCTTTAAAAGTGACTGGCAGAATATGGTACCCATAAATCCAAGCTGGACAACAGTGTGTGGAGTTTTTTCCTGTCATGTCTCTGTTCAGGTAAGAACTAGCCAAGTAACAGTGAAACTCCTTCTGGTATTACGCTTTTTAGATGATGCTGATGCCTTGTTTCGCTCCCAGAAACCTCCTCACCTAATTTCAACCACATCAGACAGCAGTAAAGATTCCCAAGGCACTCTGCTTTGGCCAAACTCATGGAAAACTGGGAGCCAAGAAGAAAGAACTCTGTGTGCCCCTGCATGGAGAAAGGCTGGGCAAGGATTCACTCATTATTCGTGACTGGAATGCTGGATCAGGAAATCAGCCTCAAGCCCCCATCTCTGCTGCTGCCATGGTTTGTTTCCTTCCCTTGCAGGCAGTGTGGAACTGAGGTGTTTCTCAGACACTTCAGAGGCCTGAACCGTGAGAGAAGCAGCCTTTTTTACATCTCTCTCTTCCAGGCAGATGTCTTACTGGCCAGGAAAAATGCTAATGACAACACTTTAACTCTCCTGGGTTTAAACTGGGATTGAACAAGCCTGAATAAATTTAGTTTTATAATTTTAGACCACAATCACAGTATTTAAAAAAAAAAAATTTAATAGTGATTTTTATCTCAACTCTATCAGCAAAACAACAGCCTCCAGTAAGGCAGGTTCTGCTATATTTTGGATTCAGTGCTACTGAGCAGATGGTATTTATTGACAAACCTGCTGCTAAACTGTTTGCATTCCTGGGGCTGCAGGTACAGTCAGCCTGCAGCACATTCACTACTCATTACTAAAATACTCATTTCCCTGGAAAACCATCTGTGTCATTCAGTCATGGCAGAAGCCCAGAAACATCTATTCCCTCCACAGCCACTGTCCCCCAGCACTATTTATATGCATCCAAGCCTGGACCACATTTCCTGTCTGAAGCCTTCCTTACCTGCCCCACAGTAAACAGAGGGCAGCAAAATGAATGAGAGGTAAATTGTACATATAATTTCCACTTTTCGTCTTTACAAAAATGAACTAAAGCATAGATACAGGAGAGTGGCCAAGAGCAAGACTTTTTGCATTAGCCTGGGCAGACACCAGAGCCTGAAGGGCAGTTTCTTTCCCCAAGTTACAAGGGACAGGACAAGAGGAAATAGACTCAAGTTGTGCCAGGGGAGGTTTAGATTTGATATTAGGAAAAATTTCTTCACCACAAGGTTTGTCAAGCATTGGAACAGGTTGCCCAGGGCAGTGGTAGAGGCACCATTCCTGGAGATACTTAAAAGCTGTGTAGATGTGGCATTTGGGGACATGGTCTGGTGGTGGATTCGGCAATGCTAGGTTAATGGCTGGACTTAATGGTCTTAAAGGTCTTTTCCAACCTAAATGATGCTGTGATTCTACCTGCAGCCATCCACGGGGTGCACAGGATGGCCTGATCCCAGAGCAAATCAATGCACTGACTGAAGAGGAACATTTGAACTCAGATTTGGGCCTGACCAGCACACTGAGTAAAGACAGAGCCATGGCAATGGGAAACACTCAACTCAGGCACTTTTATGAGGAATTTAGGCTTTCTGAAACAGAACAAAATAAGTGAGTCCCTGCTGGGGGAGGAGGTAGTACAGAATAGCTGCTGTGCTTCAGCTCACACCCTCCTTTATTGCAAAAGAGCTTCCCTGCTTAGACAGGCCCTAAGAGATGTAGACATTTTTAATGTGTATTTAATCTTTACATCTTTTCTTACTGTTTTGATGTTCCCTCAGGCTTTGAAGATTCAAGATCATTTTTTCCCCAGAAACTACAACTCTTAAAAATAAGGCAGTTGGAAATTGCCTGCTGCCAGTCAGACTAAAGAGGTTGTAACTTTTTCCAGCACAGGAAATGTTCGATAGTTTAATATCAGTGACCATGTATTAATGCATTTATGCCCTTAGGTCTATAGAAACCCTTCATTCACAACATTACACACCCCAGTTCATAGGACCACTAATATTTGTTCAGTGTTATTGTGCTTTTCAATGGTATCAAAAGAGACATCTCTGCTGCTGACCCTGCTCGCCTTTGTTGTTCTCTTTACACTTTATTGGATCAGGCTGGAGTTAATCTTCCCCATAGCAGCCCTTATAGGGCTGTGCTGTGTACTGGTATTCCATTTTAATTTTTTCCCCATCCCTCCAGCTGAGGAGGGGGAGTGATACAGCAGCTTGGTGGGCATCTGGTGTCCAGCCAATGTACCCCACTACAGCCCTTTTTGGTGCCCAACATGGGCCCAAGACAAGGGCAGCTTTGTGTGAAGCATGCTGTTACAGCAGTTAATAAATTACAAGCTTGTGTGTGGGTCACGGAGTCTGTTGGCTGCTTCCCTATTTTGCTAAGCTTAGGAACAAGCTCCACCCGACCACAAAGGTATCTTGGAATAGATCATGGACTGCCCAGAAGGCAGAGAATTCGAAGCATTGCCTGAGGAGGCAGCTTGTGCCCAACAGGCACCACCATGTAATAAGTTATCAGAAGATGGAAGACGTTATGCTTTATTTACTGATGGAACCTGTCATGTTGGAACTGGAAAGCTGCTGTGTGGAGTCCCACATGCTAATTCATTGAAGCCACTGAAGGAGAAGGTAAGTCAAGTCAATTTGCAGAATTGAAAGCCACCCAATCAGCCCCAGAGACTGCTGAACAAGAAAAGTGGCCATACTGTGTTTCTACACTGACTCTTGGATGGTGGCTAATGCCCTATGGGGGTGGCTACAGCAGTGGAAGAAGACAATGGGCAGCACAGGGTTAAACCCATCTGGGCTGCTGCATTGTGGTAGGACACGGCTGCGCAGCCAGAAAACATCCCTCTGGAGGTATGCCATGGGCATGATCACATGCCCAAAAGCCACATCATCAAAGAACATGGAAACTATGAACAGGTAGACAAAACTGTCAAAATTGAAGTAGGTCAGGTGGACCTGGACTAGGAGCATAAATACGAGCTATTTGTAGCTCAATGGGCCCATGAAACATTTAGAGAGAGACGGAACACACAGATGGGCTCATAATCGAGGGGGAGACCTGACCATGGAGGCCATCACACAGGTCACTCATGGATGTGAAACATGCTGCAATCAAGCAAGTTACATCCCCTTGGAAGAGAAGGCGGTGGCTGCGTTTTGATATGGTAAGTCCTGGCAATGGACTATTCTGGACACAGCCACGAAGACGCCAAGGTGAGTGCTACATACTCACCACAGTGGGAGCAACTACCATGAATGAACTGGGCTGAAAAAGAGTGAGTTTCACAAGGAACTGAGTGACTGCAATGATGACACAAACCAAGCTGGTGTCGGTACCCAAGAATTGAACATGCTGCTTCTCCTGTCCTGAGCACCCATCTTGAAAGATGGGCTCAAACTATTGCCTGATCTTATGAACATTTGGAGGAGTAGAGGAAACCCACAGAATGAGAGAGTGTCTATTAAAGGACAGGGGATAGTAGTTAATGAGAATGTATAAACCTGTGTGCTAGGTATAAAGATGGTTTAAGTATGCAGCATAAGTTGGTAAGAAGACATTTCAGTAGTCCTTGTTCCCTGTGGTCATGCCAAGGTCAATAAAGAATATGCTGAAGCAGTTAAGAAACACCTCTATATCGTACAAATATTATGAAAAGACAAAATTTTTATGTACTAGTGAAATACGCAGTACAGTGAATGCAAATGTTTCCTGCTTTATTGCTTTTATAGGTGTACTGCAATAGCAGACGGTTGGTGTGTGGCAGTCTACCCACATATTTATGGAGTATTTCATTTTAGGGATAATGTAAGCAAGAGAGCTTTAATCAGCACCCTAAAATATGAGTTGACTGTCAGAAGCTGCTAGATTTTTGTTTATAACACTCGTATTCAACTGCCTCCTTTTTACTCTCCTTACTTTCTGTATTTTTACTTCAAAGTAAAAATAACTATTGCTGTGTTCTATTTGTATGAGTGTTCACACTTATATTAGTGTACTATAAATGCAGAAGTTAAAAAAATACTCCTCCATGAGATGGCCTAGGAAGAGTGTTTGTTCTGACTAGTAGTGATGCTGCATTTTTTTGTCCCAGTACTGGGTCTGGCTGGGATGGAATTAATTTCCCTCATGGCAGCCCTCACAGGGTTGTGCTGGGTATCAGTAGCTGGAAAGGTGTTGAGAACCCACCAGCGGTTTGGCTACAGATGAGCAGTGGTCCACGGCATCCAGGCTGAGGCTCAGTCTCTTCTCCCAAGCAACAAGTGGTAGGACAAGAGGAATTAGCCCCCAGTTGTGCCAGGGGAGGTTTAGATCGGATGTTACGAACAATTTGTTCACCAAAAGGGTTGTCAAGCCCAGGAACAGGCTCTGTAGGGCAGTGGTGGAGTCACCAGCCCTGGAGGGATTTAAAAGTCGTGTAGATGTGGCACCAGCTGGGGACAGGGTTTAGCAGTGTGCTTGGCAGTGCCGGGTAAACAGTTGGATCGATGAGCTCAGAGGTCTTTTCCAACCTAAATGATTCCACAGCCCCGTGAAACAGGCTCAGCGAGGGAGGTTGGACTCTTTTTTTTTTTTTTTTAATCCGTTGCTTCTGAAAGTAAAGTCCGCAAGAGTAAAGAAAACTCATCACCACAAAAACTAGTGTAACCGGGTCCCTGCCCACGGCAGGTAGGTGGAACTAGACTATCCTTAAGGTCCCTTCCAACCCAAACCGTTGTGATCTGTGATGAAAATCTCATCTCGATCATTCCCCTCGTCCACCCCGCGACAGCACGGCCCCCGCTCCTCCGCCGGTGCTTCTCCCACCGCAAACTCGCCGTGACGACTCGGCAGGTTTTATTTTTACTTCACACCCACCCACGAAACAAAGAGCCGGCGGGCAATTCCCTGAAAGGAGGCTGTAGCCAGGTGGGGAGTGGCCTCTTCTCCCAGGCAGATAGCGACGGAACGAGAGCTCATAGTCTCGAGCTGCACCAGGGGAGGTTTACGTTCGACATCAGGAGGAATTTCTTCACAGAAAGGGTGATTAGACATTGTAATGGGCTGCCCAGGGAGGCGGTGGAGTCACCG
>VZTD01001801.1:201371-250204 GCA_013397725.1 Rhagologus leucostigma
GAGGGAGCCGCCGGCGCCCTTCCCCCGGGAGGCTGCTCTCGCCCCCGGCCGCGGGGGAGCCGCCGCCCCGGCCTTGCGTGGGGACCGCGGCGGAGCCGCCGCCAGGACCGCGGCGATGATGTCGGGGCAGTCGATCACCGACCGCATCACGGCCGCGCAGCACAGTGTGACCGGCTCGGCCGTCGCCAAGGCTGTGTGCAAGGCGACGACCCACGAGGTGATGGGCCCCAAGAAGAAGCACCTGGACTGTGAGTAGGACCCGGCGGCGGGGCCAGGTGGGCCCGGGGTTGGAGCTCCGAGCTGGGGGCAGCCCGTCAGCCGGGCCCTCCGGCCGCGGGCGGGGGACAGGGGAGAGCCGGCCGCTTGCACCTGGAGGGGGATGTCGTGTAAATCTGGGTGGATCTGGCTGGCGTGATCTCCAGAACTTATTTTCCACGTGGAGGGAGCGAGGTTTGTAACACCCTGTCGCGCCCGGGGAGCAAAAATATTCCAACCTCATGAGCTGTTCCCGGTGCGAGCTGCTTAGCTCTTGTGCTTTGGATACAGTGGTGCTTATTAACCCGGCACCTGGGGAAAAGGTGTGTTTACTGTTGCAAGCCAGAATTTAATTTTTTAAGCACTGTTTCGTCCTTCCGTGCATCCCGTGGACTACAGCCGTTTAAACATTTCGAACATTTCCTGAAATACCATAGTTTTCTGTCTTACGGCTCGCGAAACGAGGTAAAAGATTAGAAGCGAGGTAAAGGAAAGGGCGTAGGTTGAGCAGTGCATTTCTTCTGGATGAGAGTATATTGCCGCTAATACAGTTAAACTTAGTATGTTACAACCCCTTTACCAAAAGATGCAGTTACCCCTGAAATGTACAGAAGTCGGTGGTGTTGCTTCGCTTCGGGCTGTAGTAATAGGGTAGCAATTGGAGTTCGTGTCTGACTGCTCAAAAGTGCACAAACCTTGTACGTTCTGTAGCACACCCGCTCCCTAGCTCGCAAAAGCGAAATAAGTGTGTGTGTTGCCATTAAGGAGAGGAAAAAAGGCTTGAAGCCTTTTGCCGGTTTCTTCAAAGACAGGCTGGTAGTTTTGCAGGATTCGTACAAGTTGATGGTACTAAAGGAGCTGCTGTTCAGGCTCTCGGCAGAAGCGTTCTGGGTTATATTGTTTGAGGATAGTTGGGATGTGTGACACTGCTCTGCTCATACTGGCCTGTGTGGGAGCTTTCGGTGTGGATCAAACAGTTACAACCAGCCAAATATATATTTCATTTTCTGTTGATCTGAATGGGTGGGATCCAGCTACATTAGCGAATATTGCAGCTATTGTGTTGAAATAAAAAGCCTTAAAACTGGGTAACTGGCAATATATTTTTTAAAGATACCTTTTTAAAGTTACCTTATTTCTTCTGGTCTTGTGTTGTGCCTGTGGTACAAGTTAATGAGGTAACCCTTGAGTCCAGAAATGGCAACATAACAGGAAGCCAGAAAGTGGTGACAGTTTGCTCAATAGTTTGAAAGCTTCTGAATCCTAAAAGAGGTAGTGTGTTGTTTGAAAATACTATTGAAATAATGTCATCTGCTGTAAGTCGCCCTTACAAAAGAAGAAAATGGAAACATGGAACAATTCTTCACTTGAGAATACCATAAACTGAGATTGCCTTTTGACTAACAAGTTCCTGTTGCTCCCAGGCTGTTCAGAGCTGTCAGTCAGTCTCCAAAGGTCCCCTTCTGTGCCAGATGAGTTCTGTTTTCTGGTGTAATTCATTTGCTCAGACTTTGGCCTAAGATGGACAAAAATCTTGTTCTTGTGACTTGGTATCTGAAATAGAGGAATGATTTGGTAGGGTACGGAAAAAAAGATGTGAAATATGGTACCTTAAATATATCAGTAAGGGGTTAAAAAAATCCCAGTGAACATGCTCCTGTCTTCATCAAGCACACCCAGGCACTGCTTTTCAAACATCTGCAGCCCTTTGAGGGGCACTTCCTATTTTTTCACTTGTATACAAGACTTACTTTTATTAAATGCGAGCAGGTAGACATGAAATACTGTAATCTCTGGAAAAAACTCACAGAGTATGTTTTTCCAAGATACAGTGCAAGTACTGCCCAATTTAAGTACATTATGAAGGAAAACATAGCTTGGATTTAATGTAAAACACTGGTAGTTGTACTCTGGTCACTACATGTGTGTGTCATTCAAAATGCTACACCATCTGGTATTATTTGTAATTGCTGCTCAGGAAAAAGCTTTACCAGGACCATTTTTTTGAGAGTTGCTGTAGTTGTATCAGAGATTGTGGAGGAGTATCAGTTTGTGCCCTCTGTTCAGATTAATTCTTAAAATCCCCTTACTGCCAAGTTTCCTCAGCAAGAAAAACTGTGGTATTACAGTATAAGTTTTTATAGAAAGATGTTACATATGCAGTGTCTGAACTAGTATTTAAGAGTCTTGGGGTTTGTCGGACTACTCATTGCTGAGTAGTATAGTCATGTTTTACTTTAAGAGTGAAAAAAACACCCATAAAAAACCAACCCCAAAGACCTAAGCAATGTCAATGGGAATACTTGAGGATTTACCTTTTAAAGTAGGTCACGGTGTCCTAAATAAGTCAGCAGATCTATTTTTGTAGTATTTTGTAATATTTTCAGATAATATAAAATGTTGTATAGAGTCTGATCGTTCCTTGTAGTGGAGCACCTGAACGTTTTGTCTCTTCTTTCCTAGTGTGTGTTCTCTCACTTCCCTCAGCCTCCTGAATCTGGTTTGCAGCAGAGTGGGGATGTTATGCTTGTGGAGGCAAACCTCCTCTTGTCTAACTACTGAAGAGTCACAAGAAAAAAGAATAAATTAAAGCTGTAGCCAAGCTGGTAACTGGCAGAGTAGACTTGTGTGTAGACCAAAACTTGGAGAAAACAAACCCCTAAATTAATTGCAGCTTAAACTTTTAAATTAACACAGTAATGAAGAAACAGCTCCTGTTTAACTTGTATACAACCTACTTAAGAAACACAGGGGAGGGGAAGGTAGTTAATGTTGCTAATCAAGACTTAGAACTCCCATATGTATACAAGCTTTGGAAACCTTCTAAGAAGTGGTAATTCTGGCACTGTAATTCTGATACTGCCCATTCTTTCTTTTGGCAGCCAGAGCTTTTGACTGTCAAGTGAATGCTGATGCAGTGTGGTTCTTGCAGTGATGTGTTAGGTTGTGATACAGGACAAAGGCATTTTCTTGAACTCTTTACACAGACCAGTGGCTGTCATTCATTTGAAGTTCTTTAGCAGTTTGTGAAGTTTTTCAGTACAATAATCGAGGAAATTTAACTTGAACGAAAAAGTAGTTAATATTGTTGGAATCTATAAATGGGCGTTTCAACCTACTACAGGGTTGTATATAGCTTTTTTAAAAAACATTATGGGCTGTCTGTCCTGTGTCCTTGTTTAGAGGGGGAGTGGAACAGAATAGCTGAATTGCTTTGCTTCTGGTAAAGTAACTCAAAATTCAGATTTAGCTGTTATTATATAACCGAAACTTAAAGATTGCTCTCAAATGTGCACTGTAAGAGCACATTGGCATAACAATGTTTGTAACAGTTGAGTGCTGTCTTTTAAGTCTTCCAGCTAAAACTGGTTGCATTCCTTGGCTACACTGAGAAGTTGGCTGAAGTGGCTCTGATGTTTTACATTTTTGTAATGTGCCATTTAT
The DNA here is from genome assembly GCA_013397725.1 of Rhagologus leucostigma. Lineage (NCBI taxonomy): Eukaryota > Metazoa > Chordata > Aves > Passeriformes > Rhagologus > Rhagologus leucostigma. Next base: position 205,071 of record VZTD01001801.1, read on the forward strand.
GATGCAACTTTCTAGAAGAAAATGGTTTTTTTTAAGACTGCTGGGACTGAGGAAAATTGTCTTAATTCTTATATATGTCTTAGAGCAGCTTCAGTCCTGTGACAAAATGGAAGAAATACACAAATATTAAACCATTATGGTTGCCTTTAACTTATGTATTTACAGCTCTCTTGAGAGAGATTCCTGACTCAAGAAACTTATGACTTTTCCTGTTACTTAAAAGTTGAAAAGTATGTCAGTTTTTGTTGGTGCCTGGCTGAGAATTTTCCAAAAGCCTGATATATGTATATTTCATTTTGGTTTTAATATCTGGATTTATGCATGCTGTTCTCTGAAGAGCTATATAGCTGCATAGATGATGTGCTGTGGAAAAGAAATACTCAGTACTCTTCTAGGCAGTAAGATTTCCACAGCTCTTCCAGGCTGGTGCTCTTCTGGTTTAAAGCTGTTCTATTTGTTGGTTCTTTTTGGTTTTGTTTTTTGGGTTTTTTTTCTTTTTCCTTTCTTTTTTTTTTCCTGTGTGATGTTAACATGCTTCTAAATTCCATTCTAGAAATAGCACCACAGTTTCACTTGCAGTTGAAATGATTCCTCTGGGTAATCGGCAAAATGCTTTGAGTTGTGAAGTGTTTATATAAGTACTGCGATAAGAAAATGAGCATCACTCACCCTATGCATTTCATTCCAGTTTTTGCTGCCAACATCCGTGTTACTGTTGCCCAGCTGTCAGTCTCTCAGGTGCATGTGTTCCTTTTTACTTCCAGATGTATGGGGATAATAACCTTTTCCCTCTGTCCCACCAGCTGTAATATATCCCTACAGTTGTCTCTACATAGATGCTCCTGTTGCAGACTTAGAAGAATCATGTTAGAGAAATGGCACTTGCTTTTCTTTTTATGTATCTCAATTGTAGAATTAAAATGTAATGCCAGCTTTATTTTTATTACTACTTGTAAAATAATAATTTAAAAACATACCCCAAGTAGCCTTATTAAAGCCTTGAAGTAGCCTTTATTTTTAAACCTGTGCTTTTGCAACACACTCTTAAGAAAGTCCAGTTTTGGCCTATAAACGCACTGAGATTTTTTGCTTAGTTTAGTATTTTAGAGACGTTTTGTTTGTCTAAGCATGTGTTCTTCGATATTGGTAACTGGCTTATGTATTTGGGTGTTGAAGGAGATTTTGGAATCAAAGACGGCGCTGTGCTGAGTACTCCCTGTAAAAATTGTCTTCAGGGCAGCCAGTGGGTTTTGTCTTCAGCATGTGTCTCGAATGCACGGGGCCGGCAGCTCACTCAGGCCCTTGAACCTCAGTCACAGCTTGACTTAGACTCCCAGTGGCCCTGCCTATGTGAAGTATTTCATTTTGGTTGCCTTTTGAAATGGACAGACATGTACCTTACAGAAGCCAGCAGCACATGCTGGAAAAACTTACTAGCACTTCCACAGAAGTGCCCACACTTGAGAATCAAACAATAACAAAAGAGCTTCTCAAATACAGCAGAGCTCTGTCATCTCCGCTCTGTTACTGTCATCTGACAGAAGACATCTGCATGGCTCCTTGTGGAAGTAAACCTTTATTCTGGCATAAGCCAAAACTTGTTTCATGGGTGTGGGGCTTAAGGAGAGTTCACCAGGTAGAGCCTTGGATGCAGGTGCCAACAGCAGGATTCCTGTCACATTGTGCCTGAGCAGCACTGTAAGAACACTTAATGGCAGTCGCAGACATTAGAACGTGCAAAGGATCTCCCAGTGTTAGCATCATCTTGGAGTCTGCTGGAACATCTGCTGGGAGACCTTAACTTGAGGGAAGGTGACAGGACTGAAATCTCTCTGGGGAGTGCTGGCAAAATATGGATGAAAATAGCTTGGCTAGCTTGACTGGAGAGAGCAAGGTTTTAGGTTTTAACCTGGATCTTCCTTCCTAGTTTCATCTGTTATTTAATAAGCACATTTAATATTGAAAAATCTTCTGTGAAAAATTTGACGTGCTTACTGGTTATGTGAAGCAAAAGGACTTTGTGCTGAATTAATATTTTTGACAGGCTGTGTGGTCTTTGACCTCAGCAGATCAATAGAATTTCTTTAACTGTTACCTAGTGTTATAGGTATTGCTTTTTATAGAGTTCGTGGGAGTTTTGTTGGTTGGTTGGTTTTTATAAACTGAGAGTAGGACTTGTAATAATAATAGTAATCCTGTAACATTTCTGTGCTGAGTGCAGACACATCAGCTGCTGCTCTTAGATACTGCTTGGTATTTTCCATGTATCTCTATAATACTTGATTATAAACTGATTTGATTTAGGAAGACTTAGTTGCGTTAGTGTGTTTTGAGAGAACTACTTAGAAATGTCATAACAAAATCCTCATTCAGTTGATGAAGCTGTTGAATTATAATTTAATATTTTTCTATGTATAAATTTTGGGATTGGGACTTGCTTCATTATATGGGGCAATAATTGCCTATGGACTGTTTGGACTTCTAGGTTAAAGTACTTCTTAATTTGACAGAACATCTGATGATGATACAACCATGAGTAGGGAGCAGTAGCTAACAAATTATGTGGGTTTTGAGAAACTTCACATTTGTAAATACTGAACTATTTGAATACTACTCAGCAATAAGGTTTTGATATATTGCTTGCTTGAAGCTTCTTTCTGGTGTTCTTCTTTTTGTGTGGTTATTTCAGCATTTTTGTGTGTTGATAATAGGAGTGAAAATTTTCATCCCAGCTTCCATGTTTGTACATACTTGGAAACCTCTGACATCTGAATGAAATTAGTAACTTACTATAACTTGCATTTTATACCTTTTTGCCTTGATGAGATACTATCTAAAATTCTTTATTCTGTTAAAATTACTCTGGTTATTCAACTGTTTTAAACAGTGGTCCTTAATCAAAGGACTTTGTTCTTAATAAACTGATATTTAATTAAGGTACATCTGTAATATATTCTGTGCACTAGAAAGATATAAATTCTAAGTGTAATATTTCTGTGAAATACTTTGTCCTAAACTATCAATGTGTGAGCTCTAAGTTCACATTTAAATTGCTTATGATGACACAGTGTGTCCTCTCTGTGCTGCTTCCAAGGCAGAGCAGTCGGCTGTTTCAGTGGTGCCAACACCTCGGAATTCAGTTGCTGCCTGGCTTCCCAGGCATCTCCCTTCTTTGGGTCCTTACCCAGACAAGCCCCACAGACAGCAATGGGCTCTGCTGCCAGTGGGCTGCTCACAGGCTCAGCTTAAATGAGAGGCCACAAAGGAAGCTTTTCAAACCAGATGTTTGTTTTACTGGCCTTGCCCAGTCCTTAGGGTGTACTTTGATCACACCTGAGCCAAATTTAGCACAGAGAGAAATAAATGTCTGATGTGCACATCTTGAGGGGTGTAGAGTAGTCCTGGATTCAGTTCTCTGCTCTTTTCTCCGCCAGTACCTTCTTTAGCCTTCTCAGGCAAGCGCTCTTTCCATGTGTCTGCTGAAGCCTGTTCTGGTTTTGTACCAAATCTCAGGCAGTCTTGAACCTCTCTGTCTCTGACCTCCCAAGTTAATGTTCTACTATTGAGTTTATTGTCAGTCTAGGACATGAAGAGCTTTTTTATATGAAAGCCTGAGACCTACCATAATCCACCACAAAATACTCAGTAGGCTTGTGACCAGGTGTTTTTTAAGCTAAGTGGAAGGGTGGATAGGTGCAAATTCTTGCTCTTAATTCTTACAGAAAAAAGGCTTATTTTTCGGATTTGTAGCATCTAATTTGCCATCATGTGTGAGTACTCAGGCCTAGGTCAGAGTGGCAGGCTTGTGCTGCCTGTTGATCTCACGAGGTTGAGATGTCTCAGCTCTTCCTTGCTTCTCAGATTTTCACTTTTTTCGTTAGATTGAGTGGCCTCAGGCATTGAGCATCCAGAAGGTTGCGTACACTGGCTTTCAGAGACTAATTTGGGCTCCATTGTGTTTCTAATGGGACAGGTTATTTATTGATAATATAAGAGATATTGCGACTATGTAAAATTATTGAAATGTCTTTGAAGTTCATACTTGGAGCCCTTCAGTAAAATGTAGTGAATCTGAGTAAGAAGGGTAAAGGACCTCAGTTATTTCTTAAACAAAGAACTGAAGTTAATGCTTCCAGTATGAATTCTCAGTGTAAAAAACACAAAATAACATGTTGATCCTCTGAGCATGTAATTTATTGTAATGCTTTGATTTTTTTTTTCCCTTTAATTTAGATCTAATACAGTGCACAAATGAAATGAATGTGAATATTCCACAGTTGGCAGATACACTCTTTGAGAGAACTGCAAACAGTAGCTGGGTTGTAGTGTTCAAAGCTCTAATTACAACACACCACCTCATGATGTATGGAAATGAGGTAAGACACAATTCGTTCTGTTAAAGTCTCTTTGACAGCTTTTAAAAAATTGTCTCAATCTGTAAGGCATTAGATACGTACTTCAGTTTTTCAAGGATTTTATTTTTCCGCTGCTGATGGCTCTAAAGTATTTGTCCAGAGGGAAAAAAAAATCCCTTCATGATTTCAATACCAAAATATATCAGTGTTTCCAATTTACCTGCACGTATCTTGGTTGGTCTGTGAGGGAATGAGTGACCTTTCTAGAATAAAGACTTGAAAAATTTCTGGTGAGCCTTACTTCATTAGGGTAGCACTTATCAGTAGGAGCACAGCAGAAGAGTCTTGTTAGCACTCCATAAATGTGCAGCCAACCTAATAACAGATAAAAAAGAATACTTGCTAAAGGGGAGAGGAATATGATGACTACAATATTTGATCTTGCAAGACATCATCTAATGGGTCGAGTCTTTACATGTTGTTGCTGTTAACATTCCTCTGAAACATTTTTCTACTGCATTTAATTCACTTACATTATTTCATCACGATTTGTTAAAAGCTTCCTAGTCAATAACATGGTGTTAGAAATGTAGCCTCTCTTGCACAAGCCTTAGGTTAAAAACTAAACTTTGGTCAGGTGGCAGTCCTGAACCTGTGTGTGGTCACTGACCTAAGAAATGATTGTTGACTACTGGTGATATTGAAGTGATGATTCTTCAAAGTGCCTTCCAGCCATTAAACTGCTGGGAAAGCTTGGTGGTCCTCTTCTCTGCAAAGCTCTGTCAACTTGATTGAAATGATCTGTAAAACATAGTGTGCTCTTCACACTACAGCAGTAGAGCTGTGTCAAACTTCAGGAGCTTGGATAATGCAAGTAGTATTTTTGTTTTGTGTTTTCCAGCTTGTCTGTTTCAAAGTACGAAGTTAACTAAGCAGCTTCCTCTGGGATTATTTGTGTTTTATTCATGGGCAGTGATGTCTCTTTGTGTAGTTTAAATTTATATTTTTGCCGAATAGAGTTTTGGACTTCAGAGGCTTTGCTAATGAGTATTTTCAGGTTTTCCTCCAAATTTTTCCCTTTTAACTAACTTCTTTTGTTGATAGAGGTTACTAGAAACAGTTACAAGGCAAGTGTAGTTTGCTTGTAATATGCTTCTATGTTTTGACTCTCACAACAGTTAAATCCTCAACTTTTTCTTCACCAACAGCGCTTTATCCAGTATCTTGCATCCCGGAACACTTTGTTCAACTTAAATAACTACCTGGACAAAAGTGCCATGCAGGGTAAGGATCTTTCACTGAAGGAAATAACTCTACTCCTTTTTTTGTCTGTATGGTACATGTGTTGATGCACACTAGGAGCCAAATGACATTTAAGTGGAAGGGTATTTTGATTTTTATTGCATGAGACACCAAAGAATGTCCAGCCAAGAATGTAGACACAGGGAAAGTGAGATTCTGAGTTACCTAGGTGAGTGCTAGAAATCTGTCTGTAATGTATGTAGCATTGCACACACAGCTGTAAATTTTACGAAGTGAACTCTTGATGCTCATTCGAATAAACCTGATGAATTATCAGCACAATAATAACTTGTGTTGTTGCATTTTAAAGCCTCAGGAGTAAATATTGACTGTTAAGGTGCCTGGAATGGTAACTAGGATGTGCTGTATAAATAGGGAGAAGTTCTTCAAATCTCTGATAAGTCCTTTAATTACTTGCTAATGGTAGAAAACATTTTTAGGTTTTCGTGTGGGTTTTGAGGGGTGGCAGATAAGTTACCAAACTCTTCACATTTTACTAGGAATATATTTTTATTCTAATTTCAAGAACATCTTACCAAGAACTGCTTGGTGCTTGCCTAATCTTTTATTATTGGTTCTTGTCTAATACTTTAATGTGTTTAGGTGTTTATTGTCATAATTGCAACAATTGCTTTCCTAGTCTTAGCAACTTGGAGAAGAAACTAACACCCCATCTCAAGACTCAGGAACGTGCCTAGGAAGGACTTTTTATGTAAAATAGGCTAGTAGGAGAACAGTTCTTGAAAATAACTGAAAAACTGTACCCCTTCAAAATGTCTAACTTATAAATGCTTACTTTTTAGGCTATGATATGTCTACCTTCATTAGGCGATACAGCAGATACTTGAATGAAAAAGCACTTTCATATAGACTTGTAGCAGTTGACTTCACCAAAATGAAAAGAGGGTAAGACTACTACTGCTACTTCTGTTTGATCTTTTTCCTGTTGCAGGGGGCAGGAGAAGGGGGAACACAGTTGTTCTTGAGCTCGTCATAGAATGCTGTTCTTTTGGCCCTTTGAAGCAATATTGTATTGTTGCAACAATACGATGTGTGCTGAGGTCTCTGTATCTTGTAAATGTGTGTCTTTTACTTTGTAGGATAGATGGAGTGATGAGAACTATGAATCCTGAAAAGCTTCTGAAAACCCTTCCAATCATACAGAACCAGCTTGATGCACTCCTTGATTTTGATGTAAGTACTTTAAGCTCAGTGTTAAGTAACACTCTCATTTTGAAGTGAAAGTTTCATTATTTTGTTAAATATTAATTTACTTTCTCATTGCTTTCTACACAGGCAAATCCAAATGAACTAACAAATGGTGTTATAAATGCTGCCTTTATGCTCCTCTTTAAAGATTCCATTAGACTTTTTGCAGCATACAATGAGGGGATTATTAATCTTTTAGGTATGTGAGATTTTTTTTTAGCTTTTGAATTTTTGTGAAAGATACTGAGAAAACTAAAGCACATAGACAATTTCTGACTGCAGTTTCCTAATAAATTCTCTGCTCTATTGCTGTTAAGTGAAGTCTGTCTTAGTGTTAGTGACCAGGAGCATAGGCTTGCAAATCCACTTCTACCTGGAAGAATGCATGTTGAAACAGAAAGTGAAATGAGAGGACGATTGGTGAGACTGAAACAAAGATACCGTAAAAGTGCAATGCATAACCTTTGCAACTGGACTGTAAAGGTCTAGTGAGATATGTGGTGTTTTGAGTATTTAATTCACTCACAGTATGGCTGAATTATGTTTGCCTATACTTTCTATAAAGCTTGACTTGTCACCTTTGACTGGTACCTGAATCTGCCTGAGCTGATTAGATGAAATGTAGGAGTTTTTGTAGAAGGGTGATAAGCTCTTAACAAAGCTTTTTCATTATTATTTAAGCAAATTTATGAATTAAACAATCAGTTTGTTCTGTTAATCCATTAGTTTTTACTCAGTTACATATTTGTATGTATATAGGGCAAAACCATAAGAAGTGATGAATGTGGTTGATGCTCCTTTTGGTAGGTCAGTTCAGTATATGTAGCCACTTCAGTATCGAAACGTATTGATACAGGGTCTAAAAAGGTAAATAAATACCAGGAATATTTTCAAATTATAAGATCATTTGTCTCATTGCCAGCTAATAAGATGACTTTTTGAAAATATTCGCCATAATACCTAATTTAACAATTTGCACTGATTCACATCCATGTTTAATAAATTTTTGCATTATAGTCTAATACACTGAAACAGAAAAATCAGTGGTTTTGTAATGATTGACTTATTACAAAAGGTTTCAAGTATTCGTGTAAGCTTGAAAATCTGAATAGCTTTGAGTTACTCCTGACTGTTCTCTTACTGAAGCTTGTCTCAAATTAACTTCTATAATACAGTGTCAGCTTTTTGCTGGGGAGGGTATTATCTTACAAGAGTTTTATTTGCATCCTCAGAAAGATATTTTGATATGAAGAAGAACCAGTGCAAAGAAGGCTTGGATATTTACAAAAAATTTCTAGCCAGAATGACCAATTTGTCAGAGTTCCTCAAAGTAGCAGAGGTAAATAAATCTACACGTATGGAAAGGATATAATTTAGCTGTCTGTATTGGTACAGTATCAATATTCATAAAAACACCTTTAAACAGATTGTTTGCTTAACTTCACTATAAAAGGAAGTATTCTAGAGATTAGGTATTTTAAAGATTGTATATGCTTATTAACATGGAGTGGGATTCTTGGGTATCCTTTTTATTAGCCTGACCACAGTAAACTTTTTGAAGTACTGTTATAAATTTTATGAATGCTCCAGAACATATAAACTGAATGTTACAGTCTATTTAAAGATATTTATAGGGCTCTCCTCTACTGTAAGTGCTGAAAAAGGGAGAAGTAGTTTCAGTAAGCAATGTGGCTGTTTCTAATGCTTCTAGTAGGCTTTTCTGCTTGAAAGTTGGGCTGGATGAAAAGTTGAGTTTGCCTTGAGATGCATTTTAATGCATTTGTGATTTCTAAGGTGTGTTCCTAGTGAAACTTGTACCAGTTCAGAAAAATAAGAATATCCCTTTTTAGTATGCTGGCTTCTGTGTAACATTCAGACACTGCTGGTTTTTATTTTCATTGCCACTGCATATAGTTACGTACTTTTTTTTCCTTCTTTTTTGTAAACCCAGCAAGTTGGAATTGATCAGGGTGACATTCCAGATCTTACTCAGGTCAGTGTACATTGCTTACTGATTAACCAAATTATTTTGTTCTTTGTGTTTTTAAAGGTTGGTGTGTATTGTAGTAATCATTCTTCTAGAGACTGTATTCTCTTCTATGTATTTATATATGGGAAATATGTATAGTAGCTTCTCACATGCATTAAATGTATTCAATACTTAGACTTTGTAGCTCTTAATGAGAGTTTTAAAGCAATAAAACTCACAGAAAATAACACTTTTCAAGAACTTCTGGTTTTTATCACAGAGGATTCCATGGCAGGTAAGCCAAAAGTATCTTGCCATACCTAGAGGAAAGCCTTCTATTTCACTGTAACTTAATGTCTTCCAACACACTGAAAGATGACAGTGAGCTGGTTCCGTTGAAATTTTTTTCTGTCTCTGAAGTCTGAAGAATAAATTTGATGTTTTTATATCAGCTCTTAATGCTGGCTTTGATATTACTCAGTAGTATGAGGGACATGCGCAATGCAGGTTCTGTGCTGTAAAACTCAGCCTGAAAGGTGGAATGCAGGGAAACACCTTCCAGTGAGGATAAACTGAGGGGCAGAAGGGAGGTGAGAAAATGGTTTGACCTGGTGAACAGGAAACACTGATAGTCCACAGAGGTCAACAAGGTTATTCTTTGTGAGTCCGTTCAGTTTATAGGGATGTTTTATTTCTCATCTAGGGCCAACCCAACAGAGCAGAGTGTTTGTCATTATTTCTGTAGCATGGAGTAACCTGCTGGGTGGAATAAACAGCCTGAGGAGACTCGGGCACAAACTGCAGTGCCTTAGAGCTCAAGTACTGGAGCTGTTGGAGTGCAGCCAGTGAGAAACTAAAAATCTAATTTGTAAACTTTGAACAGTCATATCTAATCCTACACTACCTTCATGAAATTCAATGTCGTGGGTTAATCATGAAAAATACATATAGCGGGAAGATTGTCTAAACTTAATCAGTGTCTTTTTAATATGGCAATCAAACCTAACTCACAAACTTCCATTGTCAGTGGTGTTCATTACTGCCTCCGGTATGATTTCCATCTGAAACCATGCATGCTTCAAAGTATAAATCTCTAATGCTTGCTCCTAGCATTTAATATTAATCACTTTAAGAACTTGCCTGTGTGGTAGGAAAGAGATGACTGAAACCATCAGGGTAAGAGCAGGTAATGATTGAAAACAGTAGTTTGATGTTTTCTGTTGGTGTTTTATCTTAGTGTCATGCTTTGTCTTTTGATTAGTACTGCAATACTCAGCTGGGCTGTATTATGCTAATCACATTATACTCAAGTCTGAAGTTATTTATACCTCACTGGGTTAGTGTGCACTTGTCCACTTAATTGGGTCATTATAAGGCTCTTGAAAGCAGGTGGGAGTTTTTTATTTACTGGGAATAAGGATATTTAACTTCATTTTGCTGCATTTTTTATCCGAAACTTTCAGTGACAAAATTCTTAATATCTACTGTGCCCACAATATTTTATTTCCAATAGCTCAGTTGTTTTGTTGTAAGTGCACTTACATGAGAAAAGCAATTCTGAACTGGTGGTAGACCTCAGCATCCTGTGCATTTTGGCAATTTCAGTGCTGCTGTTAAACATTCCACTTAGAAAATTTCATGGCATTTAATATGAGTTGAATAATTGTACATCCATTTAGTGCCACTTCAAAAGGATTTGCTAGAATTTCTTGATACTGCCACTTTTGCCTGCTTCTATGAAGAAAGTATGTTCCTTTGTAGGTGCCCTGTTTCACAGTGATGTTGCTTTCTGTTTATAGCTGTTCCCATATTTCATGAACGTAACTGGGTCGTTTCCCTCTGTATGGATGTTAGTCTGTCATGTGTTTTAGGGGTGGGGGTTGGAGGTGAATCATGAAATACAGCCTTTCTCAAGTCAGTGGCTGCATTAGCTCGGGTGTAATTCCTGACTTGAAACTACCCTGTTCACTCAAAGTCTGATGTTTTGTTGGATGTCTGCCGTAGAGAGAAAGTTCAGAGGAGGTTACTGGATTTTTGGGTTTAGTTCTTGTGGTTGAGGGATTGTTCAGACGGTTTTAGAAAAATTAAGTACAGAATATGCATTTCCATACAAATAAGTTTGAGTGGCTTTGGGAGAAAAAAAGACGAGGAAAAGCTTTCTGGAATTACGGCATAGTCTCATTACTAAGATTATCTAAGTAGCTGTGCCGTGCAATGCCTTTTGCAAGCTATTGTGCCTCCTGGAAGGTAAAAGTATGGGGAAGTTTAGTTTGGTTGCGGGTTTTTGGTTTTGGTTTTTTGGTGGTTGTTTTTTTGTTGGTTGGTTTTTGGGGTTTTTTTGTTTGGTTTGGGTTTTTCTGTCCCTGATACCTTTCCAAAAGGGTATTTCAAAATGTCCCCCTTGTGGTTTAGCTGTCTGGGTCTAACACTGAATTTATTCATGATCTGTTGTTGACGTAACTACACTGTCTTAGCTTACCTCACTCTGCTTCAGAAACAGAAGCTCAGGTCTTCATTTTAAGACAAGCAGTTTTATAGGATTATTCTAATTGCCTTTTTTTTGTCATCTCTTGGTTCATCTTGAATTGACCTTCAGTGAAAGTGGGAAGCTAGCACTGTGCTCAGTATTTCAAAGGGGAGCTTGCCAAAGCCTTGTGTAAATAATATTTTTCCTCTTTCCAGGAAATGCCTTGTTATAGCTTTTGGTACAGAAGGGCTAGCAAGGGCAAGTTTGTTTTTCCTCCAAACAATGCCTGTCACATCTGTTCTACCTGCTGAAAGTTGGCAAGTGGTAAGAGAGGCTTAATGTCTCTGAAACCCTGCCAGGTGACGAGGACTGAGCTGGCAAATAGATTTAAATTTTAGAGTACATTCCCTTCATCTATATCAGCAGTAGGATTTATTTCACTTAGAGTAATAGAGTTGGTTTATCGTACAGTTACATGCTGAATAGCTACTCAGTCTGCAGTAGAGTCCTTGGGATCAGATTGAATTTGATTCCCTGTTTTATCAAACCTAACATCCTGCTGTTGTCAGATGTTTCTACTGCAAGCTTTTGACTGTAAATATTTGAATGGAGAGTGATCGGGTTTTAGTTGTTACTTAGGAAAGTAGATCAAAAATGCCAGGTCTTTGTTTTGGGACTTCTGTGAGTTTAAGTGTGTAGTGCTTAATCACCTCTGGTTATTCAGTTAATTCTAACATAGCAAATACTGTTGCCAAAATCAAGGATCTAACTTGCGTGCACAGAAGCAGAGCCGCTCTAGGGGAATCCTTCCTTCATGCCTCTGTGGTCCCACTCATTTTAAAGAACCACCAAGTAGATACAATTTGGGTGTGTAGGATGGCAGCAAAACCCAAAGGCACAATTACTGATGTGTGAGTTTTTGTTTGTTTTTAGTTGGTGAGGAAACTAATCTGTGTACTAAACAATGATGTGTTGATAGAAGCAGTGTTTTATAAATACTTTTAATTTTAGGCACCCAGCAGCTTGCTTGAGGCACTGGAACAGCATTTGGCTTCTGTGGAGGGAAAGAAAACAAAGGAAGTCTCTGCTGCCAGCAGGTGAGCACCCAGTGAATTACAACAATGCCCATACTTAAGATTTGTCATTGTCATTCTTACAATTTTCAGAGTTCAGTCATGTGGTGTTCTTGATTTTTATTCACTTCTGAATGTATCTTCCTAGAAATATAAATGAAGTATCTAGTGAGTAATAGTCTGATAGCTTAGCCACGTTTGAAATGTAGATATGTCTGCTGTGTCTCAGACTTCTGATTATGCTGTAATAAATCACTGAGCTGAGACCTTGTGTATTATTCCTTTTAGCTTTTACTTGTTTAAAGTCGTTTGAGTTGTAAGATTTATAAGGTGTTTGGATTTTGATACTCTTCTTACCCAAGATAAGATGATATTTATCTGAATTGTTATTATTTATCTTTACATATCTATGGTCTATTTCTCAGACCATTAATTTATCTTAACCTTCTTGTAAAAGTTCTTCAGTCCCTCCTCAGAACAGCCAAAGTAGCTTAGATGTGTTGTGCTGAAAGAAATTGTGTTATTCTTTCTGTAAAGTAAGGTATCAGGATGTATGAAAATACTTCTGACTGAATAATGAGAGATCTCTTTTGGCATAGACGTTCTCCCACAGAAACTTGGTAAATACTGATAAATGTACCAGGCTGAGCTACCTTCCCAATTTGCTGTCTTTCTCCTCAGATTTTTTTTCAAGACTCTAAGGATTCACTGCCACAATATTCTGTTCATATGTGTAATAAATAGGCAATAACTGCTGTGCTTTCTTTGCTGTTACATAGTATACAAACAAGCTTTCTACGCCTCAGCCATTTGAATAACATTCCAGTCTAGTCTAGATAACTTTAAAGAGAAAAGACAGCTACTATGTTCCGCATTTTCCACTTCCTACCCGCTGAAACTCGAGGGAGTCACTCTGTGTACTCGTGCCTCTTTGTCACCAAACTGGTTTTGGGGTGTCTGCTCTTATGTACCGGAGAGTAAGGGAAGAAGTGACCGGGGATGAGGATGACACACGACTAGATAAGGCACTTGATGCTTAAACTGTAAGTAATGTATACCTGACTGTGGCTTTTTTAATAACACTTTTTAAAATATTATTGCTGTTTTAGAGCCAGTGCCCTATCCAGTGCTGTTTCCACACTTGCCAATACAGGAATGTCATTCAGCCGGATGGATGAGAAAGAAAAGCAGCAGGCATTGGAGGAGGAACAAGTTAGACTGCAGGCACTTAAGGTACAATGTTTTTAACAAGTTTTGTATTCCATGATTTTTTGTAACTGGATAAAGTAGTGTATGATGAGGAAGCTTGCAGGGTCACTCAGTGTTCTGTGTGAGGAATGTGAGCTGTGTAAAACATACACCCATGCTTTGACCAGCACTGTAAAAATGCAGTGGACGTATCTAGAAGTAGTGAGGGATGTAAACCTGAAATGAATGTAAACAAGGTTGTTTTGTTGCTACCTTATTATTGGGATGCACATTGGCACGCTGGTTTCTGAACGTCTCAAGTGAACCATGATGAGACTCATAAAGTAGGGAGATGAGTCTTCCTGAACAAAGGTCCATTGAGCTGTTTCTCTGAGTGTCTGTGGAGGGAGCCTGGAATGTGTAGCTTGACTAGAAGTTACTTACATCTAGGCAGTTATGGATTAAAAAATACTTATTTAAAATGTCAAGTCTCACCTTGATTTTTACATGCTTTGTTAAAACAGATACTCTTATTTCTAATTTTAATTATTTTTCTGGTTTTAGGACTTTACAGAAGAATAACTGTTTCATTTATTAAGACCATAATTAAAATTTTCTTCTTGGAAAAGGTCTCCAGGACTGAAATGTTAATAAACTAGTAAGACTAAAATGCCAGCTGTCTCTCTCATCTTTCAGGAGCAGCGATTAAGAGAGATCTCTGTAGTATCAAATTCCACTTCGACATCAGCATCCCCAAGCACTTTATCAGGAAAAAGTGTGAATACCACTGTAGCTGTTGACCTCTTTGCTGCACCAGCACCCACAACAAATAGGTGAGAGATACTTTGCTTTCTGAAAGAAGCAGGAATTACTGCATTGGCCTGTAGGTCCACAATTAACTGCAAAATACCTCTCAGGTACCTTTTGCTGATGCTTTCTTGGTGTACCCACAGGAATTTTGTCAGTAAGTGCTTAATTACCAGTTTATTGTACCACTGTTGTTGATGGGCTGCTAGCAAATAAGAGAAAATGAGATTGGTATGAGTGTTCATAAAAGCCAGAATACAATGCCTGTTACATATCTTCATATTTCTCTCTCTCTCATTTCTTATTCAGCATGCCCAACCTTTCTAGTGATCTTTTTGATCTTCAGCCTGCATTTGTTCCAACTGTGCAAAGTACTCCAGCTATATCAACATCAGCAAGCAGTGCTTGGGGAGGTGAGCTCATACCTTGATTTGACTGTCTAAATGATAAGGGAATTCTTAGAATACAAGGTTCATATTTAATTGAATCTGCATCTTAAACCTTAACTATTTTGCATCCAAACATTCGTAACAAAATAGGAAGGAAATCATCTGAAAACTCTTGACAAACTTTCATGAACCCAGCATTAGTGTTGATGGAACAAAGGAGCAGAACTGTTCAGTAAAGGGGACAGGGAGAAGAAATATAACTAAAGATCAAAGTTGAAAAATACTGGGAAATAAAACCTAAGCAAGTGTAACTGAGAAGATCCTGGACGAGTACTTCCATTTAATTAAGCAATATCTAATATACTTCTCATTTAAAAGGTGTTGGTAACTCCAGAATTCTTGTAAAAAAGCTGTGGACTCCAGTTTCTTCACCCATCTTTCCGAAGAATGGTGAAGTTAGATGTCAAAGAAATGGCTTAAATGCCAAAAGAAGGCAATGTTAACACCATTGTAAATGTTAGTGTTTTAATAGGTGGAATTGATACGCGTATATGCTATTTAAAAGGTAGATTATTGAAGCCAAAAATGTAGTATCTAACTTCTTTGATGTATGTTCTGTCATTCTCCCCCTCCAACCCAATGTCAATACTAGAAATATTTTCCCTAAATAGAGAGTTGTTAAGATTTTTATCTGAAACTAAAAATTTTTATCTGAATGGGCTGACGATTTAGATTTTGACTTTGTCTAGAGATTCTCATATTCAATCATTTCAGTCTGTTTTTCTTTTCCATTATTTGTACTCTGTATTCTTTCCTTCACTTCTGCGTCTGAAAGGTCCTTTCTCGTCTTCAAATGGTTGTGTTGGTTCTCCACCTCATCTGGACATCTTTGACATGAAGCCAGTTGAAGAAGCTGTAAAATCTGCCACCCCTTTCATCAATTCTTCTTTTTCCTCCAAACAAACAGTGGAACTCTTTAGTGGTAAAAAAA
Source organism: Rhagologus leucostigma (assembly GCA_013397725.1). NCBI lineage: Eukaryota > Metazoa > Chordata > Aves > Passeriformes > Rhagologus > Rhagologus leucostigma. The sequence goes on from VZTD01001801.1 coordinate 220,821, forward strand.
ACAAACCCCATGTAATTTATTTGCAACTGGAGATAATAATGCTAATAAAGTGGGCCATGTAATCTTTTATGGTTTGGGCCAATCTTCACTTTTTATTTACAAGTGAAAGTGGTGCATTAATTCCAGGTGTATTAAATTATATGTTTCCTTAAAAGTTTATTTCTGTAGTTGAAATAAATTATTATTTTGTTCTGCTTGCCCAGTCTAGACATCCTAAGATTTGCAGCGTTGCTGAAATCTGCTGATTTCTTTCGCACTGCAACCTCCTTTCTCTTTTGTAATGGGGAATGCAGGAGTTACTTGACTTTTCAAATCTGTCAAATAAAAAAAACTTTTCATAATAGTAAAAATTCATAATTTTTAACTGCAGACGTAATTGTTTGGTTCCCTCTTCCTTTTTCTCTTTAAAACTGATCTTTTTTTCTTCTCTCTTTTTGCAAAGATGACTTTAGTGGTCATAAACCACCATATGCTTCTGTGTATCATCCTGTGACTGTTGATGGTAATTTGATTTTTTTGGTTTTTTAAAACTTTCTGGTTTCACTGGAATGAGTGATACTACTTCATGGGTGTATTTTCATTACTCAACTTTTTTTTTCAGGTTTTCCTCTTCATTCAGCTCCTCCGAGTACCACGTCTTCCACAATTAATGTGGACTTTGATGCTGTTTTTGGAGGAAAATCTACAGCACCAGAGTACAGGACTGCAAGTGGTAAAACGTGCCTTATGACTAATTTATACGCTACAGGCAACAGTTGCTTAACAATTTAGCATAATTGCTATTGCAGTTGAAAATTTAATAACTTAGCATATTTGCAAGGTGATTATGGGCTGATAAGAGGCAATCAGTTCAGTTGTGGTTATTTACTTTAAAATTAGCTTTGACTGATTTCATTCTCTGTGTAATAACTGTTTCCTCTCTCTCTGGGGGAACGAACTTTGAACGTGGCCCACTGGATGTCTCCTAACGGGTAAGCTCGTGTTCATTTTTCTTCTGTGCTTTCTCTTGATACCTAATGACTTCCTTCTGACTCCATTGAGAGGCAGAGCACTTGCAGAAGTGCAGAACTGGTTGTGTGTGTTGCTTGAAGAATACCTGAGTTAAAGTCCTTCTCTTCTGTATAGCAAAGTATTGTTGAAGTACAATTATAGATTCTTTTAGATTAGTAGGTACAATACAGTATTCCATAAAAAGTGAGTTAAACTATGCTTCTATCAAAGTCTTAAATACTTTTCATCATGTTAAACCTTCATATATAAATGCTCACATCAGTGTTTTATAAAGAAAATACCTCCCTGGCCTATGGATGCCGTTTATTAAATGCAGTGTAACCATTTTGTTAACAGTTGCTTTTATTTTCTTTGTTTAGGTTTTAACTTTCTAGATGATGTATTGCAACCCACAGTACCACCACAAAGTCAAAGAGCCACTGTAGCCAGCCAGCAAAGTGGAAAAATTTTGGCAAATGACCTTGATTCTTCACTTGCTAATCTAGTAGGAAGTAAGTGTGAAGCTTTTAAAATTAACTTTCCCATTTGTTACTGGAAGTAAAACAAGCTTTTTTTCCCTCCCAAATTAAAATACTTAAGGATTTTGTCTGTTTCTTTTCTCCCACAGATCTTGGCTTTGGCGGAACTCCATCCAAAAAGTAAGTGCATATATGTAGAATATTCCCACATGACTATTTGATAGTCTCTGTCACTAGCATGGCAAGAATCTCAACTCTTGAAATAATCTGAAATAATTGAGAAGTGCATTGGAACAGTGTGTTTGTGGTCAGCCACCATAACATGGCCAACCTTAACTTTTGAAGTAGTTCACTTTAGTTAGTTTTGCAATTGCTGTATTTTTATTGAAGTATTTTTATGAAACACTAAATAAAAGTTACATGAAACTCCAGTTATTATATTGTACAGTGCAGTACTGATAGTTCACTTTCAACATAAACAGAACCCCTAGATTTCACACTTACTGGAGAACAGATACATAAGTAATTACTGAAATCCTGGGTGTTTCTTCAGATTTCAGCTGTGTGCATGCATTAAGGCATGTTTTGGTTTCCTGTTGTTTTACTCTAGCTGTTGCCTCTCCATGGAAACTAACACCATGGTTTCATTTTAGATCAGATATGCAGTGGTCTCAGCCTACAGAGAAAAAACTTACTGGTGGAACAAACTGGCAAGCAAAAACAAGCACATCAACCACGTGGAACCCAACTCCCTTACCCACTATTCCACACATGGTAATTTCTGTACTATGCGATCACACTTCATTCTAGCAAATGCTGCTTCTCTGCTTGAGTTAATTTATAAAGAACAGCAAAGGCATTTGATACAAGACTGGGGGTAGCAGGGAATGCTCATAGGATCATACTGAAGGAGGTCGAGATTTTAGCATGCTTTATTTCCCCTCACTGTAGAACTTGTCCATTAAGGATTTATGTCTCAAGTGAAAGGCTGATTACCTGTCTCAGTTCATAAATTCTTTTTGAATTGAAACAAATGATCTCAGTCCAGAAAATTCCTGATGCGCATGTTTGAGATGCTCCCACTCCCCCTCCCACGCACATGTGCACACAAACATCCACCTTTAAGAATCCTAAGAATGTGTTTTAAGGGCAAAACTACTGTTCCTTCCAGTCTTTGCTGCTTTTTCAGTTTTATCATGAAAAACTGCTGCAACCCCTGCAAGGCACCTTAATAATGAGGTCGAGCAGCACTTTAGACTTTTGATAATGCTGAACAGCAACTTCGTGTTTTTAACATAGTACAAAATGTTAAGTGTATCTTTTATAGTTATTTAAATGAAGAATTTTCGTTTCTAGGAGGGATATTTGTAGGCAACTGACTTTTCTATGCTTTAAAAAGATTTTTCAAGTGTATTGTATTCATAATATATTCATACAAATATGAATCACTTCTAAAATATAGCTGTCTTAGAGGGAAGTAGAATGTTCATCAGTTATATGTACAACTAGGATAAGTATCAGATTTGCTGTGAATTTTGGACTGCTGTCTGACTTAATTTTGCAGTAAGAATAGTTTTGCCTCTAATGCTTATTTTCCTTGTCTTACATGACTGTGCTCATTCAGAATTAGAAAAGTTGAATACAGTATTAAATCCAGTATTGGACTCAAAAGTGAGACTAAAAAATTAGATGAGAGGGCACAGTTGTATTGCACTTTTATGTAAGATTTTTTTGAGACCATATGATCTCTTTATCCCGTCTAGATGCTCTAGAACGTGTTGTTAGAATGCTGATGCATTTTTATTTCTGGAACGTAGAGGGTGCCTTGGCACCCGTTGATCACTGTGGATTTAAAGTTATGTTTTTATTTCACATGTTCATCAGGTCTAAGCATTTGAGTGTTTTATGCCAGGTGTCTGCTCACACATTTGCCTGGAACTCCCAGCAATTAATGATATGAAGAACTAGCTCAGCTATGAGCCTCTTTAAAATCTGTGCCCCAGAACTGCAAAGGTCTCAGTGTCCTGGCTGGGCCTTTGGCACTCAGAACTAACCCTCCAATTCATGTACCACTGCATCCTATCCCATTGCCAAGTGTTTCATCCAGCACTTTTGGGTTTCAGTATAATTAGCACTGCTTAACAAAGCATGGCCTTATGAGGCACATGCATCGCTGTGCCTGTGAACATATCATGATATAAGGTATTTCTGGCTCAAAATGCTCTTCATTTTCCTTTTTTCATATTGTGATATGTTGCTGACATCCGTTGTTAGTGTGTGGGCAACACTGACCTGACTGAACTTCTGTTGCTGTTCACTTTTAAGCTGAATGGTCACTGGCTTTCTCGGCTTTTTTCCTATGCCCTTCTCACATAATGGGAGGAAGAAGGAGCACTGAATGCCATGCTCTCTAAAAGCTTCTCACACACATGCTTGTACAAGCAATATGTTCAAAGGTGTAGTAAAATTCCTAATTTTGCTCTAAGTCGTACTAGTGGTAGCTTTCTAAGCATAATTACTGATGTTACTGTCCTTGCAGTTTTTTCTCTCACACTTTAATTGTTTTAATAAATGAGTTGAGCATAGTTGCAGACTGTTATGGTACTGGACTTGAATCCATCCCTTAGTTAGAATTTCCAGCATGAATACCTATTAAATAATTTTCTATCTTATCCTTTTGCTATGCCAGAATGGAGTACACTATCCTGGATATGTAAGTCAATTTCTTGTAAATACATTGGTTATTTGAAGTACTGAAAAAGATGTGTTTTTCAAAGTGTTATATATATTACTAAGTATGCATGAGTTTCTCTAAAATATATTAAAATTTTCTTGATTAAAGGTACCTGCTCCTATCACATACCCATTGACCACACCTCAAGTGCCTGTATATGGAATGGTAAGAAATGTGCTTTGTTTTGTATTCCTGAAAACTGAGTTGTCTCTACCAGTAGGTTTCATGTCATGCATTATGATGTTCAAACCATCCTTCAAATTAAATGTATTGGCAATAGTGTGTGAAATCTGGTATGTTTCTCATGCTGCATTGAAAGGGATGACTCTGAGGTTTACATAGCAGGGGTTTTTAAAAGCTTTGACTTTATTCTGTGTATGTGTATCTATATGTTTGTTTTCTACTATACTTAAAATACAAAAAGCTGTATTTTCTGGAAGTAGTTTGAATTTTATATATTTGTTTTGTGGGTTTTTCTTCTTACAGGTACCTCCTCAGGTTGGAGCTGCTCCTTTGATGGCACCCCAGTCAATGATGTATACACAGCCTGGTCTAAGGCCAACAAATCCTTTTGCACCTGTTTCTGAAACTCAGGTGAACGGTGCTCTTTAATCTTGTGATGACACTGAAACTTCAGCCTTGGTAAACACAGCCGAATGCTTCATGAAGGGCTGCTGGTGTATTTCTGCACGTGAAAGTGAGGGGTTCCTCAGTCAAGGGCAGGAGCTTTTTCTGGTGAGGAGGCAAATTCAGAGGATGAAATTGCAGGAAGCAAGGAAGAAAATAAAAATCAGATTTTTACCTCTCACTGTTTCAATATTTAGTAAACAGGAGTGGTGAAGGTATGTAGGTTTTAGTCTCCCTATGACATTAGCTGGATACTTGGTTTAGTCATACTGACCAGACCAGTGTTGGAAGCTTCCTGAAGGATCAGGTGATGGGGGATTGAAAAAGGCATGGACAAGAGATCACTCACACTGGAGAAACTGTACTCCTGTCATCCAAATACCTTGGTCTTGATATTCTTTGGGGTTTTCTAAAGTGCCAAAGCCTATAGACTTAACTTATAAGTAACAAGGCAGTCAAATGGATTCATTATTCTAAAACACTGGGAAACCATTTGTTATGTAAGTGGCATTAATACGTAATCTTTGTTTCACAGATACAGTTTATGTAGAGCCACCAAAGCAACAAGATGTGAGAACAACCAAATACTGGTAAAAAAAGAAAAGACTGAATTTCAATCTTTCCTTGATATATTCCTGAACAGGGCAACTGTTTATTCCCTGTATAATACAATATTATTTTGAACTGCAATGCTTTAGAGATTCTTGTTTATAACAAGTTTATAACAGTCACTGCAGTGTGAAGTCATGTTTGTTCCCTGATTTTATTTTTTAAACTGCTCAGCAGAAAATGTATTTTTACTGAGGTTGACTCAGAAGGTGCAAGCTGGATTATCATCTTTGAAATCAAGAAGGTTACATGATTGCTCTACAACCTTAATCATCAGTGGATTACCTTAGGAATTGACCGAGGATGTCAAAACTATTTATTTTATCCATAAATTCTGTGGCTGTTGTAACCAAGACACAACACAAATCAAGTTGAGCAATAAATTTATGTGCTCTAATAAATACTCTGATAGAGCAATGCTTGCATTATCGTAAGGCCCATACTGTGTGAAATCAGACAGCTTTTTCACATTAGAATAGCTTATAGTAATTTGCAAACTTTATAATGTGAGTTTGAAATGCTGTGAATCAACAAGACACATATTACATAGATAGCTATAGCAAAAATAATAAATTGCTCCATTGGTATGTCAGTATTACAGGGCTAAGTGAAAAGAGCCAGCAGCTGCAAGGCTGCAAGTCTGTGATGGAGCAGCGGAAACAAGTGTGTTACAGAACAGCTCACGCAGCTTGCAACAGGTGCCAGCAGCTGCCCGTCCATGGGTACCTTCTCTGAGCTGGCATCTCCCACCGTGGGCTCGGGGAAGAGCAGCCTTGGGAGCCAGTGGCTGTTGCTGCCCCAGCCACAGCACACAGGAGCAGTTTGAGAGTCTTGTTGATAACTGCAATAGGGGCAAGAGAGCCAACTCTTCTTTCTAAAGTCCATTAGGTCAAAAGACTCAAATCTTGCAATTGTGCTGACACTTGTGAACTGGCAACTATTTTGAAATTATCCAGCTGTAGAGAATAGCTTGTGTTTCTTTTTTGAAGTAAGAACCTAGTTGTAAACCATATAAAAATAATTATTTTTAAATGTGTAAAGAGGTGTAAACTTTTAGATAATTGTTTCTTTGATGCTGCAGTAATCTTTTTCTTCTGTAGTAATTTCAAGGTTAAAATGCTATGTTAAGAAATCCAGACTCTTTTTGAGAGGAAAATCTTTAAAATCAACTAATTTATGAAGAATGCTGTTCACAATGGGTCAGATGTGTACTGACTTCTGGCACATATTTTGTATTTAAGAATCTTCCTCCAGAACTGAAATCGGCTATGAAAATGCCTTATCTTGTATTTTTCACTGTCTGATAAAAAGTGATAGCAGTAAAAAAACCCAATAGTTATAATTAAATAGATAGAAGTGGGAACAACCTTTCCTCCAGAAGTTTTGTGGCAAAATGCAGTGAAAAGCTCTCCTGTAAAATGACTTCTAATAATGATTAATATTAAAGCTGGGTTTTCTGTTGTTAAAATAAATAGACCTCCAGAGTAGTGTGTCTTTTATCCTTTGGGGGAGTCTAATTGCAGAAATATCTGACTCTCACCATAAATGCAGATAGGCCTGAGAATCTTGTCAAACTCTCCTGTAGAGAACTTTTAAATTAAGCCCATTCCTCATAGTGAGAACAACCCTTCTCTTTTTCCAAATACTTAATTCTGTCCAAAGAGTGCAAAAGTAATATTTCTTAACCCTATGGTAAATATTTTTGCCAAATGAATCAATACAAAAGAAACAAAACAAAACTCTGCGTCTCAACCCTTGAAATCTGTAACTGCTAATTTCCTGGAAAATGAAACCCTTCAGAAATTTTAAACTCAGTGTTCCGTGATATGTATTGATTTTGAAAGAATTTGGACCAGTATATGGCAGTTTAATGTTCAAGTTTGAATTCCAAAGGGCTTCAAGCTTTAATCCACCTTTATGGGGTTGAACAATTGTACAATTTTAAGCCAGTGAGTTCTTCAGTGCCTATAGTTGCCCTCCACATGATGAGGGAATAAATGCCATTTAGAATAGGTCATTGTGTTGAGGGGACAGTTCATTTAAAAAATAGTGAATTCCATAGACTTACTCAGCAATCAAAAGTCCTGTGTGTTCAAATAGACCAGTCCATGTAATTATAAATGTGTGGGCATTAATGGCAGAGGTGAGAGTGCTACAAGAAGGCAGTTCCTAGCACTGTAAGCTGTTAGGTCTCTTATACTGAGTTGTATAAGTAATAATTCATTATTTTAATAAAATATGCAAATAAATGCCTGGCAAGCAGTATATATTTGTTATAACTTCATTGCAGAGCATTCTGAATATCTGGCAGATACTTGGCTCAGAAATGGATTTAGTACTGGATAATAGTTAGCACTACTTCTGATTTGCTCTGGATCTAATGGTTGTTTTGGTCTGCTTTCTTGTAGCAAAGCTGTCTGATACCAACTTAATTAGTATTAAAAAAGGAGAAACAGCCACGAAGCATGTTTTAAAAACTTTATAATCTACCTTCTTTTGATGCTTTGAAACAGAGCTTTCAGCTTGATCCTTGTGAAGTAAAGATCGCTTTGCACCTTCTCTCTGCACACGAGTGCACAGGACTGGGTTTTGCCCACCTCTTCCTTGTGCATGTATTGGAACACATAAAATGGCAGAGTATATGTTTAAATAACATACATGAGAAGTGAAAAGCAAGGACTTAAGATGCTGTCATGGCTTTTATGGCTCAGAACTTATTCTCCACAAAAACCCCCACTTTGAACACCAAGGTTGTTCTTGAGGGTGACTGTATCCAGCCCACAGGAGCTGTGAATAGCAGTTGTGATGAGTGAAGAGAGATGTATATAACTGTGACTTTCCTTCAAACTCATTGGATCAGAATCCTGTTCTGAATACTTCAGGAAGCTGATAACTAAGATGTCTCTCCATGTTTGTCTGAACAAGGAGGAAGACTTTGATGTGTGCTGTACGCTTTGCATTATTGTACTTTAGTGGGTCACTTGAGCCTCACTGTTGGGACTTGGTGCTGGTGCAGGCAGGCTCTCTATTACGGAATACACCATAGGATAACTTCTGAGGGACTTTGGAAAGGTGGAATGTGTGAGGCTTCTTGGACTTGAACGTGTACCTCTCTAAGTAACTGGGATTTTCTACTGTTCTCTAGATACAGTTTGACTTTGCCTCCTAGAAGTTAACTGATTTTTTTTTAATAAATTTTGGGCATGTGTACTAGAAAAACTCAGTTCTGTGCACATAGTGGTGGAATATTGGTAGGTAAAAATAACAAATGGACTTTTGTTTAAGAAAAAAAACAAAACCAACCACAAAAACCACACACACAAAAGTAACAACACCAAAACTTCTGACTACAAGATTGAATACAGGGTGTATCTATCCCCAGCTGGATTTTTTGATGTGTGGCAGGGAGGGGGGGTTACAATTAGAATAGTATGCACTGTGGATCGGTGCTTAATTTGTACATAAAAAGGAAAACTTTGTTTGGGGTAGTTTGTATTGTAAGGATAACATCTAAAGGCACTGTATCAGTCTTTTATTTCCATTTAAAAGATTATATTTTTGAGCAATGGAAACTGTACATGTTATCATTTATACATTACTGATAGCTAGGAATATAGAAAACCTGTTGCTATAACTCTGAAGATGTATCTGACTTGTCATTGATCTGTACGTCACTGCATCACTACTTTATACAGACTTTCATGATCATTTATTTAAAGAGATTGTAGTAACTGGTACAGTTACAACAGGAATTGTAACGTCAAATCTTTCAGTATATCTCAGATGTGTATCCTTGTGATTAAGCTTAATCTTTTACCAAATGTTTGGCTGGAATTTCATCTTGGAGCAATGACAAAATAGGTGCTGGAACAGATTTCCCTCACCCCAACCCACACTTTATTTATTTAATAGGTCTTGTTTTGTATGTTATGTTTCCCCCCATAACAGGTTTGTGCCTTTTATTGGATATTTATTTAAAAGGAGCTATGATAATTTAGGTTGCTTTTTTTTCAGATGTATTCTTGTACAGCTGTTCCTTTATGTGAGTTCCTTCATTTTATAAGAATACAGAATGTGTGGAAAATACACTAGCCACAAACTGGAAAAAAAAAATCTAAGGGGTTATGTTCTATGAATAATTTTTTTTAAAGAGAAGCCTAAGCACAAGACTGGCTGTGTTGATATTTTAATTGTGGAACTTCACAATTTGTTAATACGCAAATTGTTCATTTTTTAAAAAACTGCTCATATCCAATTATTTGATGAAACAAGTTTTGGAAAAAAATAAACTTTGGCATATGCAAGGTGTGTGTATGTGATCATTTTTTGTGTTCTCAGGCTTAAGGTTTTCTATAATGCTGATAGCAATGGCTGAGTTAGGGTGCGTGATTGGCTTGTTACTCCTTTGTGTTTACACTGGTGAAGAGACGGCTCCAGGGGGAGACAGTTTTGGTTGAGTTTGCCTAGAGCTGGATTCATGCCGCAACCATCATCATTCCAGCAGAGTGCGCAGGGCCTGGAATGGCCAGGCTGAGGAAGTGTGGCTGTTGCAGGTGGCCCTTGTTTCTAAATTAGAAAATGCTGGTTTTAGTAGATTGTATTTTTGTTTCTTTAGGTTGCAGAGATCTATTTTCAGTTGTGAGCTTGGAGTACTTAATAGTTCATCTCAGTGCTGAAGCACCGGGCAGCAGCAAGGAGCGGTGGGGCCCGGGGGCTCGGCCCGGCGCTGTCACGGCGGCATCGCTCTGTCCCTGCCGGGAGAGGCAGTAACTCACTGACCTGACGGCGCGAGCAAGGGCAAGCATTATTGGTGATCCTTTAGAAATGTTTATTGTAAATTGTGAAGGGCATTGCTCCTGTTTGCTGTATTTGGCTTGTTCGACAACATCTGCGCTCAGGGAAAGGCAGAGCAGCTGCGTTTAGAAACAACGGCGCTTCTTCCGCAGGCAGAAGCAGAGGCTGGGATAAAGGACACCCCCTTCCCGTCCTTCCCGCCCACCAGTATATTAGCACGGACTCCCCTCCCCGGGACGGGGCAAGCAGGGCACTCGCAGTTCTGCCGCCCCACGCAGCCCGGCTGCCGCACCCTTCCCCTTCCTGCCGGCGCTTTCCGCTTCCTGCCCCGCTCTCCCCCTCCCCCTCCCGGCCTTGCCCCGCCCCGCCGCCAATGGGCGGTGCCCTGGGGCTGCCCCCGCCTCGCGCCCCGCTCCGCGCCCACGTGATGACGCACGGTTCCGGCGTCATGGGGCACGCCGCGCACGCCGCGCACGCCTCTTCCGTTTCCAAGATGGCGACCGCCGAAGGCAGCGAGGCGGCGGCAGCGGCGGGCGGGAGGCGTGGCCCACTCGGCATCCCGGAGGCGGCGTTTGTGGTGAGCGGGGCCGGCGAGCGGGGCTGGGCAACCCCGAAGCGGCGTTCGTGGGGAGTGGGGCCGAGGAGTGGGGGCTGTGCTCCGCCAGCCGGGCTCGGTCCCCGTGAGGCGTCACCTCGGCGGAGCCGCGGGCGGGCGGGCGGTGCCCGAGGGGCTCGGATGGCGGAGGTCCTTCACGGCCTCAGTCCTGGGCCTTTTTGCGGGTGAGGTGCCCTGTTTCGATCCCGAGCTGGCGTTATTGAGCATTATGCGCCTTACGAGAAGCTTAGCTCCCCGCGTTAAGCAGTATCGTGTTGTTGCGCTGCCCGGCAGTGAGCAGCGTGTTGTGAGAGCCTTCCTGGCACACGCTGCACAGGGCACGCCTTGCCGCTCCTGTTCCACGGATAGCGTGCCGTGCTCCAAACACCTTTCCATACATCCTTCTCTCTTAATCCAGTTTTAGACTGCTGAGAAGATTCAGTCTTCAGAGGCGCCCATGTGTTCTTGAAAACTAACAAACGTGTGTCTTTTGGAAAACAGGCAGAACTTGTTTATCCAACTTTAAAAACTGGTATACTAAGCATTTGATGATTCTGTTGAGTGGTTGAAAAGGAGGAATCAGTGATTTATGCAGTGACATAATCTCACAATCATCTGTTGTTCACTTTCAGCTGTGAGCTCACTCTTGGTACAGTGTCTTGATTGCTGTTTTATTTCCTTTGATCAATAACTATTGATCAGAGTGGCTGTACCTGGCTGCCTCGGTGATCTCAGGAAGTGCTGGATGTCTGCCCCATCTAATACAACTGCTTTTATAGAAATAAATTGGTTTGACTTGCATTTTGGTATTTCTAGAGGTAGTGCTTGTACTGCTGATGTGTCTTGTCTGGGCATGGAGCCTGACCAGACAGGTACGGTGCATTTGCTTTCAGTGATCCAGTTCCTCCTTTTCCTTTAAGGCTTTTTAACAATACTTAGGATCTGGCAAATCCTAACTGGGCTGGAAAACCATTGCTGCTTCTAGCTGACTTCCTTCTGTGCCTCGTGGGAGACCAACATAGATGGAAGTGAAAGGGAAGGGCCATGTCTTCAGCTGCCCTATGAGACCTCACTGATCCTGACAGAGGAGAACTTGTGGTCTGTGCTGACTCTGCAGTGCAGGTGGCCACCCTGCAGGAAACAGGAGATGACCAGCCTCAGCAAACACTTAAAGGCATCTGTCACATCCCTCATTCCATGCTGAGGGCTGCCTTTGTAGCTGTTGTGTTTGGTTCCATGTTGTTTCCTTTCAATACCCATGTCTGAAGTATCTTGCATGCTGTACCATGCAGCTCTGAGAGTTCTGGGGCTGTGTCTTAGTCCTGTGCTTCTCTTCAGTTCTTTATAACCTTATGTCTGGATCTAAACATCTTGGAAGTTTCCTAATTCTCAGTTTTGAGGAGTGCTCTGATCAAATACAGGTGTGTTGCAGAAGAGATCCTCGTTGATGATCGTAGAGTACTTGGATGTAGATGTTAAGAGAGACTTTCTTTTATTCAAAATAAGCCTATACTAAGAGTTGTAATGGTATTCTGCTCTGCAGAGTGGAAATACTACTGTCATGAGGGTAGGTTTTACTAAAGCTTTTTTTCTTCAGAAAATAGGTTTCTATTTCAAAAACATTTAAAGGCTTGCTGATTGCTTGCTTGACATTTCCCCCCGCACATGCTGCATGGGCAGCCTTACTGTGGATCTTGTCTTCAGAGATGTTTTCTGTAAGTGCCTTGGTTCAGTAGAGGCTCTTCACACAATTTTTGGCTGATGTCTTGTCTGAGGCAATTGATCCATGAATTCTTGTCCCTCTCCAGGTTTCAAATGATGTTAAGCACTCAGAGTAAGTAATGTTAAGACATGGGGTTTTACTGGATAACATACTCTCCAAACAGAACTTTCAGCTCTGGTGGTTTTGAGCTGTTGCCCAGACATTTCCAAATAAAATGCCTTCTTTGTTCTGCCTTCTTCAGCAGGTGTGAGGATGCAGATCTGCAAACATGTGTCTCTTGTCATGTTCTCTGCACATGCCCCCAGGTGATGAAGCTCTCTGCAGAGTGAGTGCCTGCAGCTCTTATTTGGGTCATCCCTCAGAGGAGAACTGTAGGGACATGTGGGAATACGCTATCCTGCTGCATTTTAGGGCTTCTACAGAACATTCCTGTGGCTTGGCTTGAAGTTTGCAAAATGGTGTTTTGCCAGTGAATTTTCTTCCTAAAAAGATAGAGATGAGTTTTGACAGGTCCTTGCAGAACCTGTGAGGTGATTCTGCAGTGGAGGTGCTGTGGAATACACCACAAAGCAGGGATCCTAATGACTTTGACAGCCAGCTGTGCCTCAAAGCTGTTCTGGTCAAGCTTAAAGGAGTGACTGTGCCTCAGCCTCACAGATGGGGAGGTGGGACAAGAGCCTGATCAGCAGGCTTGGAAGCCCCAGCTGGAAAACCTTGGGGGTAAATCTGAGCCCACCTTCAACTAGGACATTATGTAGAGGAAGATCACCAGTATATAGGGGGCCTAGATTTACTTCTGGATTCACTTCTCGGCATCTTTGTTTCAGGAGGACATGGGCTGTGTCCTGTCCCTGTGCACAGACAGACGGGAGCTGAGGCACAGCTGGGTGCCAGGCAGGGTGTGGGGGGAGCTGCTGCCCACCCGCTTTTGCTTTCTGCCCGGGACAGAGCAGAGCTGCTTCCACAAGAGGGAGTTTCATTTCACAGTATCCTCAGGCCTCACTTCTACAACACCTTCCCAAACCTAATCCTTGTTTTCTTTGTTGAAAGCTTCCTCTATGAGCTTTATCCAGAGGCAGGAATGCTTCCTGGACTGTGAGGTGTAGCTCAAGGCATTCCTCAGGCAATCTGAAGTGTGGTCTCTTGAGTTTGGATCTACCACCTGAACAATGCTGCCTGCTGCAGGTTGTGGAGTTCATGTTCTGCTACAGATTTCTTTAATGACAAGGAAGGCAGGGATGTCTTACCAGATTCAGTAATTTCATAGTAAGTTTCTAGCCAAGAGAGTTAAGGCATCATAATGAGGGAAAGCAGCTCCATGTCTGATATCACTTTAGTAACATATTACAGTCTTTTTCTGGTGTGAAACTTGTGGAATGGAGACACCAAGTTCAAAAGGGGGAGCTGAAGAGGCCTGTGGTAGGGCTTCCATCCGTTTTTACTGAGCTGTGTAGACAAGTAAGGGCAGAATTACCTCAGTGGGGGAGGGGGGTCATCTGTAATTATGCGTGTAAATGGTGGCAAGGCCAGAAACGTGTGGTTGATCCGTGGCCTGATGTAACTTTCAGAGGCTGAGAACATTGTCTCCAGCCAGGTGAACTGCTTCCTAGGATTCTGAAGGAGGCACATGACGAGGTTGACATCCTTGCCGGCTCAGGCCTGTCTTTGGCAGCTTTTACAGTTGATGGTAGGACTGGCTGGAGTTGTTCTCTAGAGGTTTCTGTGGCTTCCTGCTAACTATAGAAGGAGCTTTTGAAACCAGGCTGTTCAATTCCATAGTGCCTGTCTAAGCAGATACCTCAGCTTTCCCCCCTTTGCATCTTTCTCTGCTACAACATGCTTGATCAGGCCATGACTCTTTTCCTTTATCAGTTTTATCCTAAATAGTTCATAATGTGGTTAGCCACGGAGAGGCATTATCCCTGCTTTACAGATAGGAAACCCAGGTTTAACCATGCTCTGTGGATACCCACCCCTGTAAGGTGTCACTTGACCTCAGCCAGGACTGAAAGCACCACTAGCCATGTACCACAAATACAGTTATGAAATAATCCTTGCACGTATCCCTTAGTTCCCTACCAAAAAAAAAGCAGGGAAGGGGAAATGAAGAGGTGATTAAGAAAAGAAACAAAATGCTTTTGTACCCCAGTCCAGAAAAAAGTTTGTTTACGTTTCAAACTCCTTCTGGATGCAGCTGCAGTAAGGTGATAGCATGTCTGTGTCTAGCATTTCCATAAAACTCTTCTAACACTGAGGGTTTCTTTCTCCCCTTAAAGGAAGATGTAGATTCCTTTATGAAACAGCCTGGAAATGAGACAGCAGATGTAGTTCTTAAGAAGCTGGATGAGCAGTATCAGAAGTATAAATTTTTGGAACTTAATCTTGCTCAAAAGAAAAGGAGGTAAGTCATCATTTTTGCAGAACTGGGAAATGTTTAGATCAGTTCTCTTTTTTTAAAAATAATAAGTCTAGTGGCCAGGAAGGCCATGGGGATCCCAGTGCCTCTGCCGGGGCTGTTGGGGAGAGCAGTGCCCTCAGCTCTAAAGAGTTTTCGCTTGAACAGTGCAGAGTCCTGTGGCTCTCATTGTTTGTCAGAATAGTCCATGAACCTCAGAAGAAACACTCCTGTTTTGTTTTACCTGCAGTGGTTTCTACCTATATTTCTGGTGAGGTTTCCTTCTCCTTTGGGAGATGACAAATACACAAAATGTACCATTTTAGTAAAAGGGGCTCTGTTACTGTGTGTTGTGAAAGCTGAATGGATTGCTGTGTTTCCAAAGCCAGCGAGCCTCGGTGTTGTGAGGGGCAGGTGAAGCTGGAGCTGAGCTGCCTTTACATGCTGTGTCTTCTGTATTACACCTGCATTTGTAAGCCTGGAAAAAGCTGTTAACAAGTTTTAAAATGGAGGGTGGACTGTATAATAAAACTGATCACTTGTTTAGGAAACTTTGTGTCTCTGTAAAATAATAAATTATGACTGTTGTTAATTCACAGGCTAAAAAGTCAGATTCCTGAAATTAAACAGACATTAGAAATTTTAAAACACATGCAGAAGAAAAAGGTAAACTATTTTGCATATCTAATGAGTATGAGAAAAGCTAACTACCTTTCCACCCTAACAGAACACATTGCAAGAAATGTTTTGGAGAGCACACTTAATATGCCTTTATAAATAACAGAATTGTTTTTAAAGGTATGTAGTACTTTTTGAAAGCTAGTTCAAAAAAAGTTTAATGTTGGTAATGCAAACTTGACTTTTAATAGTGTATGGATTGCAGCTAAGCTTTGACTTCATCTCCATTCTTTAAAAAGATTTCTGTATTGTTTTTAAATATATCTTTTAAAAATGCATTATTCTTGGAGCTCTAACTTTAATGTTGAAATAAAGTTACGTAGAATTCCACCCAAGTCAATACTGTATCAATGGCAAAAAGCAGAAAAGTGTGCTCTTAATTGTAAGTATTTTGTCTTTGACATAAGTTTCCAGTGAAAATAGCAATTGAAAGTTTTATCATTTGTCTTAAGGATTCCACACATCCAATGGAAACCAGATTTTTATTGGCAGATAATCTCTACTGCAAAGCTTCAGTTCCTCCTACAGATAAAGTTTGTTTGTGGTTGGGGGTAAGTAAAATGGAACTTCCTCTGAAACTGTTTCCTTAACTTATAAAAGGCTTGTGAAAGAGAGTTTTGGTTGCTGTCTCCCCTGGTTGTAGCGGGCATGATTCTGTTGACGGGTGCATGGTGGAGCTGCGCACTGGCAGCAGAGCACATCTAACCAGGCAACTTCAGTGTGTTAGTGAAGATTTCTTGTTCTATTTTATTTGGTTCCTGAACAGTAAGACTTCAGAGAATTGTCTTTTTGCCGGACTGTTCTTTCCAAAAAGCTTGTTTGTATTTCCCTTACCATTTCTGTTACTTTTTGGTTCAAATTACTATCCAGCATTGCCTGGCATGGGAATGTGCTCAGCAAAATAACATAGTTTGGCAAGTAGCTTCCCATCTTCTCTATGTTATTTGTATTCAGCATCTTGCTTTCCCTTTTCATGCACCTTTTTAGGGAAGGATGGGATTTCTGTTACTCACAGGTATCTGCCAGCGTTTAGAGTGGACTTTGCACTAAAGCCTGGTGGGATCAGCATTCACACCCCAGATTCCTAAATACTTAAGCAATATCAGGTTGGGGTATTTTATATTTAGAGGCTTCATTATATGTGGAGATTAACCTGCTGATGCCTATTCTGAGACTTTTAAATCACGGATGTTCCTAAATCCCAGAGCTGGCTGCCACACAAAACCTCCTGGTTAGGACAGAAACACTGTTGGCACATGAAGCATCCAGACTAATTGGACAGCTGCTCCCAACCTCTCCCACTTCTATCATAAAAAGAAAAAAATTTTCTGATACCTGTTGCTTTCAGGAGACTGTCTTCAGAATTCATAAACACTGACTTTAATGGAACATCCCAGGTTTATTTTCTAACAGAACATCAGAGAAAGTTCATCCTATTGACAGTTCATACTGAAAAGCTATAAAGAAATGCCACACACAAACAGTTCATTTTATTTAGGTGTTCTTGGCCTTCTGCCTGTCTCCTGCTTGTTGTTTACAGTCTGTGTTGGGCTGTGCATGTCACTGTTACTGGGGATCTCTGCCCTCCACTTGCTTTAAAGAACAGCTTATCCAGCTCTGGCAGCTCAGTGTAGCCTTCTGTGGGATCCTGTCAGTCACAGAATATGCCTCAGCTCAGGGCACACTTCTTGAATGGGACAAAGCTTCATTGGTGCATTTTCACCTGACACTGCTCTTTTATCTCATCCTGTGGTAGCTTCTTACTGAAACAACCGTGTGTGGGTTAAAAACCACCACCATAGCACCAGAGAGGACTTTTATACCTGTTGTATCTTTAAACACCTGTAGTAGCTCTTGTTACTGACAGTGCCAGCTGTTTGTCAGCATTCCACACAGAGAGCCTGAGATTTGTCTTGAATCCAACAGAAACTGTTTCTAGAGTTGTGTGGCACCTGAAAGGTGCTGCCTCTCACTTTTCAAATACAGTGAGGATGAGATGCTCATGCCTGAAAGGCTGAATGTGATCCACAGGGGAAGAAATCCCTCCTTGCTTAGCTATAGGAAGAGAACTTGTTTAAGTCACTAGGGAGATCTATTACTCAGTTACTGAAGTGGTGGAGGCCTCAAGTGGATTCTGACATTGCCTGTCCTGCATCTTGTTGGCTTGGCCTGGCAGGACAGTCTGCTGCTAACATGATTAGTTATGAACAACAGCCTAAAATAAGCTCAGCGTGGCTTAGTCCTTACAATGCAAGAGTAAGAGTTTTTATCAGTCTTTCTTTTTTAGGCCAATGTGATGCTTGAATATGATATTGATGAAGCTCAGGCTCTGTTAGAGAAGAATTTGTCAACAGCCACAAAAAACCTTGATCTTCTAGAGGAAGACCTGGATTTTCTCAGAGATCAGTTCACCACTACAGAAGTCAGTATCCTTTTTGTTCATGTGGGGGAGGAGATGTATGTGAAAGCCAACGTCCAGGTAATGACCGACTTCCTGATGTGTTTTTATTTTAGACTGGCTGCCCTCAAAATTCTGTAGCACCTGTGAACTTCAACTGTCCTAGCAATGAAATGGAATATTGTGTTTGCAGGGCTAAGTTGGAGGTTGGTGTGGGAGAGGTAGCAAAGCTTGTATTTGTGTCCTCATGAAACCTGCTGCAGTGGTTGCGACACAAACTGACTCCAGAGTGAGTTGGAAGTGTGGATTGATGCACAGGTGACCACTTCAAAGCACAGTGAGCCTTTCTCCAGAGCATATGAATATTGTTCTTTGGACTGTCGCCCATCACACCCTTTGCAGCTGCCTCCAAGCAGCATAAGCCCTGCTGCAGCTGTGCTCAGTGTTTTTTTAATTTCTTCATACTGTCATGAAACACCTCCTAGGTGTGTGGGGTTGTTTTTTATACTTTCTACTTAACTGTTTTAATGAGTGTAGCCATTAACTGAGGCATTAGATTTAGTTTAATGAAGGCAGAACTGCTTGTTCTTCCAAGTTGACACTTGAGCTGTCTTCGTGCTGCAGGAGTTTGGGATGCCTTAGAGAGGCAAATACAGCTGATATGGGCAGCTTGACTGAAATCAGCAGTTAGGCAAAACTAAAAGTGTGTTTCTCTGCAATATCTTTTTGGAGGCTTTTTAAGTAATGATATAAATACTGCAGTTACCAACAGTTACCAGTGTTCCTGAGTGTTGAAGCTTTGCACCAAAGGAGCCCTTTCATGAAATGGTTTCTATGCTGACTGTTATAACTAAGTGGCCAACTCTGTAACCTGCCTTTTCTCCATTTTTAAAAATCTCTTTTTTTTTTCTCTTTTCTGATAGCATGAGCTGTTTCCTTAATTCCACACCCTCAGATATGGCTAGAGTTTATAATTGGGACGTAAAGAGAAGAAACAAGCAAGACCCTTCCAAAAACAAAGCATAGTTTTGCCAATTTTAAATGTGGTTTCAATTTCCAAGTATTTTTTATTTAAACACCCCCAAACTTCATTCAGGACTGAGTTACTTTCAGCATTTCAGTAAATGGTAAAAGATATAAAAACTAATGGTGAGCACCATTTTATTTATTTGTAAACTCAAAATTTGGTTTCATGCATGCTTCAGGAAATGAATTATTTGAAAAGGCACCACACAGTCCAGCAAAGGATGTAGTATTTTGATCGGACCAGTCTGTCATAAATTTCTACCTGAAAGCCTGTCTGAAAAGCTGCGGGGCATGTATGAAATGCAGCCTGACATGTTCACAGGCTAAGGCAATGCAGGGTTTTCTTTTTCATCTCTGTACAGCTGATGAAGTTAACTTTGACTTGGGCTGGGAAGATGTGCAGTTGTAATGTTGTAGGAAACAACAAAAACAGAGTGGAATCTTGGGGTTTGTTTCACTCAATGTCAGCACCAGTCTCCAAGCATTCCTGGATATCCACTTTGAATAAGCTTGTAGCAGTAACTTTGGGTTAGCCAACTGCCTGTTACTGAGCTCTCAGCACTTTACATGCAGCAGTTTGTGGTTTGTCCTCAGAGGGCAGTGGGAAAGGAGTGAGCAGCACAGGGGATGTCAAGCCTGCAGGTCTTACCCTTTCTTTTTCATACATGTGCACATGTTGGTTGTTTCGTCAAACACGTTGAACAAGGATACCCAAGAGCCCACACCTTGTGAGAGCCTCCCATTTCTACCCCCTTAGCCCAGATGTCCAGTTCAGTATCTGAACACAGCCTCCCGGGTAGTGAAACCTGTGTTAGATTGGGATGGTTGACTGGAACATGACCTCTGGTGGTACATATGGAGTATTTTTTTGGTCCTTACAAAGCCTTGCGAGATTGTTGCCTTTTACCTTTGCAGTTTCTTTCTAAAATGAAATGCTCAGTGGTGATGTCAGTGGCTAATAATCACTTTCTGTGACTGAGAGTACAGGTTTCACTGCAAAATAAATGCAAATGTTAACTGTTCAATCTTCATGTAAGAAACAATATACCTGTAAATTTTTTTGTACTTTTATTTCATGATATTAAAATAGTAAAACTAAACAGTTGTGGCAAACAGCTGTTTTTGTGCATCTTTCTTTGTGTGAAAGTCATGAATGTGATGTGTGATCTTTTATGTTTCCCTCCCTTAACTGGGCGTGGGGGCTGAAAAATTCCATTGAAGCAGCAGACATGAAAAGTGTGGCTGCTGGATCCTGGCATGAATGAAAGGGGGAGTGTGAGTCAGCACATCTGAATTGGTGACTGAAAGCAACTGGTTTACCAGCACTGCCCGTCAAAGGGTGAGCTGCAGGGAAGGGCAGAGAGCAGGTAAACCCTCAGCACTGGTCACCAGTAAGTGCCTGGGCTCATCTCTTCCTTCCCCAGGGTGATGCTGTTCATTTCTGTGTCTGTGGCTGCAGCAGAGCAATGTGGAGCTCTAATGTATTCTCCAACAGGTACCTGCTACAGCAGCGGGGCCTGGGGCTGGTCAGGCTGCAAGCTGCTGCTTTCCATTTTCTTTTCCCAGCATCTGCAGTGATGGAAAGGCAGCTGCAAGCACATCCTGATTTCTCTTACAGTTTTTTCTTCAGTTTGGATTAATGAGATCCCAACAGGCTGTGCTCCCCCCCCACCACCCCCGGCTGGTCCTAAGGCAGCAATTGCCTGCCTTTGTTGTGCACAACGAAACGACCAGTTAAGCATTTTTGCTCAGCAAAAGCAGAACCGAGCAAAATCAGCGCCGTGTGCCACTGCCAGGAGCCTGCTGCTGCATGTCAGGGAGGACAGGGTGACAGCCTTGGAGCTGAAATGGCTCCTGCATTCAAAGGTGTCAGGCTCCTGGGGGATGGGAGATGGCTCCGGCCATCCTAAGTCAGGGTTTGGCATTTGTGTGTTTGATCTGAGGTAAATAAAAAACCCCGAAACTCACAGATGAACTGAAAGACTAATCCTTGCCTAGGTCTGCTCTGCTCTTTGGTGTTGCAGCTGCCGTGCCAGCAGTCCTGCAGAGGCCTCCTGGAGGGGCCAAGGCTGCAGCTGCTGGGAGCAGGGGGTGGTTTTGTCTCAGAGTAGTTGGTCTGGTTTTTCTCCGCAAGGCACAGGGCAGGTTCTGCAGAGTGAGGCAGGCCCTGCAAGGAAAGGTGTCCAGTGGCTGTGAGGCAGTGTCTGGGAATGGTGGATCCAGCCCTGGCAGGAGTACAGAGCAGGGACAGGGAGAAGGGAACACAGAGAGAATGGGCAGGGAGAAAGGAAAAAGAAAACCCACCAAAGTTTCTTTACAAGTTTTGAATTTCACATTATCACGTAGTAACCATTTTGCTAAATACAAGCATATTTTCAGTCACATACAGACAGCTAAATACAGCATTATTTTCACATTTCGTTACAGTGCATAACAAAGCGAGGACAGTGTATAGTACGCTTTTATTCTGGAGGTTCTGAGCAAGTTCAGTCTAACATGCAGATTGTTTTTAACATGTGGTAGAGACCACAGAAAGTTAGCTTTTGCTTTTTTTTTCTCTTTTTGTCCTAGAGTATAAGAGCTCCTGACCTTTAGCCTGTGAGAGGTATCACCTTCTGATTTCTCAAAGTCCCTCTAAGTCAAAGCATTAAAACCAGTTGTTAGAAAAGAATTCTTAGCATATCCTATAAGTTCTTCATCTTAGAAAAAACATTCCAAATTTTGTACAGATGAATCTACATTTCCTATATTTTAATAAGCTGTCTAGAAAATGCAAGGAATTAGAAAAAGATGTAGATAATGATTTCTCTATCATTTAATATAACAATTTATTAACTCTAAGTAGTTAAGACCGTGTACATTTTCTTCTGTACTGTTCCTCTTTAGAATTACAACACTTCTGTATTTAAACTGAAGATTTACTCTGAAGGCCTGAATGCACTTACTGGCTTAGGCTTTCTGGAATTTCTCCCTGGGAGCAGTAAAGGGGAATGTCCAAAACCCATTAAATAAAATACTGTGTGTCTCATGAAAAGTGATCTTTCCCCTCTGGCCAGGTTCTCACACAGGGAATTATAGAATTTGACTATTGCTAAAATGTTTGATCCAACTCCTGATCCAGCTCCTCACTGCCCCTCATGTCACACTGGCTGTGCCCTTGGGGCTGCTGCTATCCTCAGCCAGACACCCCAAGACACACCTCATGTCCAGCTGGCCCCTGAAAAGCTGAAGCAGCTGCTTGGTGGACTTTCCATCCAGGGAACAAGGCAACTGACCCTTTGGTACTGTCTGTTGTGCCTTTGTGAAATGCAACTGACTGAGCTGGTCTGAACAAACCCTGCGCTCTGCCCTGGCGGCCGCCCAGCTCCTGGGGTGCTCCCTGCACCCACCTGCACTCACCTAGAAACAGATTTTGTAAAGCAGATATTTGTTTTTCTTTAATCTTCAGGGCACTCAACTCAACCACAAGTGCCTGGCATTCACCGGCCTTCAGCACGAGGTGTTGGATACATTCACCGCCTATTCAAGTAGTGAGAAGCTCACCGAGAAGCGCCAGGCCACTGCCACCCCCCTTCCTGGCATTTGCTCCCTGTGCCCTCCCAGCAGGTGCGGTGCTGCTGCTCCCCTGCAGAGCCCAGGAACTGAAATTGTTCCTAGAACACTGAAAACAAAAGTGTTCAGGGTTTGGGTTGTTCAGTTGGGTTTGCTGTGGGTTTGGGGTTTTTTTACAGCTTCAGTATGGAAACCACAGGGTTTTTTTCTTGATACAGACCTGCCCATGTGCTGCTGCAAAATGTGAGAACAGGTTCAGAAGGAGAAACAGTCTGAACTCAACAGCAATCAAGACCCATATTTCTGTAGATGGGGCAGATTAAAAAGCTGGAACAAATATTGTCTTTTTCTCTACTCAGAGAACTAAAATAAACACTAGATGCTTCCTGTGGCTTTTACCTAATCCCCTCCTCCTGCCCATTTCAGTTTGGTGTATAAAGCTTTCAAACACAAGTTAAAAAGCCACTATAGTTTTGTTTGTTTGCTTTCAATAGGCTGAACTTCCCTAATTTGCTACAGGAGCCCAGGCACCCCACTGCACTTCAAAAGCTTGGGTTAAAACTTGGCAGAAGCAAAGCTTCTAAGTGGTGAATGGCATTCCCAAAAACATCCACCTACGTACAGCTTTTGTGAAACAGCTGCCATCCCATGATGGCCAACCTGAGACAGATCCTCTTTTGTCAAACTAAAACATGGAGGAAAGCAAATTTTACTCTTGAGTGTGTCTTGAGGCTTTCCTTTCCACCTGCTCAGACACTCCTGCTGTGTGTTCCACCTTCCGAGTGCCAGTTCTCTTCCACAGAGGCCAAGACAGAAAATGACACTTTAACAGCAGGAAGTACCAATGGAAGCTGTTGCTTTCAATGCTATTTAATTTCTTTAAGAGCAAATCTCACCTTTTAGGATGTCTGATGCACCTGAGTTAAGCTTTTCAAGTTTTTTATTTTGTTGGGTTTCTTTTTTTCCTCCCTCCTTTCCATTCCTCCTTGTGACCTGGCTGGTAAGGTCAGCACAGCGCTGTTGCTGAGACAGAAATGTTGATGTGTCCCACCTGGCTGCAACACCCCAGCCTTACAACTTAACACCTGAGGACACGGTTCTCTCTCTATGCTCTTGATCACTTAATTCTGCTGGAAAGCCCTGAACTTGGGGTGCTTTCAAGGTACTCACCCATGCAGTAAATGAGTAAAAATTGCACTGAATAATCCCTACTGCAGCAAGAGTTGCCACTTAGAGTCCTGGTTCAGCACAGCAAGAAAAGCACTGTTAAGGGAGGGATAATTTAATTTTTAATTACCAATCAAGTAACTACTGTTTTCCTCTTTAAATCCCACAAAATATTCTTTGCTACCAAACTAGGTTCAAGAACATAAGAAAGAAAATTCAGAAGTGTGCATACCATGTCAGTAAACCTCTCCTGTGGAACTGACCTTATGAGGAAATGGTATCTGTGCTGCCTTTAGACCTTCCTGGAAAGAAACAGCTGACACGAACCAAGATGCCCTCCTGCCTTCTCTCTGTCTGCCTGTTTGTCGTACGACTGAGTATCCATCCTGTGGCTCCAAAAGCCAGCAGGGAGCTCTGGATTTACTTAAAAGAGGACATGTACAGTATCCTGGCATGTACCAGCCCATTCAGCTCTGTATACTCTCTCCTGTGTTGTGCAGCCCCTCATTTCTGCTTCCTGTCTCCTTTCAACATCCACATGCACCCTCACTCACTCTCCTTCAGGTTTGTAGCCCCCAGTTCTGAAAGGTTATTTGGAACAGAACATTTCTTTCCAGGGTCTGTTCTGGTGTCCAAAACAATGTGGGAGGCTGTCCACAATGGGAGTGTTGCTCTCCCTTCTGTCACACTGAGTTCACTTAGTAAAGTATGTTTGGTTAGTAGAGTTCATCACCACTCGCCTCACTAGAGGAGCTCAGCACAAGCACCGCCTATCTGATTTCACCACTTCTTCTGAAGAGTGCACTACATTTGGGACAAACCCGCTCTTTACCCCTTCCCATCCCTCCTGGATGGAAATGTCCCCCCTTTTCACCAGCTCGTATATATCACGAGTCAGATCAGTGAAGGCCTTCTCCACGTTAATGGCATCCCGAGCTGAGGTCTCAATGTACTTCATACCATAGGCAGCAGCCAGTTTCTCCGCCTCGTGCCTGGTCACTTGCCGCTGTGTGTCAAGGTCACACTTGTGACCTACCAGAACAAAGACGATCTGGTATGGCTGGACGTGCACCTTGGTCTCCTCCAGCCACTCGTGGACGTTCTGGAAAGACCTGCGGTTTGTAATGTCAAAGAGGAGGAGTCCTCCAACCGAGTTCCTGTAGTAGGCTCTGGTGATGGACCTGCAAGCCAAGGAGCCACAACAGGGTTAAGTTACAGCTGTCTGAACATATGTCCTTTAAGAAAGCAGCATTACCACCACTCTGTCTACCCTGCAGAACACGGGGTAAGAGAAGGCCATTCAGGCAATGTCTTAGGACTTTAAGCTTGTGCTCTGTAGAGCTTGTCATTCAAAAGGAAAATTTATCTTGGCTTAAAGATTTCACGTTTGGGTAACTGTCCCACTGATTTATTATGGCTCTGTTCAAAATCCCCACCTCCAATTTTTTCTCTCATGGATTTCTGTATGCCCCTGACTGTTGAGTCCCACCCCCTACCATGTCAGTTCTGTGGACACTTCATCTAACCCACTGGTTTAGAAGCACTGTGACAAATCAAAGGATTCAACTGAAACCAAACATCTGCTCTCTGACAGACACATAAAAGCAGGAGGTCAGAGATTTGGAAGGTTGACCATGGAGTTGTAGCTCCCCTCCATATATCCAGGGCCTTGGCACAGGGACATCCACCCTACACCTACACCTTCTCCCACTACACCACTGGATTAAAGTGACATTGCAGTGATAGGATACTGTTACTGTTCGTGGCACTGACAGGAGCAGCCCATCTGACCTCCCGAGAAACAGCAAAATGATACAAGAGCTTCCAAGGACAATCTGCAGTAGCGCTGGTCGCATTCCTGCCAAATACTGACAACAGTTAACAGTCGCCAAAAAAGACCCCGGAACTGCAGGCTAGGAAACAGAGCACATCTCCCGCAGCTCTTCTGAGCCAGGCCAGCCCAAGGCAGCCAGAAGCAGTACAGGAAATCAGCAAACATGGGGCAATGGAGCAAAGCTGAGGCCATGAGGCAGAGAGCTACAGTTCAGTGACTGTACACAAGGCAAAACCAAGAAGCTGATTAACAGTGGTGTTTCTGCAAGTCACGGATTGGCTCTAAATCCAGAAGCAATGATTGATTTCAGTCCCTGGAGGAATTCACATTCAGGCCTGAACTTTCCTTGCTGGAGTAATATAAGCACTGCTGCATTTTTACCTTAGGACAAGTCTTTTTTTGGCCATGCAAGATTGTTGTTAGGTGCTGTTTGGTCCTGTAGTGTGTGTATCTGTCAAAATTGCCCCAAAAAAGGATGAACCAGAGTTTTCAAGAACTGTTTTATCAACAGACATACAGTGATGGGTGAAAATTCACAGACGAAACTGAAGAAAGCCAGAAGCAGGGGAAAAACCGTAGTTGGCTGTGTTTGGATATCTCCTCTCCAATTGTTTGGCTAAGGGACAATAGTCACTCTGCACATTTGGCACTGAGGGAATTAGATCTGCCTTTTGCTACCTGGCCAGCTGCAAACAGATATTGGCACTTTGAATTCACCCCCACACTGTCACAGACATTTCTGCTTCTCCCTTGTGTTCCATGCCATCAGCCCTGGCTCCTCCTGCCAGCAACAACAATGCCTCAGGTACTTCTGAAAGACATGACGGGATCTAAGCTGAATGCTGCTTCAAGGTAAAACTAGGTGAAGGTCTCAGTGCCTTTTCTTAAAGCCTTTTCCACAACTATTTTCCTCACTGATCTGCAGGAGGCAAAGTATATTGCCTTCATGCTGCACATCCCTCCCCAATTCCCTTCCGAGATTTCTACCTTCCCTCCTCCTGCCATGCTCACACACCGATGCAGAGCAGTACAGGGACTTGCACCTATTTTAGCCAAATTTTAACACAAAGGCAACGTCTCTGTCTGGGAACTGTTCCCTGCTCTGTACCCACGGTGGGGACTCCTGCACCCAGGATCTGTGCCTGTTTGTTCGAGTATTTCCCTCTCAGCCAAGGGAGAGCTGCTCACTGGAAGGAAACAGCTCTTCTGTAGGTGGTGGGACACGGTTCCAGGGAGCAAGGGCTGCACAGGCTTTTGCTTTTGCTAGCATTACACAACATCACGTTTCAGACAAGGAAATAGTAGTATCTGAGCAACCAGAGATGGGCAAAACCTGCTGGATCTGGGAACAATTGGACCCTGCTCTTCTACAGCTCCAAAGCAGCCTCAACACTGCCCCAGGCAGCATGTTTTGGAGCCTGGTCTGGCAAAATAGAGTGGCACATGCTTAACTGTAATTTAAGCCTTGACTGCACAGAAATTGCTACTAATTTATGGAGAGTGAAAGAGCTCACAACAGGGGATGAGGAAGAGCAAAAATGTAACACAGCTGCTGCTCAGAGAATGCCAAGGTGTTTTCAAAATAACTACAGTGGTTTTGTCCTCGTGGGGCAGCTGTTAAACTATGCAAAGCAGATTGGAAACGCACAAATCAGACAACTCTGAAAAACGGAAGCTCATTTTTATGGATTTCCCTCTTAAGAAATTCCCTGCACTTGACAAATGACAAAGTTTAAGGTTTCTGGAGAGCACGTGCTCCACTGTGTTTCTTGCCTATGACAAGTCCAAGGGGCTTTGGCTTATTCCAGCAACAGGTAATTCCTGTCTCCGGTCAAGAAACATACCTTGTAGGAGGAGCCCAAGAGTTGTCTTCATGGGGCACAATTTGCCACAGGGCTAAGAGTGATTTGAAAGGGATAAACACAAACCAGATGTTGTACCTTATTTTTTTTTTCACATTTCAGAGTGCACCATAAAGACCTCTGGGTCTGTTCATTTCCCTCCAGCTTTTCACATTGGGAATTCAAGTCTGCGTTTTGGCAAGGGCATTTCAAAGCTGCACAATGGGTTTTTTTAAATGTCACTGACCATTCCTGCCCTTTGCACCCTTCCTGCCTTTGCAGGCTGCTGCCCACCGCAGCAGTGCAGCTGCCCTTGCACTGAAGGTCGCCTGCTCATCATGCTGACAACCCGAGTGCTGGGCCGGGTCAGCCCCCAGCACCGAGGGCAAGCAGCCTCCAGGGCCCCGAACTTCCTAATGTGTAAAAGAAAGGAAACTGAAGCCATCCGACAGCTCTTGCTCTTCACAGCCAAGGCAGGAACACAGGACAGCACTCAGGTGTGTTTTCTACAGACCTCAGCCAGAGAGCCAAAGCTGGAAGCTGATGCAACTGCAAGCTAAAGCACCTCCTCTTTCAGCAGAATACAGCACCAGCTCCTCGCCTGCAAGGCTTCAATGTAGCAGAGGAAAAACCTGTCAGTGGATAAGGACCAGCTACTGCACATCCTGGGCCAGACGCCAGTGTCACAGATGCGAGGGAAGGTGGTGAGAGGGGTGGGGGTAGGGGAGTTTTCATCTACGGAATGAAAACAAAACATTCCTCAGGCAAGTCATTACAACACAGAAGTAGAAGCCCTGTGATGCTGCACAGAGATGTGGAACACAGGAAGTGATCCCAGAGGGAGCAGGATGGAAGAGCGGATGAGGGTTAAAGACACATGAAAAATATAAGCAAACAGGAGGCCAGGAGCTGCGGGTACACTCACACCCCTTCCAAATGAGCGTTGTCTGAGCAGCAGGTCTGAGCCCCTTTTTGGCTGGGGCCGAGCCTGCTCCAACCAGGGCTGCTGTTTTCCCCACACAGTCCTGTGAGAAACTTGGCACGGTCCCACATGCTGCTTTTATTTTACTTCATCGAGACTTGGTTACTGTTGCTTAAGGTCCCAAATTGTCTGTGCCCATGCCGCGCTCGGCGTGGCACTCTCCAGAAAGCATCTGTCATCCCTGCACAGCCACAGCCAAGGGTTTGTCCCGACCTTTCTCTGTCCTGCGGAGAGCTGGGCTCTGCTGTCGCAGCAGAGCACCAAAACACATATTCCACTGCATTTCGCGAGCCTCAGCGTAAGTGTTCGGCTGTGAAACATCCTGGTCACTGCCTCCGCACCGGGGGGAGCAGGCGCTTTCCCTGCCAGCTGCATCCGCTGATGCACGGACACCTCCCGGCTGGTAAAACGCGGACCCAGCGCTGCCTCGGGCCTCGTCCCCCTCCCCAGCGGCAGCGGGGCCGCTCCTCGACATCCACACCTGCACATCCCGCACACCTGCACGCGGCCGTTTGGGGCGGACACGGATCCCAGGGACACACGAAACGGGGGAGGGCACAAAAGGTGCCAATTTGACTCTTCTTTGTCTCATTTCCACACGCCTCACCCGGCCGCGGGCCCCCCGCCCAAGCTGGGGCCCGGCCCGCAGCCCCCGGCCCCGCGCCGCGGGTCTCACCGGAACCGCTCCTGCCCGGCCGTGTCCCAGATCTGCAGCTTGATCCTCTTGCCAGGCTCGATCTCCACCAGCCTGGAGAAGAAATCCACGCCCACCGTGGGGTCGGAGATCTGGGCGAAGCGTCCCTCGGTGAAGCGGCGGATGAGGCAGGACTTGCCCACGGTGGAGTCGCCGATGACGATCAGGCGGAACTGGTACAGCCAGATCGCCTCCATCCTGCTGCCGCCGGCCCCTCAGCGCCCGCTCGCCGCCGCGCCGCCCATGCCCGGTCCGCGGGCCCGGGG
>VZTD01001801.1:250570-294086 GCA_013397725.1 Rhagologus leucostigma
AGCACCTTTCTGTGTTTTAAACCCGAGTCTCATTTTGGTAAAGATTCAGGCTCCTCACTACTGCATCGGTGGCTTCGTTCCCACTGAAATCAGCCGGAGCAGCCAAGTGCTCCTGACACTTCTGGAGAGCCTCTGCACCACCCCAGGGTCACCTGCACCGCACCAGCCTGTCTGGAAAGAGACAGTGCTAACAGGAAGGCGTCTTACTCACGAAACCCAACAAATACACATGCTCACACATACCTATGTGTCTGTATATATATATATATGCATATACACACATATATATACATATATACATATATATACATATATATATACATATATATGTGGTATGTGTATATATGATGTGTGTACAGTCTCAAAAATTAATAATTACAGACATTAAATACCCAGCAACTTAAATACCACAAGTCTTAAATCCACTTTCCCTCACTTTGCTCGAGTGGGTTCCAGGCTCCGTAGGGTGAAGCGCAGCGTTCAGGAGTACGAGTGACCGTGAACATCCAGCAGTGCAAGTACAGACACCTCGGACTGTCAGTCCCAGTTCTGCCCAGCCTGTCCCAAAGAGGGAGTGTCACCGCTACGGCAGCACACAGCCACTCTCCCCTGCCTCCACGGGATATGGCCGAGTTTGAGCACCTACTTTTAAAACTCTTGCCAGAGCAGAGTTTTTATCTCTGGAAGGGAAAATTGGCGTGTATATTATTAAAAACAGTGAGTAAAATGTCTGTATTCAGTCAGACATAGAAAAGGAGGAATATTGACACTTTTAAAAAAATTATTAATGTATTGGTGGTTTTTTAAAAAATAAAGATGGTTTCATTAAACGCTCTTCCTGCATGATACTATTGAAATAAATGCATTGACAGTGGCTGTTATAGTCATTAGGTCCTCAGAAAAAGGACATTTATATAGGCATGAGACAGTTAGCCACCTTGTAAATTGGACCAGGACATTAGAGAGACCATTTCAAGTCTTGAGGAATAAATGGCAAAGAACTTTTTCAATATTCTTTGAAATATAATCTATTTATTAAAAAATAACGACCCCAAAAGATCCTATTTTAACGTACCTCAGGACAGGAAAGAAAATGGATGAAGCAATCTACACAGCAACAGAGCGACAGAAAAATATTAAACCTATAAATCCAAGTTAGTGGTGCATTAACCAGTGACTCATTGCCAGCAAGGCTTTGTGGGGATCTGGTGCACTTTACTGAATGATTTCTGAGTACTCGATGCCCATTAGTTGAAGTCCACGACCAATTGTGGTTTCTCTTCACTGTTCTTCTCTTCTCCCCATGCACTCACACACACAGTTGCCCCATTCCCTTTCTTCCACAGGTCTGACTGTGTCCAAGCAGGCACAGGGCACTCAGTAACACCCTGCGAGTCACCCACCAGCAGCATCTCCAGGGGCAGCTCAAGGCACAGTGACAGTGGACATTTCCTGGCATCAGCGTGGGCTTCGACAGGGAGCAGCCAGAGCACCTTGACTTGCAGGGCTGTGCAGAGCTGAGGAGACCACCAAGGTGCCCAGAAGATCCTGTTGTAGCTAGAGGAATTCCTGGAGCATCAGAGACCTGTCTTCCCCAGCAAATCAACCTGCAGGACCCCGTGATGCAGATATTATGTTCATCCTCTCTGAGCACATGCATAAAGATGAACACCCACTGCGTGACTAGGCAGCCACGGTATTAATTAGCAGCAAGTGAGAAGGTAGGAGCAAATGAGATCCTGGGAGAGCCTTTGCGCTGGTACCGTTTTAGAAAATGGAAAATCAGATGTCTGAGAGATAGTAACCCAGATTCAATGCAAAAGGAAGTTTGTTGGCTGAGGACAGGATGGCAGGTGCTGGTGAGACATCATGGGAGTGTGTGCACTGATGGCAGCACTGGGAACAGCCGCCGTGGGCTGATGGTGGCCCCGGAGTGGGGACAGCTCTTCAGCACTCCTTCCCCTGGGCCTGGGGATGATTCCAGAGGAGCCCCTTTCCCCTCAGAGCTGGTAGTGCTGAGGAGCTGCCTGAGAGCCACCTGAGCACAGGTGAGGGCATGGCTGGTCCCAGAGCTCTCTCACCTGCTGACAGCACCTGTGGGACTCCACAAACGGGGTCCAATCCAGCAGCCAGCACTGTGTTGGAAAGCCAAGGGGAGCTCCTGTGTTGGCAGCACTGCCCTACACCCTGTGCTGTGTACAGCCAAACATGGGTGACAGCCCTGCCCAAGGGCTCTGTGCACACCTTGCACTAGGTGATAAACATCCACACATCAGCCACTGGAGCAAGTATTTCTTATTTGGTAAATTTATTTTACGGCATAAAAGCTGAGACAAAATGAGGCAAAGGCTGGAGAACATCTCCCTTGCTCCCCTGTGCTCCCTGTAATCTCTATCCCAGAGGGATTATATTCACTCCCTTTTAGTGTTAGATGATGAAGCCCTAAGCAGATACTTGGGCTTTTTGCAAGCCCTGTTCCTCAGGCTGGTGGGTGGTGATTGCTGTGCATGCTCCAAGTGGCAGGAACTCCACGTTAGGGCCCAACCCCAGCCTCAGCAGTCCCTGTGGCTGGGGTGGGATGGTCTCGAGGCAGGCAGCTCCTCTTGGGCAGGAGCTCTGCTGTGAGAAACAAAACAGAGAAGGTACTGAGCCGCGGTCAGGGATGTCTCAGAGCCAGAAACCCTCCTGGATCTCAGCACTGCAGTTCACAGAGGTACTTGACAGAATCATGGAATGGTTTGGGTTGGAAGGGACATTAAAGCTCATCCAGTTCCAAACCTCTGCCATGTGCAGGAAGACCTTCCACTAAACCAGGTTGCTCAAAGGGCCATCCAACCTGGCTTTGGTTGGATTCCCTGTAAATAGACAGTATTCCCTCTAAACAGTTTGGTGTTCAGTTGTAGCTTAGCTTTTCTCCTGTACCAGTGCCCTTTACAGCCCTCGGCTGGAGGCTGAAGCCATCTCCAAGCCCAAAGCTGCTCTACAGGGAGCAGAGTGCATCAGCACTGCACACACCATGCAATTTTAATGCCCTTTCAGTTTCCAAGGATACAAAAAACAATCAATCAGCCACTATCCCTCACTGCAGGTCTGGCTGCACAGGAGCTCTGTGAGGCAGCCTGTGTCTGTGCCCCAGCCTGGGACACGCAGTGATCACAACACTCTGTGAACTGGAGCACCCACAACCACCTGCTGTCATCCCTGGCCCTTGCAGGTATTATATCCCAGTGACACTCACAGTGGAGCTGCTCGTTGTTGCAGAGATAAACTGCACCCAAGCAGAGCCCTGAGTCCCTCCATGACTAAACAGGCCAGAGACCAGTCACTGAAAACTGTCACAGGCCACACACCAGGGTGATGGGAGTGCTGAGAGCAGGGCTGGGTAACCACAGGGAGCACACAATTTATTAGCTAGTTCTGAAAAACATCCCTGTTAAATTAGGCCTGTCCGGATGTGACATGGAGACAGATTACACTGTTGGCAGGGATGTGATTGCACCCATGACCTATGGCTGACTGTGTTGCTGTAAAACCCAGCACAGAGGGAAGGTATTAAGGCGAATTAGTGTTTATTATTTATACGATGCCCACAGTTAGTCAGGGTGGTGCAGACAAGCGTAAAGTCAAGGGCACCACACAGTGCTCTGGAACTGACAGCCCAGCTGACAGCAGGCACTGGGAGCAAAATTTAGGACTTTGTGACGAGGTGACAGCCTTAGAGCCTCCAGCAGCAGTAGCAGGAGGGGAGAGCAGACAGCGCTGAATGCCAGGAGGCACATGGTGTAGCTTCTGTCCCACCTTGGCTTTTGGCTGGGCTAAAGTGCCTTCTGGAGAGGTGGAGTTCTCTGGCAGACTGGCAGCCCCTGTCCCCAGGAAACTTGTCTGTTCTCCCTCCCCAAACATCCCACTGTCGGCAAAATGCTTCTAGTGCACAAGGGAGCGAGCACTGCCCACCAAGGCAGCTCCAGGCATGCTGGCTGGGGCTCCAGGGGTGGCATCCTGCAGAGCTGCCACTGGTTCCCCAGTGTCACAACAATCAAAACAAAAGGAGCAAAGCAGACATAAGCTTGATAAAGAGAGTCCTGGCTGAGCGATGCTGGCTGTCCCATTAATGGGTCCCCATCAATACAGGAACCCATTGCCTAAATGGCTCTCACACTAGGTGCCCAGGCTCCTTCTGTACCCAGCTGAGAGAGGCAGGAACATCTTGAGAGCTGTTTATCCCACTCGGCTTGATGGGAGGAACCATCCTCCGCCACCATTTGTCTCCCCCTTGGCCGCAGAGGAACAAAGGGCCCAGCACAGAGTAGCTGCCCGACTTCAGACAGCTTCATTTGCCCCATCCCCTGAGCAGGAGGCTCTGCCTCCTCACAAGGAGCTTAACAACAGCACAGAGATGGGGCTGCAAAGCCAGCCAGGATCCATGACAGCGGGAGAATGTGAGAGAGACATAAATGCAGAGAAACTTCAGAAATAACCAGAGAACCCTCTTGAGTCAGTATCAGTGCTCCAGAGCAGCGTTAGCATTTGCTTTGCAGCCAGAACAGACAGGGAGGATTAAACTCTCATCCAGTGTGACCACATGGGTGGATGTGTACAGAGGATGAGGTTGTCCCTGCATCCCTGCAAGTGGCAGAGCCACCCTCTGGTGCCACTCAGCACCCATGACACAGCCTCCAGCCCCAAAAGCAGGCACATACAAGCAAGTCAGCTGGGCTTTTAAAGAGATAGAAAACATTTTCAAAATGTTTCCCTGTGACAATAAATTAAACGTCAGCTCATTACCACAGGAGGGCTCACTCCAGATGCAGCTCCTGGTGTCTTATTTCAGATTACGATCACATTAAAATGGTCTTGGGCTGGCTGATCGAAAAGGGGGCCTCCCATCAAGAGATCATTGTATCTGCCTGAGTCTGCCTGAATCCTAGCACAGATCCTCCACTGGGAATATTATGTCCTTGTAGCTGTTCTTCCTAGGAAGGGAACAGGATCAGCTTAGAGCAAATAGAAGCCATTACAATCAGGATAAATTAGTAATGGTGAGTGGGAGAGAGAGAGGAGGGAAGAGAAAGGGGTTATTGTGATTTTTCTTGCTATAAAATGGGTGTCTGAGCTACTTACACTGCCAGAAAACAGCTCCTTGGCTTCCCCTCTGAGTCCAGAGCCCAGAATGCTTGCTTACAGCTCAAGAGCTACTTTGGATTGTTAACAACTACTGTAATGGTATTACGGGTTGTTAGATGCATGAAATCTGATTTCTGTTCCTGCTGGTAGCGTCTCAAGTTTAGCAGCAGCACAGGCTGGTCTGCAGAGAAAAGGCAAAGCACTCCTGCAGTCGCTCTGTCAGAACTGCTGAACACATGCCTTTTCATCAGAAGCTGCCACGCCTGTTGAGGATTAGTTGTGGGGGTCTTTAAGGTGCTGCAGGGGGTAGGACTTGTGGCTCTGTGGTGTTGTGTAGTTTCCATTTTTGATATACAGGATGCCAAGTAATTCACTAAACCCTGATGGCAGTCCTGGAAAAAAAGGAAAACTGACCCACAGAAATGCCGTCATGCACAGGATTCCTTCCTTTCCTCCTAAAGCAACCTAAAGCAGGGCTGGTTTAGCTAGTTTGGGTCCACAAGAGAGGCTGAATTGCCACAGCCCAAAGACAAGTTCAACCATAATATGATTTTACATTTTAAAAAGCAAGTATCTGCCTGCTTAAGCAAGCATGTATTTCAGGTCACTTGCAGGGCAATGACTGAACATCAGCCCCTTTCCAGCAGGAATATTTACTGGAGCCCTCGAGCATGAACCTGGTGAGACCAGCAAACCTGGCAGGCTCAGCTCCTGTTCCTGTTTGTGTTTTTCCACTCCTTCTGGGATGCTGCTGCCTGCTGACAGCTTCACCCTTCATTCAGACTTTACTATCTGAGATGAGGCAGAGTGAATGGGAAGTTAATGCAGAATGAAAAGGAGGCTGGTTTGGGGCTGCCAGACTCTATAGGGCTCCTGAAGGAGATATACTGAGCTCTCCATCATTCCCATCCCTCTCTCAGAAGAAAATCTCATATAAACCATTTATAGTAATTTCTCCATGGGCCTTCTGGAGACTGATGCTCAGTTTTTGCACCTTCCAACCAACCAACCAACCAACCAACCAACCAACCAACCAACACGTTCAGAAGCGTGGGTGAAGGTGGCAAACACCCCAAAAGTGGGAATGGCCACTCTGGAGGTGCCCACTGTTGCTCAAACCTCATTGCTCCAAATCAACCATCTCCTGCTCAGGACAGGCTGGGAGCTGGTCCTGCTGTCCCAAAACACTCTGAGTCCTCCTGTGGCCCCAAAAACTTTACCCTCGCAGAGCTGCTCCTTGTGTCAGAGCCAGGAACCTCCCAAAACATGCATCCCCTGGGAAGCAGCGGCTGCTCCTGGCTGACCCCGTGGGAAGGGATTTCTGTTTCAAGGGCTCTCCAGTGGTCAGTGGATCTCGTGCAGCAGCAATGTTTCTGGGAGCTCCAGGAACACGTACCTTGCACATCTGTGCAAGCACTGATCTTGCATGGGGCTTCACAGAGATCTTCTCAATTTCTGCTGACAACCTCTGGGACAGTGCTCAGAGGGACATCTGCTCCCAGGCGTCCCCTCTAACACCTGAGGGGCGCAAAGTAACCAGGTGGAAAAGAAGAGGATTGAGCCATGAAAAATCTTCAAGTATAAACCAGACAACTAAAACAAATAATCAAACCTGGTGCTGAATATGCTCATGCTTAGTTATCAGGATCAGAAATGTATTTATTCAGTTTTTGATACACCAGTCTATTTGATACATTTTTTGACTTAATAAGCCTGCAAAAATACAGCATTTTTAAATTTTAACCGATCACATTATTAGAAGGGTTTATTCAGCCAGTGTTTTTTTTTCTCCAAATCTCTACAGTACTTCAATTTTTTTCCCTGTCTTGGTGAAGGATAAAGCTAGGCAAATATTTAGTAATGGATAATTAATTCAGCCACTTCTTTTCGTCTCTGCTGACAGACTCATTCAAGATTCAACAATTTTTTCTTTCTTTCTCTTCTTTAGTTAGCTTCTAAACTATTTTCAATAGTTTCTGATACCTGTAATATTAATAATTTTGAATAGCCATAGGCCACACATTATATTTGCCTGAGGAGGCAGAAATACTTTCTAGAATTTTGCTTTTACTCTGTTTTTCTTTTTTAATCCTGGAAGATTTCCAAGAAAAAGTTATATAAATCAGACAGTTACAACCCCACTCTCGTCGCCATCAGCACACACCTACAGGCCAGAGTCTCTGTTAGGTTCAGCATTCACAGACAACAAATGTCAGCATCGTAAACCACATGCAAACAGGCCATTAACAGGCCACAAGATCCTCTGCTCCTCCACAGGACACTGGCAATAAATGTGCCTTAAATCATTTTATGATGACGTGCTTTCTGTGCAGTAAGTGAAACAGAGAGAGCATTGCAAATTTTACTGCCTCAGAATCAGCTGTGTGACAAAAGTGTGTGTGGTTTGGCAGTGTAATCTTTTACTTTGATAAACTATTAAATGCCAAAGAAAGCTTCTTAAGTTAATCAGGGCTTAATTTAAATAAACAAGCCAGCAAAAGATTAACAAAAAATCCTCAGTGGAATCTGAATACAAAAATAATCTCACAAAGTCCCGTGCCAAGTTCCTAAAAGTAACTCTGCTGGGATGAACTGGCCCACTGACCCCCTTTTTCTCCCTTTACTGGCACCACCAATGAAAAAGATGTTAATTTTCTGAAACACCAACAGAACCATTTCCAGCTCCATTGATGCAAACAGCACTTTTGGCAACATTGCCATGTGCTAATGCTGCATGAGGAGGTGGGTTAACTCCACTTTCATGATGGAGAGGAATCAGCTGATCCCACCAGGAAGAGACCCGGACCTGTCTGAGACAGAGCCCCTGCCATTACCAACCACTTTCCCAGCCACAGCAGAAATTCTGCCCCCAGGAACATCCCAATCCCTGTGGATAGGAAGCACCCCAGAGGAAAGCAGGAGTCCCGTGGGCAACTTCACTGCCAAAAGCCACCACCCACCCTATGACCAGGGCTCCTCGCAGTAGATAAGGTATACAAATGTATAAATATTCGCATGTTCAGCACCTAAGCTAAACATAATATTTTGAATACTCTCAACTTAGGCCTAGTATTGTTATTTTATCCCACAAAGGTAATAAATGACCAAATCTTGGTGAAGAAAACATGTCAGGCTGGAGCCCATTCAAAGTTTTTTAGGGCTGACATTACAGGTGTATCAGCTCCGTCATTAGACAGTCATTGCTTAATTCTGTTGCTCTGTGGACTCTTTCTTAGGGCTTTTATTACCATGTCTGGTACATTTCCAAGTATTGTCTTTCTCCAACCGCAAAACCACTTTAATTCTTTATTTTTTCCCATGAAAGCTGCTGATTATCTCCCAAATGTTTCCATTTAAAGAAAAAGTCTTGTTACTCCAAGTGTACATTTTTCCATTAATTTATTTACAACCATCTTTGCTAAGCTGAAAATTCACATTAGGCTTGAGTTAAATAAAGTCAACTCATTGAAGAAGAATATCAGATTAATCAGAGAGCCAAAATCTACAGTGGGATAGTTATAAAAAATATTTCTTCATGATACTTCACTTGCTCTTTGACAAAAATGTTTCATTTTGACACAACAAAATTTAACACCTCCTTTTCTTGCTTTTTTGTTATTTAGAGCATGATAAAAATAGGTACAAGAAGACAAATTGATGACTAAAGAAAAACATTCTATTTAATCACAATATGTACATCCAAACTAGAAATTACAAAGCTGCAATTCAAAATGTATTCACAACACCACTCCACCACAGTCAATGTGCCAGATGCAAAGTTTTTTTGCAAGCTACTGGCAAAAGGGAAATTCCAGCCACAGACAACTCACTAACAGTCATCAGGTGAAAAGAAGAATAGAGGGGCAGAAGGGGAGGGCAGAGGCAGGAGACTCCCAGGAAACAGCAGCTCTGCCCTCCCTTCACATTCACTCATTCCCTGCTTACCTCTCCCAGCAGCTCCCAGTATCTCCTGTGTTCCAGTGTGGTTTTCACCTTTCACCGCTGACCCGTGGTGCCAGGCTAACATGAGACTGTCTCCTACCTCATTAGTCCATACTGAAATGTTTTGCACACAAGGCATTGCAAAGGTGTGATTAGGCCCATTAGCAATGTAACCGTATTTTACATTTGGGCAAACACTTCAGTTTATATTGCACTCAAACTCTCCTTTCACAAAGAAACTTGCCTGAGGTCACTGAGGAAGCCTGTGGGAAAGCCAGGAAAACAGCCCCTACTTGCAAAATCCCACTAGCTGTAAGACCATCCCTGCGCTCTTTCAGATTAAAGCCACAAGAAATTAATATACCAAATTCCTCACTGTCATCCTCCTCAGGCTGCTTCATTTTCTGCTGCAAATAGTCCTCTCTTTCTTTAGATGCA
The DNA here is from genome assembly GCA_013397725.1 of Rhagologus leucostigma. Classification (NCBI taxonomy): domain Eukaryota; kingdom Metazoa; phylum Chordata; class Aves; order Passeriformes; genus Rhagologus; species Rhagologus leucostigma. The sequence continues at coordinate 260,075 of VZTD01001801.1, forward strand.
CCTTGGAACTCAGTTTTCCCCACGTTAAAGAGGTGTTATCACCAGTGACAAACGCAAAGCTCCCGTTCTCCAACTGTGCTGGTGACTTGGAGCAATCATACACCAAGTACGAAGTGTACCCCTTGCAGGGAGTATGAATAATACCATGCTGCTGCTTCAGTGCAACTACATCTGTGCACGGAAGAAAATGACACAAGAAACAGTAAAAAAACAAAGGTATCCATATCTCCTTTTCCTTCTGCCAGTGTTCCCAGAGCTTAATGGAATTCCAATATGCTGAATACATAAACGATTAAACAAAAAGGCAAATGAAGTTTCTTCTTGGTCAAAATCACATATAGCATCAGTTTGGCATCTTCCATGTTCCCCATCAGTGGCTTAGTACTTAACACGAACACCTCCAAGGTGATGCCCATTAATTGCCTTATCACCCTGACACTTGCAGCCCCGTGGATGGTCTCCTTCTCCCTGGTGCAGGAAGTTTCCCAATTCTAATGAACACACTGGGCATTTCTATGGCACCGGTGATGGGTTATTTCAGTTTTTTCCTCCCTGCCAGTGAGCGCAGTGGCAGCAATCCCTCGATCCATTCATTGGTAGCCAACATCATCTCCTGCCAAAAGGCCACCTCCTCCTGCGTGGAGTCCATCCAGTCCACAGAGATGCCATAGCTCAAACCTGAAAAGAACGAGAAAACTTTGGGAGCTATACAAAGAGTTCCCACTCTGTGCAAAAATACTCAATGAGATGTAACTGCTGCAGGCAGTGTCGTAACATAAAAGCTGCTGACTCCCCCTCAGCAAGCTGCACCCTGAGCACCTCCTGTTCTTCTGCTAATGCCCCTCCTACACCAGAGTTCTGAATGAAGTCACTGCAAAAACCATAAAATGCAAGAACCCTAAACATAACCTGCCAAGGAAAGCAATATTGGGCTCAAGCCCTTTCTGTGTCTTTTTGAATGGTAAAGAAGGTCTTAAAGGCTTGGTTTTCCCCTTAAAAGATTTTCTTGTGGACAATTGGAGCGTTCATCAAAATTCTTTTGTTTAATTTCTATAGGAATCAAACATACCATGGCAGAAAAGTGTGTACATCAATTCCAATTCAACCAAATTTTCAGGTGCCAATTACTTGTCAATGAGAGAGAAGTCTCAATTTAGATCACAGCTAATCTTGGGTTTGGTATTTTTATGTCTAATACTTCCTGCCCCTTCCCTCACAAGAGTTCACAACCCTCCTGGAGGGTTGAAAGGTTGAAAACAGAGAACACACAGGCAAATCCAGTAGCCACAGATGCGCCTGCAAGGCAGACCTTCAGCCACCGTGAGCCTTGTCCCCCAAGGAACACTTATCCTTGACTGCAACATTGTGAGATCTCTAAGAGAGCACTTCAAGGCTGGACAGTCACCAGGTGGTGCTGTCCCGTGTGACATTCCAATCCCTCCCTGAGCACTCTTCCCTGGGAGGAGCACCAATATGAGGTTGGTTTGTCATGCAGCCTGTTTTCCTGTAACAGCAGGAAAACTCTCTGAGAGACCCAAGGAGATTCTTGAGTTTTGCCAGACCTCAGATCTGATGTTGGCAGAAAATGTGGGAACAGAGGGTTGTTACCATGGTACCAGAGCCATCCATCCAGGACATAGCGCAGGTACCAGTTACTGAGACACCCCATCCCTGCTTTCTCCCCAACAGGAAAACACTCTGTAACTTCCCAATTTACCTTGTGGCTCAGCACCACAGCAACAGTATTGAGTTAATATAAAGGAAAATACTCACCTGTCCCAAGGCCCAGCCTGATTCCTCCAAGGAAATGGTTGGTAAGCTTTTCATGATCCCACACAGTGAGTTCAACACAGGCATCCTTCAGATCCTCAGTATGAAAGCCATCATACACAATGGTGTGATTGAAAACGGGGTTTGTGTCTCTCTTTATGACTCGGGTCTTTTGGTAGCTCTTCTTACTGGTGTCTGGAAGCACATAGCTTTGAGAGGAGAAAAAACACAGCATGAAGCATTGAACATTGACCAAGAGCGTTATCACAGCAAGGACTTTCCTAGTTTGGCCACAGGTGAATAACAAGGGTAATTCTCCCCTACAATTCTCCCAGTGCAACACAAAGGCTTTCCAGTATGGAGGCACAGCTTGGTAAGCCTGAGAACAGAGTAGGGAACACAGCCCTTTGTGTGGCGCAGAGCAGGAGCAGCACCGTGCTCATGCACTCACCACTTCACAAAGGAGTCAACTCCAGACGGACGCAACTGCAGCAGGTCCTTGACGTCTTTGACCCAAATGTGAACTTCGCCAGAGGGAGGATTCTTGGGCCCTGCCATTTAGGAGAAGAGAAAGGCTGTCATGCCAGTTGGAGCCGTAGCTCCCAGAATGACAGGCCTGCTCTGCAGGGACCCGCATGCCTTCTCTGTGCTCACTGCCCCTCCCTGCGGGTCTCAGCACTGCAGCCAGCTCCCTCACTCCTGCAGCTGCAGAGCCTCCTGACACAACCTGCCAGTGCTGTATCAGACAGGAAAGAGAAGGAACTGCTGAGCCAACCCAACCTCGTGCCTGCCCCACAGTAACATGGGTTCTGTGCTGCTCCTACCACATCACAGCACCCTACAGTGCCCACATGCCCATAACAGCTGATGAGTTGGAAGTTGTTGAGCCCTTCCTCTCTCCCCAGCACTTTCCAGTAAATCCAGATGTGGAAATCGGATGTAGGCTGCAGGCAGTGCTGTCAAACACTGCTGGCTGTGCCTTTGTGCTGATCTCCAAGATCTTGCTCTAATGAGATTGCTCTTTAAGCAGCCCCTAAGCAGATGAGGCGTTGCAAGCTGTGTGTTTGCACATGGGCAGTAGTCCTTAATGCATGAACCACATTTACCTAGGCTTCCAGGGGGGACATACTTAATGGACAAACTCATCACTCCTCGATGATCCACACCATTAACAGCAGAAAGGCTCTGAAACAGAAAGAGTTATGACTGACTAAATGAAGGATTGTGAAACACAGCAAGGCAAACAGCTTTTCACTTCAGTGGAGGAGCACAAATGGACAAACTCTGATTTTCCATGGCTGGAGCAGCCCGTTCTTAGGGCAGCTCCTTTCTCTGTGGGTCTGTTCTCAAACTCAGTCTCTCAGAACCAAAGCCTGAGGATTCAGAGTACAAGGCTACCCTTCCATACATGTCCAGCTGGATATAATTAAGCATCTTGGTTCTGAAAGATAAATGTCCTCTATTTGCTTAAAAGGGATCTCAAAACAAACCTGTGAATCCAGAAGCATGGAAGCTGTACAGGCTTTACAAACAGTGGCACCTGAATATTTACCTCTCAAGGCATGTCAGCTGCTTCACCTAGCACTCTGCTGTCTGTTTTTAAGGGATGGTCTTCATGTGAGGGGAGAGAACGGCAAAGTCATGTCAGAGTTGCTGTGATTAGTGTCAGGCTGAATTTATGAAAGTGTCCCTACAGATCGGTCACCAAAACAGACCTGAGAAGGCCACTGTTCCAAGCACTGAACTGCACTAAGGTGCCCAGGGGTTGTTCCCTAGTACAGTTCAGGTTGTTCTGCTCCACCACACTCAAAGACCTCAGAGGAGTCAGGAAGGACCTCTGCCACCATCAAGGCTTCAGGGCTGGGCTAGAAAGCAGGACTGCAGCTGAGACACACTTACCCGGGGCTTCAGCGGGTACCAGTTGAGTTTCCTGTTGCTCCAGTCCCAGCTGGCCAAGTCTATTTCAATCTCTCCCAAAAAACTGTTACGTCCCAATGGATCATTGTGCCAAACAGATAGATTTAATTTTTGGATCAGCAATACCATTTTCTCTATTTTATACTAGAGGAAGAAAGAGAAGTCAGGTTGTTCAATTTTTTCTTCTGTTTCTTTCACAAACAAAAATAAACTACTCAAAAGCTTGAATAAGATCGGAGACACTTGAACCCACCCCACACATGCACTACCAATGGACTGGCTTCAGTCTGAACACCTATTTTTTTGTTCTGTAGCAATACTACTACCCTGACAAAGCTTTTTTGCTGAGCACAGGGAAACCTGGCACTCCATTCATCACAGGGTAAAGCCAATATTCTTTCAAGAATTATTAACACAGGCCTGGGCATTGTTAAATAATCCTCTATGCTTTGATGAGTATGATCACATAACGCAGACCTTTCTTACTAGTCCTATGCCTCATGACTGCATGCCAGGGAAGGGGAGGACAAACAGCCCTTGCTCTGACTGCAGGTCCCTATTGCATCAAAGATCTGTATGGTTTTGGCAGAGAAATCTCAGGTGCCACACAGATGGGCGCAGAGGAACTTTAACATCCCAGGCCTCCCAAACCCCAGGGAAGAGCAGTGCAGTATTGGCAGGAGGAAGGCAAAGAATCTGGCCAAGAAGGTGGGATCTTTCCAGACCTGCCTGATAGAGGTGCCCACTACGACAGAGGTTTTCAGAGAGTGTGTTTGTTCTTACCCGTAACACCTCATTGTAAATGGGATTCACTGTCCTCTTCTTCACTGATGTTTTCCTCTTACCCATCCTAGCTTTGTCTGGGAGCAGGTAAGTTTTAACATACCTAGAAAAGGAAACAAACTCCAGTTGGATATTGCCCCACATCGTCAAGCTCTCTAATCAGCAGGCAGGCAGGCAGGAAGGAAGGAAAGAACCATGACATTTAAAGAAAATAAAAATCCTTCAGAACACAGAATTCAGCAATGTAGAAGTCACAAGGCACCAAAACATCACTCACGGGTCAGATCTGCCTTTCTTCTCATCCACTACAGCCAAGTCCTTGCACTGGGACACGTGGACCTGGAACTCTCGGTTCTTCTCGTCATAGTCTAGAGCAAATTCCACGGTTCCTTGGGCATCCACGCTCCCAAAGTCGCCACTGTAGACACTGAGCACACTGCCACTCACCTGCCAGGGGAAAGAGCAAGGTCAGTGCCACTGCAACAGTCTGACTCGGTTCTGGACAAAGACGACAGTCTGAGAAATGCATTCCCAGAGATAAAATCTGGCATTCCCGTCCTTGTGCAGTGTGATGTTCTTAGCACAGAGATGGTTCACAGCTGTGGCTGCTCTCAAAAAAGCCAGGGCTGAGGAACCCCAATAAGGGTCTCACAAGGATGTGCTATCCTAGACCAGGACTTAGAAGCACTGAATGCTCAAGAAATACAGAAGCTTTTTCACTCCTAAATCCCAAAACTTTGGGAAATGGACTCAAATGTTACTGGGGGGACATCACAAGTCTCTTCCATATGCTTACAGTACAAATAACTGATATCCTGACCAAATCTCATCACTTAGAAAGAAAGCTATTGACAGAACTTGAACTATCTTATAAGAACTTGTTATTTCAGGTAGATACAGTCACACAGTCGTCAATCCATTTATAAAACAGGCTAACAAGAAGCCTATCAGACTAGAAATGTAAGAAGAACTATTCCTTTCTTGTTGCTTACTCACAATGTGCACGGAGCAGTACCAAACAGATACAACCCTGTACTGAAGAGCCACTGCCTTATCAGAGACAGCCTGTGGTTGCCCCAAAGGCATAGGAACATGAGGTTTCTCCAGATACAAATCTGGAGCTAGGCACCCAGAGTTACTTGCTTTCCCAGAACAAACTGCATTTTGCCCAGACAACTTGGGCTTCTTTTTTCAAGTCTTTGTCTTTCACTGGTAGAAAGTCACAAGCAAAGCTCAGCTACAGAAAGATGAGATAATTTTCTATTGCACCAATCACTCATGATTGCTGACAGGATATTATAAAAGCTAACGCTGTTTACAAAGCAAATCATTAACCCTCTTGGCACTTTTCTGTGGTACAGTCATGAACATTTATCAAAAAACTTTCCTGGTAATCAACGCAAATTCTTCTCTGTCTTTCCCTACTTACTTTGGTTCTGAATTTTATTATAACCTCCAAAAACCTGCTAAACATCTCCTGTCAGTCCTTGGAGCTGCATTTACCATCCCATCAAGATACTCACTCCAGCAGAGAATCCTGAATGAGGTTTTCAAGAACACCTGCATGACCTGGACTCATTTTCAGCTCCCAGATGCACCAAATTAGGAGAAGAACTCATGTGCCCCAAAGTTTTTAACATACTTATCTACATTCATGACCTCTCCCTACCAGCTTTGCTTCACATATATTCTTTAAATCTCAAATATACTCCTTGGAGAAACCTATAACACAGCAAATACAAGCACTTTTAAGCAGCTCCCTCCCCAAATAATGTCTCTATGGAATCTTTTAAAAATGCTCAACTAAACACATTTGGCTTTTTTCAGCTTTCCTTAGAAGCTGAAGCTCCAAAACATGCCGTTGCTGTCCAACTCTGGGTTCCCTCTTATCTGCTGATAAAGGATGAGCTTGCAGAGGGCACCCATCTGCAGTCCTGAACCACAAACATGTCCCCACACACTAGCTGTGTGCCTCATTTTCCCACCTAGAAACCCCCTCCCCCACCTCCTGCACTGCCAGGATTCAGCGCATCCACACCTGGGAGTGGGGGCTGTCGCTTATGGGGAGTTTGACCAGCGATGATTCGGTGGGTCTCTATTTTGAGATGGTACCTGGATTCGCTCCTTTAGCCTGAGCGAGTAATTAATCACCACTTTTCTGTTAATAATGTACCCTGCAGAAACCAGCAGGATACTCTGGAGGCCATAGCATCAGCATCAGCTGAAATGCAGCGTCACCGCATCCGACGGAGGAGCCCTGTCCGGGAGCTGCCGGCGCTTGGTACCTACCGAGGAGACAGAAGCCATGTCGGACGAGTGGCTGCCAATGCTGGGTGTCTTTTTGTGCCTGTTAAACTGGAAGCTGATTTCGGAAGCCGTGTCTGATTCAGCCTGCTCAGAAAATAAGAAGCATCTTTAAGCTCTGCCGAACGAGCACTTTGCAACACTAGAGAGAAAAACCAATCGCTCAGCAGAGTCCCATTAAGCAGAGATCAGGTTAGGAGAGCAGAGGAGAGTGCAGGGAGCGTCCCCAGGGCATCCCCTCCAACCAGCACTGAACGTCATCATTAACTGCCTCCAAACAGAGCTGCATGCCCCGCCTGGGCTCTGGGAAAGGGCACAGAACAGCATGGTTTGAGACACAGCGAAACACTTAAACTCCTCCAGGATGGAACAGCTGCCCTCGGTTACTGGGGGCTTTTCTCTTCAGGCTTTTCTCATTTATTCATGGCATAACCAAGGCATGCTCTAAAGCAAGTACTGCAGCTGTCCAGGAGAAACATTCTCATGAAACCAACTGCCATGCAGGGGATGCTGTGAACACTGTTTTGCCACTTCTGGCATCAACCCACCTCAGACAACAGAAGGGGAGAGGATCTGCTCAGCTCTTTGACTCTTTCAGGTTCAAGAAGTTGATGTGGTATCAAATGAGGTTTATTGTATGCTGCAGGTACAAAAAAAAGGCATCAAGATAGCTTGTCAGAATCAGGCAATTATAAGTCATACTTTAGTTTAAGGGGACAAGGAAGGAGGAAGAGCTTGTGGGAGGCTCTGGAGTACTACCTACTTGCCCTGTCTGTGTCACCTGTCATTGAAGCTGATCCTCCCCAAGACAAAAACTGCTAATTAACATCCTAGAGCTATTTTCAGTGTGTTTTAATTCGCTGTGTGGGAGTGTGGAACTCCCTCTAGTGGCTCATCTAATGCCCTTATCAGCACAAGGATGTGGATGTTGCCTGCTTTGTGTAGACTGAACTTAGACTAAAACCACACAAATCTGCCTCCTTGTCAAAAAACCAAACATGTTCACATTTTTATCTCAAAGCACACTGCCCTGTAGAAAAGAGCACTAAAAATATTTAGACCCACAATTTCACCATTGCATACACCTCTCAAATACTCTGCTAGACACAGAGGTGGACAATAGCCAGATCATCTAAAAGAAAAAAAGTTAGAAAGCTTCCTATCAATAGAAAGATGGTTACTGGACTGCTTAAATGTCTAACTAAAACCCATTTTTTTGTATTTTTATCTTCTCCCATTAACACTCTTGAAGATGACTTTCTCCATCCCAGAAGAATTTGTTTTGAACAGATATATGTATATGAACATGCATGTTCATACACACACTTGTTTAGCATGTTAGGCATGATGATACATTCTTTGGTGCTCAAAATGCCCAAGAGCTTCTTGATTTACCATTCATTTGATATTTACTATTTTTATTTCCAACCTTGAATAAATAATTGTATCCAGCCCTCTCCACAGACTATTTGCTATATTTGCAAACAAGGAACTGTAGCTCTGTAGAGGAGGGTTTCCAAGGATGATGTTTGGAGCTCTAGATAAGCGGAAGCTGAAATCTTGGTTGTCTGTGTGGAGACCACGTCCCTGAACAGCAATGTGGGGCCTGGAGCCTCGAGCCAGTGTGACATGCCCTGTGCCCTGTGATGTGCAGGACACCACAGGATGGGGCAGAGCTCGGCACGAGGTGCCAGCCAGGGTGGGCACAGCCACAGAGCTGTGCAGTGTGACCTGCCTGCAAGCTGCCTCTGACAGAGCCCCAAAGGGGACTGTCCTCCCTCCCATAACCAGGGGTTGGACTCGAATTGGCTCAATCAAAGCCTCTAAGTGGCTTTACCTTTCCTTGGGCATTGCCTTCCCATGCTTCTCATTTCAGTCCTGGCAGCCTTGGCCTCACCACTTTCCTTTTAGGCAAGCTCTTAGCTGTCTTTTTGGGCTTGCCAGCTTTCACCCTCTGGGGACTGTCATTGGCTTTCTCGGGCACAGAGGTTGCCGCTGCCTTCGCTCAGGCACTTGCCATGGCTGCAGCTTGCTTGGGCTTCTTCAGGTAGGCTGCTGCTTCCTTTCTTGCCTTCTCTTTAGCTTCTCTGGGTTTCTCAGGGAGAGACTGTCACCATAAAACATGTCCCAGCTGGCAGCTGGGGACATCAGTCCAGCCACGGGCTCTGCTCTGGGTGAGGGGACAGGCCCCATGAGCAGGAGTCTGTGGCACGACTCGTACCAGGTCCAGCACCTCAGGCTGCCAGCAGATCCCACAGCCCTTGTGCAGGAACAGGAGAGACGAGCACAAGCTTCTTGCCAACCCTTTGAAGCCCTTGTGTTTTTGCTGAAGTAACAAACCATCAATCTAGCTGCAATTTCCCGGCTCTGAATTTAATTTTAGGCACTATAAACTCTCTAATTTGATGATGAAACAATATGTCATTTTCCTAGCCTGGTACATGCACAGAAGCACGGTGATGAAAAACTGGCATAATATATTACCTTCAGCAAATGTAAACCAAAAAGAAGAAAGAAAGATGTTACTCACTCTCTGTGGTTGTGTAAATGTTCACCATGCTCTTTGCAAGATTAATGCTATTTGCTCGGGCCAGTGCCTGAGCAGCAGGAGAATGATCCCCATCTTCCTCTGGAATACATGAAAAGCCAAATCAACATGGTAAATAAATAAACATGAATGGGCACTGTGTGTCAACAAGCCCGTGTGTGGGCGGGGGCCTCCCTTGGTCACTCTGCTAGAGCACACTGCAGTTACATTGCACAGTGCTGCTTTCCAACCATCCGGGTGTCTGATGTCTCCCCTGAGAAAAGCTCTTCGTACTGTGTCAGGAAATGTGAATACTGGATTAACCCAGTCCCCAAAACAGACCAGCTCTTGCGAAGAGCTTCCAGTGAAACACAGCCATCTGCTAATATCATTCTGAAATGAATGAATTAATAAAGGAAAAAGCCCTGAGAAATATTAGAATGATCTGGTGTATAAATGGTTGGACTTAATGATCTTAGATGTCTTTCACAGCCCAAAATATTCCATAAAGAAAATATTTGCATTGACGTGAAGTGCAACTCAGGATTTTTATAGGAACGTTATCTGAGCTAGGAAATAAGCCAAGAAATGACAAAATTAAAAAATAAAAATCAGATGAGTCTGTGGAAAATCCTCTGAAACAGGTCTTACCCAGGTACATGACGACAGAAAATTTGGAAAAAGGAGGTTAGATGCTCTCTCTTCATAGGTCTTTGCTTGAAAGAGAGCAGAGCTGTGGGTAATCAGAGCCCAAATGTAAAGTGAGTTGTACACAATAGTTTTCTCATAGTAACAGTCACTACAAGAGCCCATCAAACCCAGAGGAAGAGGCTGCTAAAATGGTGATACTATTGTCACCATCACGGTTGAGAACATGGGATCAGAACCCAGGAAGATCAGACTCCTTGTTCAGTCAACTTTGCTTAAAGTTCAATATCGAAGTTCACTTGTGCATTCCAAAAAGACCCAAAATGTCATTTAGCCACTGACTTTAGCCAGTAGCTATATCAAGGTACTTTAAGAGCCAGTGTATTCATTAAACACTTTGCCTCACATTTTATTTCTTCTATTTGTGTTAGACTTATGTCTACTACCACAAAGAATTCCTCCAGTCCCACATTTGAAGAAATTCAATCTTGCCAGTGACGGAAATAAAGTGAGTTCCTGTGATGTGCTGTAGGTAGTGCAGGGCTGTCCCAAGGTGAGGTGCTTGCAGGTAAGACACAGGCTGGGAGCAGGGACGAAAGCAAGAGAACATGGCACTGTCCCCTTCTACACTCGCACTAGGCTACACAAGATTTGTTTCCAGAGCTGTTTGAGAAACAAATTCCACACAAGCTGACTCTGCACAAATTGCAATATAGGATAAATGGACAGATGAAGAAAATGTGCAAAATGCAGAAGGGTTAGGGAAGAAAACAAGCTTAGGGAGGGCTCTCTGTTTGGATTTCACAGGGTGCTGTCACAGCCCTCAGTACCTGAGTAAACAGCTGAGTCTGTTCCCTGAACAGCTTCCCTCTCTCCAGATGGTTCACCGGGTGTCGGCTGGTCTGAAGACTCGCACATTTTTTCCTCAGGTAGCTCTCCATTTATTTCCATGTTGTCGTGAGTGCCCAAATCAGATCTTTCCTCTTTCTCATCATTGCCTTCACCATCTGTGAGCACAGGCTCAATCAGAATCTGCACCCTGCTCGCCAGGGACCTCGCAGTGGGTTTGCGCTCTTCTGCCACGACCAGCTCCTCCACAGGCATCCCTGGCTCCAGCAGGCGGCCAGACACATCCTTGGTAGGCGACTCAAGTTTGATGGAAGGTGCCCACACAGGCAATCTGGATTTCTTGGAGCAGTGCTGCACTACCTTCTCTTCCTCTGGCATCAGCAACTTTCCATTGCTTTCACTCACAGAGTCGTTTCTTGTAACCAGGCCGCCTTTGCTCTTGGCATATGTGGATCTGGGAGTGAGGGAAACAGAGCCCTTCCTTGCAGGAGTGGCATAGCTTGGCTCTTCCTCGCTAGAAGACAACGTTATTGTCCTTTTGTAGGGGCTCCTTGTTTTGGTGAAGGCGCCAGGTTTTTCTGCAGCGTCCTGGCCTTGCTCAGACTGCACGGAGAGTGAGCGGCACAGCTTGAACTGCCGACCGTCTGCCTCCGCCCCACCCGGCTCCGCCGCCGAGCTCCCCACTGCCACCGAGTCTGCTCCCTTCTCCCAGAAGTTCTTCAAGTTCCTGAAGTGTTCGCGGTCGAGGCCAATATCCTCCTCTTTGCTGCTCATCGATGAGATCGTGTAGTTCACACCCTGCTTCCCAGCCTGGCTGCTTTCCCCCTCTGGGGGCAGTGGTCTGGGGCCTGCCAGCAGCTCTTTCTTTTCAAGGCTGTTCTCTGCCAGCCCCACGAGATTCACAAACTGCTCGGACCTGGGGAAGGTTCTGCTTGGTTTTTTCTTAACTGGTATCTTGCTGGGAGTGTAAGTTTCTTCGGGTGGAGTTTTTGGCTCCTCTGTGGTGCCGGTGGCCCCATCAACAGCTTCTCCTCCAGCTGCAGTGCTGGGCTGAGGCACAGCATCCTCTGAAAGCTTGGTGGGCAATGGAGATACTCCATGACCTACAACAACAACAAATGCTCAGAGCCTGTCCCACTGCATCACATCCAGTCTCTCCAGAAGGTCTGGGCTGCAATTTCTCAAGGAGAAGCCAGGGGGAATTTTCAGAAACCAACAATATATTCCTAATTCTTTTCCATATTCAGACTCTAGAAAGCCCTTCCATCTGAAGAAAGCCCTGAAAACCCAGTTCTTCTCCCTGCAACAGGGCACAGAAAAAATCCACTGAGCTCTAAACTGTTGCTGCAAGTTGTGGATTTTTTTGCAGGTTCCCTTTCAATTTGACAGCTTCCCTACTGGCTATTTGCTATGTTTCAGAACTACACTACACATTCAGTGCTGGAAAGAGAGGGCAAGTTCTCTTCTGGATTAAAGAGCTGAGAGCCAAGCACTCAGTTTAAAATGTACTGAGAGCCCGGAGAAGCTTCAGTCATCAGATTGCTTTTTGCCTTGGTCTCTGCTGTCCTGGCTGTAATTCATACAAATTTTGGCAGCCCATTCTTACATGCCAAGGTACTCTTTGTTATTTATTTGTACACCACTGAAAAGCATCTTGTCTCTTGGTGTTTGATGTTGAATAACAAAAACACCAATAGCTTACTGAACAAAAAACTTACCTTTTCTAGACAAATGAAAGCTGTTTGTTGCAGTCACAAATGGACTTGTTCCAGTGTCACTCTCTGAGGAAGAGACATCCCATATGCTGGATCTCTGAACAGAAAACAAATCTTATCAGTGTATATATACTAGCAAGACTGGAAAAAATGTATTTTATTTGAGCAGAGACACCAGGGCAGGCAGCCTGTGGAGCCCCTGTCTGTGGACACTGAAAAGCTTCAGCAGAGAAATTTTCCAGTTTTCTGCAGCATTCTGTGAGAGCTCTGTGTTTCTCACAAAAGCTATGAAAAACACTGCTACAGGTTTTTGTAAACTAACTCTCTATCTTACACCTGTTGTTATTCGGCAGAGATGTTGTGGTGTTCTGAAGAAAATATTTTCAAATAGCCTCCACCAATCATTCTGAGAGGTGGTGGGTCAAAGAACCAATGACCTCATGCCATCCTAGCAAACTAGGGGATAAAAACCCATCCATATATTAATAAATAATTCACTTTTCCTGAATTCTGCCTAGCTCGTTTCTCTCCGTCCCGGGTACAACAGCAACACCTGTCAATAGGTATAGACTGTGTGAAGCTCCAAGAAATAACAGAACAAAGTGCAGAGGCTGTGCCTGTACTACCTTGTATGATGCAGACAACTGGACAGGAAGTCTTGGCTTTGGTTTTGGCAAAATTTTCTGCTCTGTGGTTTCAAGAGTAGGTGTACTGGATCTGTGGGAGAGGAGAAATGCCTGATCAAGGAGGTCTGTGGTAATGATGTGCCTGTTTGGGTGCTCAGGCAGTCTTCAACATCATCTCAGTTCTACTCAGACGCAGAACTTGCTCAATAAAAACAATGTGTGTCAACTACTAGATTTATTCAGACTTTCCCCTTCTGGGAAGTGCCAGAAGAGCCCAAGGGCCATGCAGAAGGGAGAGGCATTTCTGTGCTATGGCCCAGGAAGGAACAGGCCACACCTTGCTTAAGACTGAATGAGAAAAACAAAGCAAGCTTTTCAGGATTTAACCAACCCTCCCCAAAAAAACCACTGGGTGTTGTGCCAGCAAAGCAGGAGCACCTTGCGCTTGTTGCCTCTGGACCCTTCATTAAACAACACCCACTCATCAGCTGCAAGAGGTTTCCCAGTGTTGTCAAGGCTCATATTTAATATTTAACTGGAGCAACTGCCACCTGTGAGAACGATTCCTCATTCTGCTGACAAAAAAAGGCAAATGACGTGGGAACAACAATACATGAATATGTGAATATTTTAATTGCTTCTTCATAGTCCACGGATATTGAGTGAGGTCACTGACTTGCTCATTGGAGTGCTTTTAGTAGATGTTTCTGCTCAGTCAGCACAACGTGAAATCCTACCAACCCTTGATGGAGAGTGCTGAGGACTGGACACAGAGGTTGGCACCAGCAGGAAATGAGCAGTTTCCTCAAACAGTTCATTTTGTTAGTGTTGCTCCATAGCAAAAATTAAACAAATAAAACCATAATTACTTTGAAAAACTAACCAGCATATCCTGACATTAGAGACAGCTTCCATTTTACTGATCCCTTATCAAATCATGCAGGAAAAGACCTTTGTGGGATAAGCACATTAGCACTTGATTATTAGGGGTGGATTGATATTCTGACAATTCCTGGAAGAAGGACTTAAAAAATATCCTATAGAATGTATTACTTATACAGTCTCGGAAACTCAGTTAAAGACCAGGGTTTAATGAGTTGCATTCAATTTTCATTAGAAGTAAGAGCAGCAGCCAGAGCACTGCACACGCAGCAGTGTTACCTTCCCTCTCCTGCATCAGCAACGTCCTCAGGAAAGGCAGGACTCGGAGCAGCTGTGCTTTCCAGACCCATCTGGATGTGCTTGTTGGCCTCATCTGTAATATAACAGACAACTGAGAAATGACATTTCATTAAACTTGTAATGGTTGGTGTGTTTTGTTTGGGGAAAGAAAAAGTTTTGCCCAGTGAAAATGACTCCCACAATCCCTGGGGGTTTAAGAGGAGAGGGCTGTCAGGGGTTCTGCCTGCTCTCCAAAAGGATGGGGAGGCCCCAGGGCAGCAAAGGCACTTCCAGACCCCACAGGTCCAAGAGGCCAAAGCTGCCCAACGCCCGACTCATGCCAGGAGCTGTCGCATTACTGGAAACCTCCACAGGACGCTGCCACGACTGTCAATAAAGTTAATCCGTTCCAGGATTTAAATTCAGCCATTTCCTGTTTTGACTCAAGTCATCCGATCTTGGCAAACAAAGGAGGAGGCCAATACAGTTAATGAGGAGATCCCTGTTATTTTTACTGGCACAAGGCTCAGCTATATCTCCTAAGCTCCCAAAGACCCCAAAGAAAAAACAATAGAGGACGGTAACCTTTACAGCAGACTGCCAGGGTATAACATTGCATTGGATATTTTGTTAGCAAACGGGTTTTCTCACTACTGCAAAACCAAAAGGATTAAACTCTCAAACAGTGAGTAAAAACTAAGCTTAGTCTGGTCAAAAAGATCTAAATGTATTTATTCACATGCAGCTAGGTCTATTTTAAAGAGAAAATCTACCTGTTACAAGAACTGTCAAACCATTTTAGGATATATTTCATTAAACAATACAATAGAAAAAGAAGCTCAGAGGATTCAGAAGTAATATTAAATAGTATAGCCTTGCTTGTTTTCTGGCTGGAAAACCACACGAGGCCCAAGAGCAGGCCAGCCCTATGGTCAGACACGACTCAACACAGCCAGTGTGGTGCCATCCAGCATCGGCACAGTCAGCCTGCAAGTCACAGGAATATCCAAAGATTCATTTCCCCTTGCCTGTGCATTCCTATGGAGAAAAATGGTGCATTCCCAGTCTTCCTGCCTGCCCAGTGCCTGGCCCTTAGGTGCAGGGACGTAGCAGCCACTGCGCAGAGCTGTCTGCATTAGGACTGCATGTCTGGCACACACGGGAGGTGGCAGCTGGGTGGCCCTGTGGTCCCCACAGCAGCGGGAAGTCAGGGAGTCGCTCCTGCTGAAAAACGAGAGACTGGTTGTGTAGGAACGAGCCAGTTTTAGAGAGCTTGTTTCTGAGAGAGGGACTGTTCTGCCCGTGCAAACACTGATGCGCACAAAGCGTCGCTGAACATTGTTTTAGGAGAGAGAACCTGAGGCATGGTTGGTGGCACGTGCAGGCCATGGCACGTGCGGGCACAGGCACACTGAGGAGATTTATTGATACAGTGAGCCACATCCTCCTCTTCTGCCTCAGACCTGGGGGAGGGAGGTGCCAGCAGGTAGCTGTGCTGGAAGTAAAGGAACCAAACGCAGAGCTCCCACGCTTTCCCTTTGCCTGTCATGGTTGAAAAGACCTTGACAACCAAAGACTGCATTCATTTCTCACACCACTTGCAAAGGCACTCCGTCGTACTTGCTCTTCACTGACACTTCCCCCTCAGACAGAGCTCTTCACTCCTGGCTGGCAGAGGCAGCAGGAAGCCTTCACTTCCACCCATCCAAATCCCTGCCCTGCAAAATGGCTCAGCCACTGACACAGCTATGCCTGGCTCCTATCACCACAAGCAAACAAGCTATTTTAGTACATTATAATCCATCAAAACAAGCAACATGCCTTTCCTAACTTTAGGATGAGACAACATAAGAAGCAAATTCCAACAGAAATTAGGAGTGGCCTAACCAGTTTAACTTGTCCATACATATATTTTTATATGTGTGTACAAAATTGACAGGCACTCCTGCTCAACACTTTTACTCATTTCCTACCACTCTAAAACAAAGATTCTCCATATCTGGGAAAAGCACAACTAACTGTGCATCAGGGCTCACTTGTCACAGCAGGTGGATAAAATGGTCTCTCTCGTACATGATTTTTATCCCTCAAGTATTGCACATAAGCACAAGGAGAAGTTACCATCAAATTCATCCACCTGTGCAGCTCTGCAGGCTGTAGTTTAAATATCTACCTGTTTCATAGATTTGTATTACTGCCCATGACTAGTGTTTTCTACTACAATCAATACCAACTGTGAAAACCCTTAGGGATCCCCACAACCCTCCCTTCTGAAGGCTAAAACCCTCCTCCCGGAAAGATCACTGGGAATTTTCCTTTGCAAGCACAAATTTCCACCCCTCCTCAGCCCACTTACCTTGCAAAGGGAATGTCAGCAATTATCTCTGTGGGGCTTTTCCATGCAGGAGTTTTCTCATTTCACTCCCTAACACAGACTCAAGTCTAAAGACTTAAATCAGGAGTTAGGAACACAGATTTGACTAAATGAACATTCATCACATTGAAAGCCAACAGAGGTGAATGACTGATCTTTCCAGGGGAAGGAAAAAAGGTGTCAATATGGCAAGCAAAGGCCCTTATCTCATCTAAGGTGAATATATTAGCTGCAGAATCTTGATGCACAACCAGTGATGTAAAATGGCAGAAAGAGGAAGGAATAAAGTCACATGTTATACCTGTGCTTTATCAAAATAAATCTGAGAATAGAAATAGAGGGGGAAAAGGGAAGAAAAAAAGTTGAAAAAGGAATAAAGGCTAAATCTAAACATAACTATTACAGTAATATAATAACATTTGCTTCTTCCTTCTTAAAACAGCATTAGTCAAGTAATGCACATGCAATGACTATCTTTTGCATAATGCTGCTAAGGAGATTATTTTATATGATGACCTATGACTTCATCTCATATCAGCCCTAAAAGTTATATCTAAAACCAACAGTACTTCAAATTCTGCTTTCCTGAAGCTGGCAGAGAGCTAAGGGTGAAAGACAAAGGGCAGACAATCCTATTCACTGCAGGCTGGTAGCTGGGCTGCAGGTGACAGAGCATTTGCCTGACCTGGGCCCTGGCAGAGAGGCTGCTGAAGCTCTGCCCCTTCATGCCAAGAGGGTGCAAGAACAAATGCACATCCTCAAAAAGAAGAACATGCTCTGCAGAAAAGCCAGGCACCTTCTGCCAAGATGGAAAAGGTTTTATATGTTTTAGCATTCTAGAGGTATGATAAAATAGTAAATTGAATGACATCGTGAATCCATAATACCAAGGATAAAAGCAACTTCATATGAAATATGATGGGCCAGTTCTGCATGAGAGGCTCCAATGAATCTATGCTAAGTTATGAGAGCTGACAGGGGTAGGTAAAGAGCAAAAAGAAAATGAGGCTCTCAGTGAAGTCCCTAGTCAGCATTTAGCTTTCAAAATGTGTCTAAGTAAGGTGGAGCAAGGAGGGGTACCCTAAACCCAGGGAATTCCTGCTACAGACATCCTGGCCAAGGAGGCCCACCAAACAAAGGAGTGATCTATACTGCTGCTTCCCCCCGGCAGAAATGGGAAGCTGGGCCCAGGAAAGATGGCTGAACTGAACTGCTGGAGATGACATTTGAGTGCTGGACAGATGCCCCTTTGTCAGGGGCAGCAGCCTTCACTGCAAAAGAGCAGAGCCCAGCTACGGGGCCTTTGTGTTACAGACAGCGGCAGATTCTGCTCAGAGCTGCCTGGCAGCGCCAAGGCTTCCCCAGGGCAGCAGCAGCCAGCAACTCCCCCGCCGTGGTTGAAGGTCTGTGACTGCCCACCCTGACAAATCAGGAGGTTGTGTGACACTGGGCTGCAGGGGTGGCTGGCCTGTCCTCATGGTGAGGACTGGTTGTGAATCATCCCCAGTTCTGCTTTGCACAGATGTTCAGCACAAAGTTCCAGCTCCAGGCTGGTTACATTTGGATTCTAAGCACGGTCCTGCTTGTTTCACACAGGGCTGATCTCTTGCCCTGAGCCGACAGATCTGCTCTGATCTGTTTTACACACAAAAGTTTATCTGCATATCAAACAACACGCAACACATCTGCTTCTAATTAGCACATGGTCCCATGTACAGCCTGGCTGTGGCACGCAGCCTGGGTACCATTCAGACTTGGCCACAAAGCCCTTTTTCCTTTGAAAACCACATTTTGCCTTGGAATAACTTCCATGTAAAAAGCTAGGCATGGACCCTCTCAAGTGGGCAAATATATACCAGGAGGAGACAGGCACTTTCTCCCTTTGCAGTGACTGACCCCACCACCCCAGCGGCCTGTGAGAGCAGCTCTTGTCAGACCACTTCAGCAATTGGGGCAGGGGGATGTGTTTAACCCACGCATGTCAGCTTGATGCCAGAAACTGTCCTACATCACCCCCTTCTCCTCTTATTTCTGTGGTAAGAAATGATACCAGTGACCTCTAGCAAACAGAAATTTTGGGAAAAAGAAGCTGAAGTGGGGAAAAGGCGTTCACTGCACATGGCTTTTGCTTTGGTCCTCTGCCACACTAATTTTTCCTTTGTGCTCTGATTTTGATAATAAGAGATGTTTTTCTAGTACTTAAAACATAGCTGAGAATCCCCTTATCACAACACAGGGACTGGTTCTCAACAGACTCTCAGTACGAGGAGACTCCCATCCTGGACCAATTTTTTCTGGTCCATCAATTTGTTTTCTTAAGATGCACACTAACATACTCACTTTCCAGTTTGCCCTTTTTCCTTCTAATTGATGCCCGAAGTAGATCCGGCCCCGCCAAGTCTTCCTGAAACCGTTTTGCCTTCACTTCCAAAAACCATTCACCTGTCACAAACTTCTTCTTCTTTTCATCCTTGATGGAGCCTTGTATCCTCCTGAAAGTCAGTAAGAGCATTACACACCAAAAAGGTCTCCAAATTTTCGACTTCCCCTGGGCTACCTTTGCAACATGTCCATGGGTTCACCTGTCTGACACTATGAAGGATCCAGAGATTATTCTCTGCAATCGCAAGAGCCAAACCACCATTAAAACAGCAGCTGATTTATTCTTTATCTGGAATGGGAACAGCACCTAGTAAACATATGCTTTCACTTCTTCCAAAT
The DNA here is from genome assembly GCA_013397725.1 of Rhagologus leucostigma. NCBI lineage: Eukaryota > Metazoa > Chordata > Aves > Passeriformes > Rhagologus > Rhagologus leucostigma. Next base: position 279,470 of record VZTD01001801.1, read on the forward strand.
TTCACAAATCCAAATCTGTCACCTGGCAAGGAGATATGTCCACTTGCTTGGCTGCCCTGAGGGTTAAGGAAGGGGTGGGGCTGTTTTCTGTCTTGCACTTCTCCATTTTATTTGTCTATTAATCTCTTTATGAGCAGCAAAACCTTTTGGATCAAATTTGCTGCAAACCACGGAAATAAATAATGATATTTAGGGAAGCAACCTGTCCCTGCAGCATTCTCCCTGGACACTGCTCCTCTCCCTGCTCCTCCTGCCATGCCCATTTTGGCACCCACATGGTTAGCTCTCTTTCCTGAGCATGGCTTCTCCTACTGTAGCTCGCTCAGACACACCTCGGGCTGGTTTTTGGCATCTAAACCTGTCAGTGCTCTGTTTGCCAGCCCGTACTCTAACCCTCCTCACCACGGCTTGCTGAATTAGCTGCCTTTCAGCTGGCACTGCCTCCCACAGCTCACCACAGTTCAGGGTCCCTGTGACACCTGGGAGGCCAGAGGAAGCTCCCGCCTCAGCCCAGTTCTCAGCAGGAAGAGGGGACAAACCCCCAGATAATCCTGGAGGCTTGAGGGGTCACACATGGCTGCCTAAAGGCCAGGAGGGAGCAGGTATGGGATAACTGGGCTCAAGCCTCTGCAGGCCGTGCTGGGGGCTCAGCAGGAGCTCTGATCTAGGCCAGGGCTGCAGCTGCCTCCATGAGGGTCTCATGGCACTGGGCCAGAGGAAATTGATATTTTAATCTTGTTGACACCAGATCATGGAAATGCCATTGACTTCATTTTGCTCAGCAGGCAAGTTGTGTTGGAACCAAACATGTCTTACTGCAGGTAGTCAAACTGACAGCAAGGGGCTCTGGGCAGGACCTAATTCACTTCACTCCCAAATCAAAGCCTCCTGTGCAACAGCTTCCAAAGAGAAGCGAAACAAAACCAAAATAACCCAAACACTGTTTTTACCAAACCTCCACTTCAGAGGAAAAATTTACTCCATTTCAGAAACAAACAAACAAAGCCCAAAAGAAATAAAAACCAAACCTTTTTAAATTGTTTGAATTCAGAGGAGAGGTAAGAGCATGCAGACACATACACCCCAAGTCCAAGCTTCTGGCTTGCAGCTGTTTCCCCAGCTCTCACCTCCAAGCAGAGGCCAGGGCACACAGGTTCCCAGGAACCTGCGGCAAAGCTTTCTGCACCCCTTTCAAGCCTTGAGCATCCTTCCTATATGGGGCTTACTCTTTTTTTGGCTCAACAGCAAGTGAAACACTCACATCCTTAGTTGGGGTAAACTGGCACAGTGCCATCCACACTCACTGAGCTACTAATTTCGTGCCGTGGAGAATTTGGTGCCAGCTGCCTGAGCCTGGTGCATACTGCCAGCCCAGATGGTCTAATGGCTGGCATTTAAAAAGTGACAGCAGCAACAAGCAATCCTGATCAACCAGACCTGAGCTCCAGAATGGCCAGTGGCAAAGGAGCTGAACTGAGCGAGAATCCCTGGCTCTGGAATGGCTCCCTGCAAACCTCTGGCAGATCATGGAGCCTCTAATCACCCCTCTCTGCGTGATAGATGGTGCACACACACCCATCTCAAAGAGCAATGGGGGGAACATAAAGCACAGAAGGGGATGTAAAATCTCATTTTAAAACACACTATGGCCTTTCTGTGCTACCAAGTAAAACAGGTAGCGACTACTCCCCTGCTCAGACCTCTGCCACCAAGAAATCAGCGTTTTCCTCCGCAGAACAGGAAAGTGGTGATTTCCCCTTGCATCTCTGAGGGCTGATGATTAACTCAAAGGGAGAGTCCACTCTCGCAAGGAGGGAACAGCAGCGACAGAAGGATGGCTGAGAAAGCAGAGGTACAGTGAAAAGATCTATCAGGATCTGAGCAAAAGGGACAGCACTGCTGCAACCTGCACCTCTCCTTGTTCACACACACACACACACACACACAAGCTCCTCTCTCAAAGAAGTGAAAAATCTCCCCAAGGGAGGCTCAAGTCCTGCTGCTATCACACACTCTCTCACCTGATACGATCCCCATCCTTCTTCTTCAGCTCCGCATCTCTCTGCAGAACCTTCATCAGCTTTTCATACTCCTCCTCGGTCAGGAAGCTCAAGTCCAACATCTTCCCTACAATCTTCTTCAGTTCTTCAGATGGCTGGAGCAAAGACAGAGCAGGCACTAATCCAGCCCAGGCTGCTGCAGTGCCATGGGCAGCCCCTCGTAGCCGCCCTGGTGCTGAGCAAGATGCGGCTGGGGAGAAAGGATTCACCACAGCATGGCTTGGGTGGAACTCGCCTTAGCACCTGCACTTGCACTTCCAGGCTCTTGGCTGGCACGTCTCTCTGCACTGCATGCCTTACCCTGCCAGGAAAATTCTCTCAGCAAAATTAGGCTCCTTTGCTTTTCTTCAGGCACAGTTGCAGTGATCCGGATGCCAGCGTCAATCACAGAGGGAAGCACGGGAAGGAGCGAGCGCCCGCCGCCCGCCGGAGCTGCCTCAACAGGCACGAAAGCTCATCTCACCAACGGCACCCCCAGCACCTCTGGCATGCGCTCTCCTCACCAGGGAAGTCTGCTCTGTGGAGTTCAAGCATCCCTGCAAAGACATAGCACTGAGATGCCTTTTACGATACGCGTGACATATGGTAACCGAATGTGTACATTGGGGGTTTTTATTTGTTCTCCAGCACAAGTTCCAAAACAAGCTGCCCTACTTTCCTCCCCATCCTAGAGCTCCTCACGTGGTATTAACCTAACCAAGACAATGTTTTATTTTAGCCCTTTCCTACTAACAGGTAAACAGTTGACTCAGCATGCTACAAGCAAAATATGCATATAAATTACCAAATTGCTTGCTTGTTTTTTACCTCCATTCTTCTTATCCTCACTTCTTTCTGCCCTAAATGAGACCAAGGATAAGCAGCCAACCTTTGTAAAGCAATCGGAAAATGACAGAACAGCAACCTGCAAGCATTTCTGCTGCATGTTATGCTATGAAATACCAGGGGCTGCTCATTTTCTAATATGTGTGCCCTTTGCTTTATGCTGCACTGATATTTGCTATTCAAACACTACTGGTGCAGATCACTTTGTGTTTCAAAAGACAGCGAAAATGGCCAGAGGCTGCAGGGCGTGGAGGAAAGGTAAATCAAGCGTTGCCTTGCCACTTTATTCCTTTTCCTCTCTCCTGGCCAACTTGAGGGCAGTAAGGCACACCTTCAAGGGAGCAAAAGTTCTGCTCCTGTCCATGTAGGCAGTTTCTAGCTCACTCAATTTTTCCAGTGTTTCCAAACCTTTCAAGTGATTGTGGGTTTCATGACACTTTGCTATTTCTTCCAAAGCCACAGCCTTGGGAGTCGGATCATTAAAAATTAATAAATCCCAGCTTTCACGGCAAACGTGATCTGAAGGTCATCAGGCCCATTCCCTAACTTCAAAGCCTGTATCACCCTTACTCTCTAATCTATCCCTTTGAGGATACCAACCTCAGCCCTTTCAGGCCACCTATTTCAGTGCTTTGCTGTCAGCAAGAAACTTCTTCCTATTGCCTACCCCAGATCTCCCTGATAGGTGCCAGCCTGTCCTAGCTAGCACAGGAATTATCCCTTTGCAGCCACCGTCACTGGGCTTGACACCTCAGCCTCCATGTTAACCAACCACAGCTCCTTCAGATTCCCCAAAGCTGGTATTTTCACCATTTTTGTCACTTCTTTGGACTGCCTCTACATGGTGCATCTCTTCCATCAACTGACCCATCCAAAGCTGACAACCAGCCCTTCAGCTAAACTTTACTCATTTGACATCATTTCACAGCTTCGCCTTATTTTATGGATGATACATATTCACAAATGTTTGCCTTTTTCGAAATGGTGTAACAACATGTTAAAAGAAAGAACAGGCATTTGACCGTAATATTTACAAAGAAATACCACAGAACACTGCATGAAAAAGCTCATAAAAGGAATGGCATTGTCATAAAAACTCTTAATTTTTTGTAAAAAATTGTTGGAGGAAAGGAAACATTTACTATTTCTTTTAGGAAAGAATGGCTGTGCTTGTCACACTACAATTATAGCCTTTATCATCTGAGAAACGATCAAAACCACTCTAAATAGTTTAAACAGAAACAATAATAAAAAGCCCTGGTGAATCTCTACTGTTTAAAACTACATTTCATCCAGCTTGGCATGGCTCTTCCATGTTTAGTTTCCATCTACTCTCTCTGGCTCTCAGGCACAATCCTACAAAGACATTCACAGAATTTTCTGGGACAGATTTTATTTTTGAAAAGGTATCTAGGGACATATCACAGTATTTGCTTCTCAAGAACTTTTATTTATTTTTAACAAACCCCATGACATGTGGGCTGAAACTACTTCAGAAAATATTTTCAGTGAGGACTCATATTTATTCATCAGTATGGCAGTCAATTAAAAATAAAGGCTACTTCTTGGGGAAAAGGCTACTTCTTTGTAAAGAGCCTTTTATTTCTTTCCCATGAAAATGCTTTATCTTACTGAAATAGCTACATTAGAAGGAAAAGGTTAACAGAAACCAAACAACCAACTCCTTCTTTTGTTTTATATAGTTAAAAATCAAACCACTTGATGCACCTGCTGTGGGAAAGTGAGCTGGTCCAGAAGACCGCTCCACCGGAGGTGGAGGTTTTGCTGGAAGTGTCAAGTGCTGCAAAGCTGTTGACCGAGACCTGCAGGAATAAACAAGGCTGGGAAATGATCTCCATCTGCAGCATGGCCACAGGGCTGTCCCTGCTGCCGCTGAGCCTGGGCAGCCTCTGATGGGCACCCCATGTGTGTCTCGAGCAGTGCAGAGGCTCGAAAGGAGAACCCCAGCATGAACCACTCAGGTGCAGAGCACTGAGAGTGCTAATTGTTTACATGGGCCTGCAAGCGCAGTAGATTAAGGGTAAGAATGACCTGACAAGTACAGAACGTTATCAGGCAGGCACAGTGCTCTGTGCCCAACCATCGCCCCTCCCCTGATTGCTTAATCCCCACTCCTGCAGCAGCACCTCGCACCTTGGATTTGCTGTTAGATTGCACATAATCCTCTCCCCTCTCAAAGCCATGTTAATGGATAGTTTGGACACCACAGGAGTGATGTGGTACAAACACCTAAATCAGCAGATCCATAGGAAAGCCAGGACCCCACGGGTCCCACACAGATAGAAACACTTTCTGCGTGTCCTGCCCAGCCCTGGCCTTGCCACCTCTGCAAACAGCTGGGAAGGGAAACACAACAGCCTTGCAGCTTTGTAGGGCAATGATGGGAGTCGGTGCACAATGCTGGGGCAGATTTGACCCCAGACTGGGACCTCTTCAGTGCAAGCACTTCATTCAGCTCACTGATGTAAACTGGTTTTGGACAAACTGTGACAAGCACAAAGAAAGTTGGACTCTCCATCCCTCCCACCAGTGGAAGACCCCTCCTAGCTCAGGATTGCTCTCTGGTGACAGGAGCAAAATGGAGAGTCATAAAAAAGTGAATTGTGTCTGCACAGGCAGCTTCTGCCCAAGGCATGTGTCCCACCATGCAGAACAAACCTGGGCTGCCCTCAGATTCTGCACCACCACGACACCCCAACGCAGGGGGAGCCCGGCTGGGTCCTGCCACTGTCACAACACAGCAGATGGGTAAAATGGATTATCATGAACAGAGAAGCACACTGGATGTCCAAAGGACGTTCTCTCCTCTAACTGCTCTTCTGGGGAAGAGAACATCACGAAGATAACTCACATGCCCAGCTGTGTTGACAAACTCTGGGTGTGGAGGGGGTGTAGAGACAACCAGCAGCAGAACCCATCATGCGGCATAACTGGCTGCATCTCCTGCTGTGATAGCTTTTGATTTCTTGTGGGCACCTCCCCAAGAAGAAGCCAATGGTTCAGTTTCCAGAAGAGATCTGTGAATGGTGTATTACACTGCTGTGCAGCTTGTCAAACACAGAGCCCAGGCACAACAGGTGGAGCAGTGAGGCCTGCCCTGGCACGTGTGCATCTCATCCCCCAACAGACTGTCAGTGTCCAGTGTAAAAATACAGGGAAGGCCATACACAGCTGGACTGAAGGTCCCTGTAAGGCACCAGTTTATCTTCAACAAGGGCTAACAGCATATGGCTAGAGCTGTCCTGCATCCCAGCTTCCTGCAAGGTAGCAGGCAGGGATGCCCTGAAACAGGAGCACTGTCCCTGCATTTCACAGCTTTTCCAATTACTTTCTGAACTCGCATTAATTTTAAGCATTTCCTCAAAGCCCCACAGTTCCACAGCTTCACTACACTTTAAACACAAAAGTACCTGCCCTTGACTGGTTTTCACCTGCCACTTGCTTGTTTCATTTGATGTCCTCAAGTATTTTATTAGAAAACCCAGTAAGGATCACCCTGCACTCACCTGCTCCATACTGCGCATTTTGCAGACCTGTGTCACAGCCACGGCTTCTCTTTGCAGACAAAGGAAGTTTGTTGTTTGTTCATTCCAGGTGTTACTCAGGGAGCTTTGCTCATTCCTAACACCCTTCTCAGCCACGGGTCTATTTACTACAGAACTGCTTAGCAATGTTCAGGTGCAAAAAGACTCTTCCCAACAGCTGCAGCCCTCAGGATATTCACCTGTGGGACTGGTTTTGCAGTGCCAGGAGAGCTGCTGTAAGCTGTGCCCAGCTGCAGCTCTGCAGCCAGGAGGGAGACAGGGAATGCCAACCTTCACACAGGGCACAGCAAATGGCTCTGCCAAGCCCTCGGAGAGAGGAGAGCTCTGATCACCTGCAGGAAAGCTAAGAAGGTTACTAATAAAAGTAGTGGAGAAGGCTGTTGTTCTGGAAACTGTTTGGTTTTTTAAAGTAACTCTCTTTCAAATAGTTTAATCAGGTGAAAATTAAAAGCTTGCTTGGCCTAGTAGGTATGAAACATCCCCTTTTGGAAAGGCAGATGCTGAAGGGGCTGACACCTTCTTTGTGCTGCATTTTCATTTTATTTGTGGGAGGTTCAACTGAGCTCCAGCTCGAAACAGAACTATATTAATGCTCTGCATAACTAACTCGAGCACAAACTGCTCAGATGCCCAGCACCAGCTCAGCACTCTTGCTGACATCTGCCTGCAGACACAAATTATCTGTAGGCCATCTGCAGGGCACTCCAGTCTTGGTTCTGATCTCTCAGCATGCACCTTTCCTTCAAAATGCTGCACATCTTCCTCAGCACTGGGACGTGCACAGATTAATAATATACACCACGGGCCAAGCAGATTTCATTGACTAGACACCGAGTGGCATGTAAAGGGAGAGGAGGAATTTAGGAACTGTAACCTGACAAATTGGTAGTCAGGACCCCATTCCATCACCTAGGTAAGCATAGGTCCATCTAGACCCACCTCACCCTTTAGACCTGGAGCTGCACATAGGTCCATGTAATAAAGATATGAAAACTTCCTAATGCAAAACATAACAAAACCTGGAACAGATAGTACTGATCTCACAAGACTATTCATAGCCTGATGAAAATAGCTGCTAGCTGAAAAGGCTGCTGTCCTTACCTCTTTACCATACATCATGTCACAATGTAAGGAAATAACCTCCTTTTGCTTTACAATGTGTGGACACTTCCCAGTACCCTCATTAGTCAAGACAGCTCTTGTAGGGCAGGTCAAAACCAAGAGTAGCATTGTACTAATGATGGATGTGGTCCTGGCACCCACAGTCATACTGCAGTTCCCAGTATATGCTGTAGTTAACAGCACCAGAAAGACTTAGTGCCAAAACTGCCCTACCTGTAGAGTCCATGATCAGCCCTGTGCCCCTCTCTGTCTCATGCTGGGAAGTCCAGCCCTGCTCTTCCTCCCATCTGATCTCTTCAGCAGTCAGTGAAATACGCAGAGGCATTGCCATCATTATTTTTACAGGCAAAACACTGACAGGCATTTTAATGCTCATGGTCATAATACTCTGATGTTTAATGGATGCCCTTTGCCAGGAGAGAAAAAATGAAAAGCAAACTGTAGGTCTTTCTCTTTGGGAGAGATGGGCTGAAAACCAGCATAAAATCTCCTGTCCATAGGGCTGGGCTGTGTCTCCCTGCCTGGAGTCTGGTGCTGCAGCCACAGAGGGAGGGGTGTGGTCCCAGTTTGTGCCCAGTGTTTGTGCCCAGTGTTGGCTGCAGCCGGCGCCGGCCGCAGTAACCCAGACCAAGGGCAGTCCCAGCCTGGGAGGCTGCGAGCGATGGGGCAGCTGCCGCAGGAGGGGAGCAGGTGTGAGTCCCACTTAGACCTGTGGCAGCTCAGCTGATCCAAGTGCTCCCTTTTACACACAGACGAGCCCTCAAGACGCAAAAATACAGACAGGAACAGTATTGCACAAGCTTACAAACACTGCTCTTAAAGAATGAAATCGCTGGGAAGTAGGACAGTGCTCCTAAGGCAGCCAAGGGTTGTCCCACTGAGAAGGCACACGGCTAAACAGCAGACACCCCTGCCCAGGTCTGTTTTGCTTGTGGCCACACTCATACCACTAACCCTCTTTCTCCCTCTCTGTGCTCACATCTCCCCTCTCACTGTAATGAAATAAATATATAAAATACCTGCCTTTTGTTTAGTTGTTGTGAAGCTCCACAGCATCACGAGAGCTCTTCCAAGGTGCTTTATTTTCCCGTAATTTGCAATAAACCACTTGCAGCTCTGAACTCTCTACTCCTCTGCTGACTAAGAACAGCTGTGAACTACAAGAGCAGAGAATATATTTAATAGCTTTCTGAAAAGCTATTCCACTAAAAATGCTGTCACTGCACTGACGGCAATGATATTTTGTCTGACTTGTCGCAGAGAAATGAGAGAAAGAGGCCTACTGTTCCTACCCAAAAACCTCCTAAGCAACTAAGTCATAGAAATGGCCTTCAGATGAGAGACAGCTGATAAGATAAAGAATAACTGCAAACAAAGTCGGCAATTGTGGTCTCCCAGAGCAGTCCACATCTAAACACATTTGTTACCATCACACAGGAAATGTCAAGGCCAAATTCTGGCGATGCCAGGCACAAATGCCAGAATTACTCAAGCTCAACTACTCACAGACTTTATACATATTGTTCTCTATTCAGTGAGGGCTGTACATAACAGTGTGCGCCATTCCCACCTCAGACAGAACGATGAGCAGCTTGTGTTGCTGAAAACCCCCACTGAGGGCAGCTTTGGCAGTCCCCGAGGGGCAGCTAGAAGAGAGCAGCTCTGACCTAGAGATGGCTCTCCACTCCAGTGTGCATCCCAGAACAAAAAACTACTGCTCAGTTCATTCTGAGCACAGCCCCAGCTGGGTGGTTTTTCTCAGATCAAGTCATGGTTTCACATCACACTTTCCAATAATGTCCAGCATGATGGAGAATCTCTCCTGTTTTATTAAAATCTCTTCGCTCCCCCTTCCCTTGGGGAGCTTTAGTGAAGGATGTCCATTGATCAAGAATGGCCCTGAGATGGCACAGAGGAATTGCAGGAATTTATCAGAGCAAGCAGGTCTCTAGCCCAGCCCTTCGAGAGCAGCCAGCAGAATATATTTTAGAACAACAATACAATGCAAAGCCAAAAAAAATGAGCAAACTCCCCTATTCAGTGCACGTGGGGAATGCATAACTGAGGAAATGCTCCAATGACTACATCAGAAGTGGGTGCATTCTGCTTATTTGCACTTGGCCTCAGAAGTACCTTGGCTTCCGAAGAACGTCCCAGACCCAGGACATTACAGAAGGTTCAGTTAAGGATGCATAAGGATTTTTCCTGCCCTGTACATTTCCACCCAATGCAAAGAAACCACCACATGAATAATTATCTCCACTGAACTCTACTCATCTCCTTCTAACAAGGAACTGCATGGGTGGAATTTGCATTACACACAATTTACTTCCTTTTAGCCATTTTTAATTAAATGAACCATCCTACGGTTACCACCTAGGGTAAACAAAAGACTGAGCTTCTCAGTCTTAATCATTATTTCCTAGAGCCAACATTGCCAAAATAAAAAAAAAACCATCAGAGGAGAAGTGTGACTCAGACTCCTTAAGGTCAACAAGTCCTTTTATTGGTAATAAACTGATAATCCAATGCTATAGTCTAAATATTTGAGAGTTCTGTTTATTTCATAGGTGGGAACTATTTGCAGAGCTTGCAGGATATAGTCCATTGTAATTCTGCAGATTGCCAGAACACAAATAAACAAGCACAGCCACCTGGGACACCAAGAAATCCCCTAATATCCTAGCGAAGAGGGATGGCTGCATCTCCAGAGAGGATGCCAGTATTTCAGAGGCTTTGCTCTGTCACCCTGGCTGACCCGCTCTGCCTCTGTTCATTCCCAGCACAGGCATTCCACTCCCAAGAGCTTCAGTGGAGGCGAGAGGGAAGCGCTCCCACACCTCCTCTAAATGCACTTGGCTTTGGGGTGGGGGCTGGGGCTTGTGGTTTGCTCTAAATCTGCACCTATGTTCTCAAAAAAACGAGTTCTAAAAGAATTTGCATTCCCTATTTATTGGTTTGTAACAAGCCTTCGCCCCCACAGCGTAGCTGTGAGCCAGTTTAGGGCTTCTCATGGACATAGTGCTGCGCCTCTGCTGCACTGACATTTCCATCAGAGAAACATCCTGGTGTCCAGGCTTCCCTCTCAGCCAAGCGAAAACAGACATGTTATATCAGCTTTAAAGAACTCGGTTGTCCTGCTAGTGGGGTTTCTAGATGCCACATGGTATGATGGGTACTCCTAAAAGCATCTTCTCAGCTGTTATACCTGAAAAGGCAACAATAAATAAATATATGGTATCTAACACTGAGCAATTAACAGCTTAAACCTAGAACACTGAAAGTATTTAGATTAAACACCTCCCTGTCCACCTTTGTCACTCACTCATCCTCAGAACCCAGGTATTTTCAATATGAAAAATGGGAGGTTGAAGAGAAGTTTTGGCTGAGTTCAAACAAAGAAAGTGCAGAAATGGAAGATGAAGAAAAAAGCAACCACCCATGAGAACTTCTGGCTTTTATTTTTGACCCAGAAAAATATTTGCTGACCTCAGCTGTGTTTCCTTCCAAACATAATTTCTCCATGTTTGCCTGCAGTGGTCACATGTCTAAAATTGCTTTCCTGACCCTGCTTGTTATGCCCCAATAATTGTGAGCTTGCAACACCTACCCTGGTCAGGAGCCCTCCGGATCAGAAGCCATTTTATTTAAAAAAACACAGTGCTAAAACCACCTAGTTTTGTAACACAGTGGAGAAGTTAAAAATATGCGGAGCCCAATTCCTTTGTACTCCTGTGCCTGCTGAGCTCAATGGCATGAGGCAAAGCATGGTGATAAATCCCAAGGGAAAACAGTGCTGTTTGTTTAGGAAACTTTGCATACTGAGGGATCCTTCCTTCTGGTCACTGATTATTTTTAAGCCTCAGCCACGCCTGGATGATTCTGAAATACCTTCATTCCAGTTTTGAGTTAACTGTAAAACAGCAGGGTGCAAGTCATCATTGTTTGAGATATCTGGAAGGTATAATTCCCTCCGACATCTGGGAAAAGGAGTTTTGGAAATACTCTAAGAAGTCATCTCCTGATCTGCAGTTTCTAGTTATTGATGCCAAAACAAAAAGGGGATACATCCAGAGGCTGGGGTCACCCCCCACATTATGGAAGGGGAGAAAAATGATGCTCAAGTCCACGTCTGATATGGGATCCACACCTTTTCCTCTTCTAATTCCCAAGCATGTGCTGAGGCCTTGGACTGAGGTCTGTGCTGGGCCTGGTTCTAGTACAGAAATGCACTACACTAAAATTTTAACTAAAGCTGTTTTACTTTGTCACCCTGACATACAGTGGAAGGAAACTCCAGGGGGAATAAGCGCATTGCTGAAGCTGCCACATCACCTGCTTTCACAGACCTTGTTCCATGAGAAAACAAATTCATACATGGCAATATTTTTTCAAAAACTGGCCACTTTCCTTGCAGAAATACTGCAGCTTTCCAATGCAAACACAGACTCAACCATTAATTCACCTATTGCAGCCATGTATATGCTCTAGGAGCTGGATGACCTGAGTGGGACAGCAGGTCCTGGCAGCACTCATTACTCACAAGAAGGAAAAAGGCACCTGCTTCCACTGTCTGTCCCCTGCAGCACTCAGAGCAGGTGAAAGATTTAAGTCTGTCCCGTGGAGGGTGACATCCAACACCTACAGCCATGAGGAGGCTAATACTACCAGAGATGAGTAGTCTCAATTCACAAGGAGATTAATAATTAAGTAAATCAGATGCTACACTAATTTCAACACAAAGCCACAGTTCTCATACTAGGTTGTCTCTACTGGAGAAAGTTGCAGTAGTTTAATTAGCTACAGGCACAGCTATAAACAGCTGTGCTTAAACTAGTACAAATCTGCATGTGGACATGGCCTGTCATTTAGTTTAGCTTAACATAAAAGTTTAGGCAAACTCGAGTGAGAAATCCAAACACAGATTGCACTGATTTAATTAAATAACTAAAAATAAAATCAGTCTCAGATGATCATCTGGTACCACTTCCTTGCACAGACAAGGTGTTTGTTCCATCTGTGCAGCTCCATGAACACTTAGCAAATCTTGAAGGAAGGGGGGGAAAATAGACTTTTCGGATAAAAATAACAAGGTCATCTGAACTGTTGAACAATGTAGTTTTATTTCTAGGCACTTAAGCTGAATAAAATTGGGAGCTTTTATAAGAGAGTGACAACTCTCATTCTGCCCAGACACAACTGTATGATGATGCTGTTGTGTAAAATGCATGTTATGCTGCAGAGGGAAGATGCCTGCCCAGGGACTCTCCATGCTGGTGACTTTGCTCTGCAGTGTCAGCCCTGTGAGCTGCACGTCTGCAAGAAGGCAACAGCTTGGGCTGAACCTCCTGAAGCGATGGAGGCTCTGCCAGGCAGCCACCCAGAGCAGTTCCCAGCAGCATCCTCCCTGGGTGAGTTTCTAATCCCATCTGTTTTGGCCCTCGAAGATCAACTGCACCATTAGGTTTAACTAGCAAAAAAAGTAACTTGGTTTTGAATCAAGTGTCACCAACAAACCCTTCTTTTTCTCAGGCTCTGATGCCTGCTAACACCCCAGGACAGCCTTGTACTTCTTTCAACTTTGTTGCAACCATTGATTATTGCTTTGTTTTTCTAGCCCCACGCACATTCCCCTGCTACATCTCTGAATGCAGATAACAATATTGATTTTAATGCAATCAAAGCAAGCCTGGTTTACAATGAACACTTTGTCCATATTGTGCCATACTGTGGCAAGGGCTGCCCCTTTCCCAGGGATGGAGGCCCATTAAATGGACATGATTTATGAGTTCAGGAGGAAAAAATCAAGTTTTCACTTCAATTACAGAATTGTGCAGGAGAGCAGAAACTTGGGTCACCACGTGGAGTTTCTCAGATATTCTGCCATAGGTGGAACAGGGAGGGAGGTAAAGGAGACGGGTTCAGCCCTCAGAACCAACTAACCCCTGCCTGCTGACACCCTCACAGAGATTTCACAGGGGCAGGTCAGTAGATCTCCACCATCCCGACCATGCCCTGTGCTCTGCCCCAGGGCAGAGATGCAGGGGCCTAGAACAGTCTACAGCATCACTGGAGAGAATAAGCTCCACTGCAAACTATTTTATGTGAAAACGACTCACTGCCAAAGCAATCCAAGAAAGGCATAAGAACCAAACAGGTCATAGGCCATAGGTTACATAACAGCACTGATCACACTGGAGAGATGACTGCAAAGGGAGCAGAAATTAATAAATCATGGTTTTATTGCCATGGCAAGCATTTACAACAACGAGGCATGAACAAGGAAGTAAATAAAACCAAGAGGGAGAGGGGAGACTAGGAAAATACAGACAAAACAGCAGAAGTCACAGGAAAGTGACACACCATGTTCCAGGTTTTTACAAGTAATTTAGAATACAAAGTGGGGAAGCAATAACAAAAAGTACACTATAAATCATAAAAAGTACCCCTTGTTTTCTAGGACTTTCCTTCTTTCAAAAGTTTTTAATGTCAGATTTTTTCTACAGAGAAAGTTGTGGATGCCCCATCCCTGGAAGTGTTCAAGGCCAGGCTGGACGAGGCTTTGAGCAACCTGGTCTAGCGTAAGGTGTCCCTTCCCATAGCAAGGGGTTGGAATGAGATGATCTTTAGGGTCCCTTCCAACCCAAACTACTCTGATTCTATGCTCTGTCCTCTGAAAACCAGCAGCTGCCTCACAAACTTAATTTTAATAGACGGGACAAAAACGCTCTGCGACTCTGCAAGAGGCTTTGATAACGCAATTCACCAGTGCAAGATAAGATACACTTTTATTTAAACAGCCCAAAGTCCCGGCCAGACCCACGGGAGAGATGCCCCATGTCAAGGCAGGGCCCCGCCAGCCCGGCCTGCGGAAGCAGCCCCGAGCCGTCACCTGCAGGGCTGCGAAAGGCACGGCCACCTCCGTGCCCTCGGCCCCGCCGGACCGCACTGTCGCTGTGCCGGCCGCTGTCCTGACCCCGAGCGCTGCCGCGGAGCACAGGGGCACCTACAGCCCGCGTCCCCACCGGCACTGCCGCCCCCGCC
>VZTD01001801.1:303843-400444 GCA_013397725.1 Rhagologus leucostigma
TTTAATTCCCGAGCTCTCAGTGTGAAGTTTCTTTTTTTTTTTTTTTTTTTTTTTGTTTGATTAGCTTCAATTCTGAAACTACATGAAAAAGAGAAAGGTCAAAAATAAAAAAGACCTAAGGAGAGTTAATCATAAGCAGGGAAAAGGTTGTGCAACCAATGCAAATCCAAGGGAACAGCAATGGTACAAAGGCAGAACCACTTCACTGTGATTTACCATGCAGGGGAGAGCTTGCTTTGGCTTTGGCATTCGAGCCACACAGCAGAAATGGATTCTCTGATGGTGGCACTTTATCTTAGAAAGTCATTCTTTATCCTGCATCCATCAGGGTGCTCGTGGTGCTCAGCTCTCCTGTACACAAGGTGTTTAAATTTACCATGTATGTTAACACCACAGCTGCTGCAGAACCATCCTCTGGTTCTGCAACAAAACTCCTTCCAGCACTTCCGTCATCCTGGTCTGGCACAATCCAAGGCAGCCTATCCCAGGGTATGTGGTGCTACACCAGCATCCCCAGGAGGTCTGGGGCAGCATCACAAGCAGCTGTTTCTCTGCTTTTCATTTTTTTCTCAGGTCAGAAGGCAGGGAAGACCGGAGGAGTGTTACTGTCAACCCAAAAGGCCTGAGCCAGACCCACAAATTTGTCAAGGTGCTTACACTCACATCAATTTCACATGGAACTTGGTGACTAAATACACACTGCTGTGGGTCCGGGTGCCACAGTTCTATTGCAAGGTGTTGCACACAAACAGATCCCTTTGACTGCAGCAGGCATCGGTGTCCTAAAGCCATACAAGAAAAGAAAACTTCCTACATGGTCTGTGTCTGTCAAACAGGCTGGATCTCCTCTCCACCCTCCCCACCTGTGGAGGCCAGCCCAGTGCACAGGCAGGCAGCTGCACCCTGGGAGCATCCTCCACGGCAGGACAAGAGCAGTGGGCGGGTGCTCCATCTCATTTCAGTGCTTGTATTTCTTTTTTTTTTTCTCCCAGAAAGAGGAAAGATTGTTGGACAGGGATTTTGTTCCACAAAACTCTGGCTTTTGAATGGCTAAAAGGAAAATAGACCTTCTTTCTGGAGTGAGAAAAGAGACAATATATAAAAAAAAAGACCATTCCAGACCATTTACAAGGAAATGGAATTGTGCTTTTGGATAATAAGCTGTGCTCATTCTGGGGATTGAATACAGAGGATTAGGTGTATTTCTGACCAAGTTACTTTGAGGTGACAAGCCATGGTGCTCTCCTCAGAAGAGTTTATGTTATATGTTATGTTATGTTATGTACCTTACAGACTTTCACTCTCTGCAAGCTTAAAAATAACGGCAAGTTCATAAATGAACTTTTAGGCTGCAAACACTCCGCAAAAGCTTATAAATATTTTTTAAACCACAAACAAGGCTGTGCAATAAGAAAGCAAACTGTACTGTGCATTTGAAAATCAACCTAATGATGGATTTAGAGGCTTAAAGCAGCTCTTTCTCTGCACTTGTTGGAATCTTTAATTACAGACTTCTCTTCATCCTCAGCCATCAGCTGTGATACTGAACTAGAGAGCTTTATAAATCACTGGGTTAGACTGGGTTTAGTGTCATCACACAATTACAGATTTAGCTTATTTCAGGAACCCAGAGCAGTTGGAACACGGTGATATTTGTCAAGTGAAATGTGGAGTTCTACAGGAAGTTTTTAAATTAGGTTTCAGGCCAACAGAAGCAACTCCTAAATATCCTGGCAGTGCTTTGTCTGGATGATGCTGCCTTGCTTGGGGTTTGCCTCTGGGCTTCATTTTTTGATGACTGACACTTCTATTTAGAGAGTGAATACATGGGAGCTGCTTGAAAGGGAACATGTCTGACTACGTTTCAGTGTACACAGATTTGAGTCACGAAGTCTGTTAACACACAGTTCCTGGTACTGGCCCCTTCCATTTTATCTTGAGATAGGAGTCTTTGCTCCACCCATAGCGAAGTGATTGCTGGGCTGCTGCACTCTGGGCTGTTCTCTCCTCTTAGCTGAGTGTGTAAGCAAGAGCTTCTTTGTTGTCTCACTGTAACTTAAAACATCAAACCAAAGCAGATTTTGCTTTCCATGTTCAGTTCTCCTGAACAGACAGTGCTGCTCTCCAGGAGCAATGAGTTAGAAGCACTCAGCAGCTGACAGGTGCCATCTATTACCTTCACAGGAGAGTAAATCTGGAGGGCCTGGAAGATTAGTGCTAGGGACCCTCTGGTTTGAGTGAAATGAGCCCCAGGTGGGTAATAATCAAACATAAACACTCCTGGTGTTCAGAATCCTCTGTAAAACAGGGTGATGGTTGTAATCTTTTGCTATGAGCTATACCCACTCTGTAACTGGTAATCTCAGACCTTCATCCCAAGATTAAAGGGGCATGTTGATACAGAATTTGTGTTCTTGGCTCCTGTTTTCTGGTCAAACTGAGCATTTCACCCTCCTGCCATTTTTCAAAGCCTTAATTGGCAAAAAGTGAACGTAACAGAGCAAAAATACATATTAGCTGAGGGGGCTTTAAATACCAGTGAAAGGACTTTGGTGTTGACAGATGAGAGGGAATTAGAGGATGCACTGATGTTGTGGTAAAGATACAGGATCATGCAGGTGCCAGCTTACTCAGCAGGGTGGCAGTGGTTCTTTGCATCTTCTTGAAAATTGCTATCTTTTGCAAAGGATCAGGGCTCTGTGAGCTACTAGTCAGACTCTTGGCTGTTACGGAGCTGCCACAGGCAATCACTGAAATGTGTCTATAGGTTGTCTCATGTTCAGATCCATTTGCACTCAGCTAAATGACTGGAAATCAGCAGCTCCCATTTTAGGCATTGGGGACAGCCGGTGAGAACTTCTCATGTGCGCTTGTGATCCCTCTATGCTTCCTCAGTGAAGGTAAATATACAGGCTTTTCAACTTTTGGAAGAAATCTGAATTTGAATTTCAGTCTTTCAATGTACATATTCCTTTTTGGACTCCCCTGTGATTCTTGGACAAGACATTTAACAGTTCCAAGATTTGCCCTTCCCATCGTTAAAAGACAGGCACTGCCCACTCTGTGGGAATGCTGTGTGAAGTGCTGACAATCAGAACTAAGGAGAAGACATCTCCAAAACTTTTGGATATGGCTCATATAAAAATATCACCAAACCCTGCCATCTGCCCAGAGACTATTCAGGCATCTGCCATGCCCAAAAATATCTGGCGGAATAAAATAGTCCATAAACCTGATCCCAGTAGTAACTGATGCAACCAGTAACTTGACTTCTTTGCTGAAGAATCTACCACCACATCA
Source organism: Rhagologus leucostigma (assembly GCA_013397725.1). NCBI lineage: Eukaryota > Metazoa > Chordata > Aves > Passeriformes > Rhagologus > Rhagologus leucostigma. The sequence continues at coordinate 307,144 of VZTD01001801.1, forward strand.
CATGAGAGATGAGGGAGAGCCTGGTCATACCTTTCCGCTCCAGCCACACATGGCCAGATGCTGAACCCCACCTTCCAAAAGGGCTTCCCATGCTGCAGCATGGCTCCTGCCATAGAAGAGGTGGCTGCCCTTCCTGCCACTATAAAGATGGGATCATCAGGCATAAATTAGTCCCATGTTTTCAACAAGCATAGAAAAAAGTCCCTGACCATGTTACTTGCCTTGGTTCCAGGTGCAGGCACACATGTACAAGGCAATGCTGCCCTCTGCTATGTGAGGCACTCACTCCCCATGGCTGTACCAGGGCCAGCTACTCCCTTCGCAGCTCAGGGCTCTCAATCAGCCTCAGTCAAATGACAGCACAAAAAGCAAATCTGGCTCCTGCAGGAAGCTGAACACCCCCAATTCCTAAAGAGCTTCAGAGAGGACGTTATGAAACCAGTAAGGACAAAGAAATCTAAGTTATCCTAATTAGTTCTTCAAGTTCTAACCTTCATCCACTGTTTATTCACTATAGAAGCCCAGTATTAACGTTTAAATGAAAATCAATATATTCACCTTGTCCCTTTTTTGATTAGTAACATCCAGCTTCATGGATTAAAACTAGATGAAACAGATTTCATTATCAGTTTAGAAGATAACTTTTATTTGATCTTTATTTTGGTACATTATCTTATTGATGAGTCCAGTATGGAAATTCCAAGGCAATCATGTGTCCAATGTAATCATTCTGTATAAAACTGTATAAGATACATGTTTTGAATTGAAAATGTACTGACAATGTGTTATCTACATATGCCTGTTTTTAAAAGGAAATTACAGAATTAACAGGAAATAAAGATTATTCATATTAGGCCTGACTCCAACTAGTAATCAGACTGGCTGTTAAATAGCCCCACAAATACTTTTCTTGTACTCAGTGGAAGTACTTAGGTAGGCAAATACTGCAGGGCCCTGGCAAAAGTGGGAGAATTTGGGCTTCTCTGATTCAGAGGTTTATTATTAACAAAACCCTCGGTTGCTCAAACCCCACAAAAATGATTTCAAGTGAACAGTCACACCACTAGTCGGAGAAAGGCACACATGTGATAAAGGAGAATGAAACAGCTCACTGACGTGTTGATACACAGCTGATAAGGAAAACAAAAAACCGACTTCAAAAAATAAAACAGTTGAGTTTCAGCAGAAGCCAGAAGCAGCATCTGGTCTCTTTTCTCTCCCAGAATCAAGAAGGTGTGTGCAGCAATGCTGAAGATATTTCCAATTCTAGCTATCCTTGCAGGTAAGAATAACAAACTGATCGAAATAGCACTGGGACAAAGGAACTTGTTGAAGTAAGAGAGCGGGTGAACCTGACTGGCAAACTAGGAGAACACTCGAGATGAATTATTTCAGGATGGAATAAAAGTCATGGCTATACTGCCAGACCGTTTTATGGAAATCCACAAACTGACCCTTGCCTGGTAAGAGCTTTTCGCTCAAGAACAGAATTTTGGCTTTGGTAGATTAATGCTTTGCTCTGATGTCAGGAAGAGGCAAAGAGCTCTCGTATGGAGCATTCAGGTCTTTCAACTGTTTCAAGGTCAGGTTTTTCCATATTTGGCTTTTGTCTCCCCTTGATAATAGGACTGGAAAATGAAGCCTCAGTCCCTCAACCACCAAAAAATTTGGGGGGAAGTTTAACTTTAAGCACGCAAATAATCTTTGGATTTCCCTGAAATTAAATGAGGACATAATACTTTGTGGAATCTAGGAATTTTATGGTATAGTAAAAACTATATATTATTCATGTTTCAAGGGCATTTCATTGTGCTAAGCTTTACTTTTAATATATACAGTAGCAGTCACTTTAAGTCTAATCCTCCGTGGAGATGAACAGCCCCTGTATCCACTACAGAAAATGCAAGCTAGTTTCCATATCTTCTTTTCCAGATGGAATTACCTGGTTTGGCTGCCACAGAAATATTTTAAGTAGCTGCTCCTGGAGTTTCAGTGTATTAACTCTCACACACATATAAACCCAACAGATTTTTCCTTAGATATGAAAAGTAATTCAGAGTGGGTACCAATAATTTTCACAGCAATGTCCTCTAATTTGAAAATTCTGGATTTAAGACTAGCAATGTGTCCATATTGATGGGCATCACTGACTGGGGGTTTCTGTCGTGGCTCAGAAAAGATCAGCAAACTTGGATTAATTTCATGATTGTTAAAAACCGCAAAGGACTTCAGTGAAAGTGGGAGATTGCTAATTAACTGCAATGACTTTCTCTGTGGGACGGAAAGAGTCTCATTATAATACTGATGAGTAAAGACAAGGATCGACCATTTTTAACAAGTTGTGGTCCTGTTCACACTAGCTGTTTTCACTGAGTTATTTCTTATTTGTGCACTTTTTAAAATTTAAACCAAAAGGCCTGTATGTATGAAATGGGATTAGGGGCTGGAAGCCATAAATGCAAAGGGAAACTCCCATTAACATTCATGGTGAGGGAACGGGCTCTGTGGGGCCAGCTCGCTCCATTGTCAGTCAAAAGCTCCATCTTGCAATTAGTTTTGGCTTTAAACAGCCTCACTGGACAATGTCAGTTTGAGAGGTTTTGACAGTATATTTTTACTTGAGTGAAGATTATTTCAATTAAATGTATTTCTTCAAAATACGGTTTTATGGAAATTCGAATGCTTTGTGGAGTAGTTTCTGCTAAAATTAATTTCTTCAGGAAAAGCTTATAACAGTCAGGTTCTCTGGCACTCCTGACTCCAAAACAAGAGAATGATAAAGTAAATGTGTGGAGCAGATGACTGGAAAATGAATGTTTTCAGAGAATGACATTGTGTTGAAAGACGGTACCTTTAATCCTGCAAAGAGCAGAAAATAAATACATGTATACTGTGGCAGGAAATATCATCCTCTGGCCAACACTAATTCTTAAAGATGAGAACAGTGAACTGAGATACCTATGGGAATATGACACAGCATTTATATTAGATCTCAGTAAGGATTAAGCTGCTGTGAACTCACAAGACAACTAGGACTGGCAGCCAGCCCTGGGATCCCCTCTTTCCCCAAGGCAAGTTTGACACATTTAGGTCAGTCTCCAGCCATTCCTGCAACACTGTCTTCACACATAATATAAATCTTGTTGTAGTTTAAATCCATTAATTCCCATCCTAGCCACTGCCAACATGGAAAGTATATTATTCCTTTTTTCCTTGCAGTAAGCTTTTACTGTTGAAGCCATCAAACACGGAAAACAGTACCCAAAGAGTTCAGATAGGTTTGCATACTGTACTAACTCATTAATTCGCAATATTTACATAGTTAAAAATGACAAAATAGATTGTTTATTTTTATAAACAATGTTTTCTCACACAGGGCCATTAATTTCAGCAAAATACTCTTTGGTATTACTGCCGGTTCTGCTTAAACTCTCAAAAGCAGCACCCAAACATAAGATGCACAGATCCTGCATTAAGAAAAATATTTTACATGTTTTGTCTCTATCATTAATATGTGCAATAAACCCACATGAAAATTATCATAACATGAAATTCTCACCTTGCCTCTTTTGCATTGAAAGCTCCAAAAGACTTATGTTTTCCATGCCATTCAGAACAAATACATTCTCCGTCTGAATCTTTAGACATTAGCTTTGAAGCTGGACTCAGTGACCTACCAAAACCCTGAAATTCAGACTTATTTTTCTGACAGCTCGTGCTTTGCTGTCATGTGTCATCACGGCTAGTAATTCCCATAGAGGATAGAAACAGATAAATACTCTAAGGTGGTGCTTGATTCCTTTCATTACTATGATTGTGTAGTCAAGACTGACCAGAACACTGTGGGAAGGGCTCACAAGTTGTGTTTGCTCCCTTTCTGCTTTGAGCACAACACAAAGTGTTGATTGAGTTATCAAAGAACTCTGTACAACCCACATAGTAAAAGCAGCTCCAAAAAGTTTAGTTTTATTTTTCCAGTGTAATAGTGTTGGAAAAAACCCCAGCTTCTGGAGGTAAGCCCTTAGAAACCTAAACAAAAGCAAAGTAATTAGCAAGAGAAAAGCTGCTGGGCTCCAGCGTGAGGGACCCAGCAGTGAGGGTGTATGTAAAGGAGATCAGACATCTAAAGAAATAACTGCAAAAAAACCAAAAAGGGCAAGAAAAGTGTAAGAGATGGGTAGGCACAGCTGTGAATGAGAGTGCAAGCGCAGGCGAGCACTGTGAGTGCAGAAGAAAGGTTCAGTTTAACCACAGACTCTTAGTGAGAAGATGAGTATTGGCAAATGAGAACAAGTATGGGTTTAGGAACTCTGCTTTTTATGAATATTGTTTGTTGTAAGGGCAGAGGTATTCTGGGGGATTTATTTGCTTGCTAGCTTTTACCCAGTCACAGCTTGTTATCACTGAAATTTCCACACAAAGCCTAAGGGAAACTGTACTGGACAGGAGAACAGCCAGATATATCCCACAGCTTTCTTCAATAACGCAGCGAGTAAGGCACTCCTGCGCGGCTCCCAGGGCCAGCCCCAGCTGATCTCTCCTCACCACACTTACTGCCCACAGGCCACGCCAGCGGGGTTGTGGTGACCGTCCCTGAGAAGACAGTGAATGTCACGACAGGTGGAAATGCAACTCTCCTCTGCACATACACCAGTTCTGGACCACTGGGAAATTTCTTTATTCAGTGGAGTTTTTACAGTGCCAAAGAGAGCCAGCTGCATACCGTAAGATATTTATTTATTATTACTATGAAATTGTATTTAAGATATCCTTAAGTCCTCAAAGAGTCTTGTTACATTTGATAGGGTTATCCTTACTACAGACCAGGTAATGTTGGGGTTCCTACCCTAGAGACTAAGGACTGGGGTGCAGCGAAATTTAGGGGCAGATGAACAAATTATCTAGGCTCCTAGCTCCCACTGACATGCCTGAATGCCTTCACAAACTGATGAGAAAGTACAAAAGTGATTCAGATGCTCAAATTACTTGCTCCAAGTCACACAGGAAGCGTGAAGCAAAGACCAGGTGTCCAAAAATCACACAAGCGCTGCAGCCCCTGGACCAGCTCCCTTTTCTCTTGTCTGGCAGATATTTCCTGCCATTGTGAAAACTGCTTTCCTGGTGAGACGCTCTTGCCTATGACAATGTGTTGTTCCCCATTTAAGGGTCAAATGAGAGTCCCTTGACTCAGGCACTGCAGTTGCCTTTTGGCAGCTCAGTAAGAGGTGCTGTGTATGACAGTGGACTGGGGGCACAAAGTGAGCAGCAAGAGTGTTGGCAGCACTCTGCAGAAAGTTGTCATAGCAGGAAATTTGCCACAGCAAATTTGCATTGGTATTTCATGGCATCCCATGGCTGTCACTGTGGAAACAGAACAATTACAGGCCAAGGGCAAATGGTTCCTGCCCTTCCCGAGACCCCAAGAGGCTGCAGAGCCAAACAATATCTTACTCTGAGGGTATAATGAGACCTTTTTGTAGGCTGGAGTTTCAGAACGGATGGGATTGGGAAGGACACCAATAACATGCAGTGACTTGCTCTAACTACTGCCCAATCCTCTCATGTGGCTGTAAATACCTTGCAGAGCAGCCTGGTCTGCCTGGAAGGAGTCAGGGATGGGATCTGTAACTGCCTATATATACTCACACTACTGCCCAAACTTCAAGAGCTATCCCTTAATCTTCTGTTTTGGTGTGGAAATGAACCCATGAATTTCATTCCCAGCACAACACACAAGGTATGAGTTCCCATCAGCTCAGTTCTGACAGGTGCTGAGCAGTCAGCAACACCTTCCTTTATAAGAAGAAACCCTGATTACCAGTGTTGCTGAATTCTTGAAGATTACTGGGATTCCTTTTCCATTCCCTGGTGTCAGGCTTGTGCTTGTGGGACAATAATTTCCAGTTGTTTTTATCTTGTTGCCAACATTTTTTTCCTGAAATTTCAATCCTCCTGCCTGGTGTGACAGCTGAGGGTTGATGTAAAGAGATTTGACTTAGAAGAGTGTCACAGTCCACACTCAGGATGTTTTTGTAGTGTTCACAAGTTTCCTAATAATATTACAATAGGAGGTTTGCCATTGCTGATGGAGTTGTACCTTCTATCTGGTTTATCAATTACAGCAGAATTAGCCTGTAATTTGCAGAATGTGCAGGTTGTAACATATTTGGCATTGAACAGCAATAGCCAATATGTAAGAAATGGCAATTTAACCTGAGACAGAACTGGTCACTCTCCTGCAGTATATCACAGCCACAGATAAAGCCTGTATCAATGCTAAGTACGATCTCTAGGCCCATCCCAAATTCTGACTCTAGCTGAATGCCAGACTGATGTATGCACACCTTGCCTGATTAACTGTGTGAGTAGTTGTTACTCACTGTTTGCTTTCCTCAAGTTAAAACTATTTTATTAAATGAAGGATTATTCCTGAAAGGGTAGTAGCTACAGGCTTCCTAGGTTGTATATAGTACAATATATCATAATTTTGATCCAGTATGTTAGATCTTAAATTTTAATCACTTGATCAGGTGGGAAGTACAGCACTGACATAGGATCAAGCTCTTCTTCTCCAGGTTTGGTTAGAGTCTTTTGTCCTACTTGCATCAAATTTTCCATATTGCAACACACTAAATGCCATATATTTTTCTGGTCACAATCAAGAAAAATAAGCAGATTGCAGTTATAAGTAGTTTAGAGGGAGAATCACACAATTTCAAGAGATCCAGGAGGGGAAAACCATTTGTAAATGGAGACTAATGATGAGAAAAATACCCCCTGAGAATTATAATCATAAAATACTGTGGGTGGCTCAGAACATGCTCAGCAAGAACTAACTGATGCAAGACTACCAAATGTCAGGGAAACCTTATGGATCAATCCCTCCAGTGCTCCCTCCCAGCTTCTGCAGCTCTCCCTGCAGGCAATGGGAAATCTGTGCCTATACAGTCTGTAAGAAACACTGCTGGGGAAAACTGCAGCTGGATTTCCCCATCTGAAACTAATTTCACGGCAAATTCACTTTCACACCGCAACACATTTGTAATGGCTGCATTTGTGATGGATGATTTGCATTCTCATTACATAAAGTCAGTTCAGTCTGGAAAGGCCATGGGTTAGTGCCAATTCCGTTCTCCTTGAGCACCAAGGCACAATCTCCTCTCACTGCAGCTCCAGTTCTCGTGGGCTGGCACGCTCAGTGAGGCTCAGAGGGTTCCCTTTGCTCCCTGCAGCCTGCTGGTGTCCCTGGAGGGTGCAGGAGTGGGGCACTGCTCTTTTTAAAATGCTTTCAGCAACATATTCAGTCTTATAGTACTTGACCCTGTATCCTTTTACCACCACCTGGCAATTCCTTACCATTTTGAACGTATTCACAATAAAATTAATGTTGTTAATGTGAACACTGGGAAGAAAGGACTGTGATTGCTTGTGGAAAATACGGCCTAAGAAATCACACAACACAGCTGAACATAAAGTTGGATTTTCATCCTCCCTCTGAATGAGGTTGGTATTTCTATTTCAGGCTGGTGACTCTTCTGAGTTTCAGAAAGGACTGGGAGCCTGAAAGCCCACATGGTTTTCTTCAAGTTTAAACAAAAAGATAATCTCTCTACAAACCTGGCTTTGCCCTGGTGGCTTGGCACGTAGCTGAATTAAGTTCCACGTTTTGTTCCAAGTAGGAAACATATGCATGGCAACGGAGGAAGTTGCCAGCTTTGGCTTTCATTGTTCAGGTAAAACAATACTAATATGCAATTCAAATATATATTTAATATGCTGGTAAGATGACAAACCCAACTATATTGGAAAGACTGGCACCATATCTTACTGAACACCAGAACAATAGCTTTCTTTTTAAGTGGAATTAAATTATTTAATTTTATGAGATATTTAGATTCTTCTAACAAGTCCATAAAAAACCAAACACTTGTTATAAATAGCATATATTTGTCCTGAAAAATTTCTCAAAAATTCTGGCTCTATTCAAAATTTGCCAATTTTTGCAGCAACTAATTGGATAACATTTTCAAATTCCATTCTTGAAAATTGGAAAATTCTGCAAAGTATTTTGAAGACAAGAGACTTAGAATTTTTGTGAAAAATTACAGAAAATACATCTTCTCCTACCTACTACATTTTAAAATATTCCTGACATCCTACTAAATGCTAGATGTCTTGATGACCATGTTATTCACATGGGCAGTATACTCAAAATAAAAAGATTAAGCAGAGGAGATATTCTCTATAACAAATATGTGTGGAAAAAATTACTGATTTTAATAAATACTATCTATTTAAACATTGAGAACATGGCCCTTTCTCTCTACAATGGCAACAAATAAAAGAGCAAGCTGTGAACATTATACACATTTATAAACATGATATATAAATTAAGGCAAATCTATACCATTAAGAAGCTTTTGGCTTTAGGCATTAATGAATGGGAGGTTTCAATTACTAGATTTTAGGACATAACATACAATAAGCAGAGGCCATAGGTACCCTTTTATTTTACACTGCCACTTACATTACAGGTTTTGCAGTGTTTTGAGATCCATAAGCTCAGGTACAGTCCTGGCTGGAGTGGAACCACTAAGGCCAGGATCAGGATCAGGGCCAGTGCCAGTCTTAATTTAATGTCCCTAAGTATTCAGCAACAGGTTTTACCTTGCCTCAAGGCTTTTCATTACTTTGCAGACCTGCTATTGGTGCAGATCTGCCTCCCAGCACAGCCTTTGTGAGGTTGGTTTTGTCTTTTGCTGCTTGTTCTGGTGTTTTCATGCCCTGTTCTGCCTTGCCTGCCCTCCCCAGTGCTGCCACAGGTGCTCGACAGCTCTGACCACGGCAGTTACACCACAGCCAGGCTGCTCACAGGCAATATGATGAAAAGGGAGGCAGCAAACAGAGCCAGGTGTTCACAGCACTGTTTTGAAGACAGCACAGCTTTACAAGGTGTGTGAATATAGACCTTTTTACTAACTGAGCCTAACTCTGCTCTTTTCCCGAGAAGTATCTCTAGTAGAAGTAATTTCCCTCACTTAAACTTAATAATGTAAGTATAAAATCATGGAAAATAGGATGTCATACACATTTTTAACATTTTCTTCTTGCCATTTAGCCCTTAGCAACATGTCCTTTAATATTAAATTTAAGTTTTAAATAATAACTCCCAGCCAAGGATCTTGAGAACTTTCCAATACCGAGCGATCTCTATTTTACATCTAGACAAACTGAGGCTAATACCATTTATTCTGCTCACCCAGGGTACATCACAGCCTGGCCTGGTTCATAAGGTAAAGTCTCAGCTCCTGCTAAGACCTACATCTGTGCTTCATTTCATGCTCTGAGTCACGCGGCTGGCCCCAGTGTAAAGCACCTAAGTAAATGTTTGAAAGCTGAAGCCTCTGTTGACTCTTCACAGGCGAGGCTGCAGCCTTGCAAAGCTAAATACAACTCCTGAACCTAACCAGGGCCACACCTTGAGCCTCCAGCCCAGGCCACCCACAGCTAAAGTCAGCGAAATGATCAGGGACACTACCTGGCTAACCAGGATCGAAATTTTAAATTCACTGTAAGAGTAAAGATGTATGCCTATTACTTGTAGGCGAAACAGAATTATTGATAGACTTCTTACGAAAATGTTCTCTAAAAAAAAGCAAGTTTGTGGCACATGGGTCAGCAACAGGGGACAAGGAGGGAAAGCCCAAAGGAGGAAAAAGGCAAGAAGAGTGACCTGAGCACAGATGTGCCAGCTCCTTCCACCCTGACACCCCAAATTCAGGTTATCAGTAGTCCCAATGCCAGCACAACTCCACTGCCCAGCACAAAGCAAGGCATGGCTGTGGCCACTGGGCTACCACATGGGAGAGCCAGAGGCCGGCCAGCCCTGTATGTGTGGGGTTTCCATAAAAGCTTTTGAAAGAACAAACTCCCCTCCATGTAGTCTGAGCAGTTCAGGGGACACTCACACACTTTCAGCCACAAGCCACCTGAGATCCTGTGTTGCAGAGGCTGTCAGTGCTGCAGGGGACACCAGCTTGGGAGCAGAGCAGTCCATTCCAGCCCATGAGGAAGACGAGCCTGTGTGAAGCACCTCCCGAGGCAGTACAGGAAAACTTCCTGGAAAGGGCCTCTCTCATACATAAGCATTTCTTTTTGCCTAGAGGTGATTTTTCAAAACTGAGTTTTATCTAGCACTTAGATGACTGAGCAGGCACTGTAAGGAACAGCTTCATGGACAGCAGAGGCAACACCTGCAATGCAGAGGAAGGGAGATGCTGTTGTCACGTCATTGTAGTTGGAGTGACTCTGGATGTCAGTGGGACTATGGTGGCCTGCCTGTGGTTATCACAAAGGAAAGTGCAGACAAGCAGAAAACAATCAGGTTGTAACTGGGGTGTTGGGAGCAAATATTAGACTTCAATCTTAGTTTGCCTAATTTTAGGTAAATCTTAGGAAAAAGCTTCTGTTGCATCTTGTGGTTGACAAGGCCTGAGATACTTTCCGCACAATACACTGAGCATGAGGCACCCTGCCCTTGTGATCAGCACGGATGGTAGGTGGGGAGCTGTGTGGAGGAGTGGCTCTTTGATTTTGGGGGAACCTTTAAAGTCTCATTTAACTCTCAGATCAGCACGTTTTTACTCAAATACAGCATTCCCCGTGTCACGGTATTCTGAGTATGGATGAAAAGTCAGTCAGTCTTTGTCAAAAGACGGTGTATGTGACAGATGCACGGGGAAGATGTAGCTGGAGATACAAGGTAAGAAAACAATCCCCATAATCTTAAGGGGAAAAAAAGAGCTGAATAGCTTCTACTAGATTTGTGCTACTGTGAAACCTGTGTTCATAATCTGTATTGAAATCTCAAAACCAGCACATGACTGAAATAAGTTGAATCGGATGCATCATTCAGAATTTTTAACTCACCCTATTTTTTATTGCATTTTTCTCTGTCAAAATTACTTTGGATGTAGCTATTGTGTTGGGGTTTTTTCCTCACACCTATTCTAGGTGGCTGAACCGGCACCTTCAGGAATATCCTACCCAAAGGGTGGCTGAAGGGTGTGTGCACCCACCAGGAGCTTCTGGGCTGAATGTGAGCAAGACTGGATAACCCAAACTTGGGGCTACATATTTACATAGGAAAAAAATCATCCTGTATCTCCTTTCTAGAATATAAAAACATTTTGAGACGTGATGGATCTCGACACTGAGCTGAACCAGCTTCCTCTCAGCTGTCAGCTCAGCGTTCCAGACTCTCTTCGACTGCAGCAGGATTCCTGTCTCACCATGAAGTACAGGGTACAGCCCAATGTAAACTGAGGTTTAATAATAACTGCTGAAGAGCAGTTACACCAAATGTACTAAGAAAACACGTTTGTGCTTGCTGCACTTTAGGCATTAGTCACTAATAGTTCAGCCACACGAAAGATACTGTGAGAACATGAAAGCTGCTCCTCCAATGTATTCGCATCAGTTAAAGCTGCTGAATGATTAATCCTCTAAAGGCTTCTTACTCCCTCCCTTTCTTCTTCTATCAATGTGCTATTGTGACAAGACACTTCTAGTCATTGTTAATATCCTCAATTCCCCATGCAAAAATCCTGGTAAGGCAGGACATCATATCCCTACTACCTTCTGGCAGATTAGAGTTTTGACAAAAATGTGTGAAAAGAAGCTGTGGATGAAATAAGGGATTTGGGCCCAGACTCAGTCATGTGACACGTGCCAAAGAAACCAACATATGCGTGAGCATTTGCTTTCTTAGCTAGCTGAGTTCAGAATCTGAGCTTTGGGCCTTCATTAACGCCCTGAGTGTGAGGCATTTGTTCTCTAATTAGATGGTAAGATGCTTAAGGGAGTGATGAATATTTTTTTCCCTTGTTGTTATTTTATAAATTCTGTCTGTCCTCAGAATTCAAAAAGAGATCATGATCTCAAACCAGTAAAGTTGTTAATATCCTCCGTTTTCTAGTAGCTTGAGAAAATGTCAAACAGAAAATGACAAACCAGCCCAATGACAGGGCCCTCTGGACACTGGAGCTTTCCAGCTCTCCAGGCAAAGACCGTGAGTCACATGCTGAATCCATCAGAAAAACGCCATCCAGCAGGATGCTAGAGCTTTACATGTGCTGGTGGGGGAAAGGGAGAAGAGGCTGGGGGAGGAAAGACAGGTACTGGAGAAGAGGTCATGTCCTGAAACTGCCCCCCAGTCAGGAAATCAGGATTCAGTGGAGATTAAGCAGGACACTTTGTAATGAACCTTCAAGTACGTGTCATCTTATAACCTTGACATCCATAAGTACTAGGCACGTACAGCACTGTGATGCAGTGACTCTGAGAGATGGGGATGGGAAGAGTATTGACCTAGAAATTACGAATGAGTCCATCCAAAGCCATCTGAAAGACATATTTATGCAAATTCTAGTATATATTTGTCCTCTCTCAAGAAGAATAAAAGTAGAGGGAGACACATTTCTTCTAATTTCCTGCCTGCTTCTTCACACACCCCCTTCACACCCTAAGGAAGATCTTTCTATAGAAGTTGTACAAAGAAAACCTGTAGGTGGGTTCCTCACACTCTGCCGAACATCTGGCAGCCTTTGGAAGTCCTCAACTCATCATCAGCTCTGCTGCCTGCTTCCTCTGCAGGCAAATACTTTCCACACCATCACTCTAGAAGAAACTGCCTGTGGACATGAAGAGTAACCACAGCACTGCCTCAGAAAGCCTGGAAGAATGGCTGGCTGGAGACAGCAGGGCACTGCCCAGCCCACAGGTTGAACAACCAACTAAACTGCAACCCTTCCTAAGGTCAGGGAGATGTTTTCTGGGCAGCTTTGCTGTTTTGCAGAAACTGGTGTCTCACATTAGGAAGTTATTAGGGACAACAGTTTTAGGAGTGATAATCTCTGCTCCTCTTTCTGTCGGTTGTTTCCTTAGTCGTCTAGGCAGCTGCTTCCGTGAAATGTGAGAAGGCACCACTATATAATAACTTGCCTGAGCAAACCAGCTGGTAAGAAGGAGCAACAACCATTAATGCACCCGCAATATTGTTTCTACTCTGGTAAATCATCGACTTCGCTAGAGCTGCTCATGATTTGCTTGAGGACATAAAAAGCTTTTTTTTTTTTTTTTTAAGGGAAACACAGCAGATTTCTTTTGGGTTTTGTTTTGTTTTGTTGGGGGTTTTTTTTGCATTCAAGATGGTGCACTTAAAATACATTTATCACACCAGATTAAAAAGGTTTCCAGAAAAAGTCTACCATTGATTAAATATACAGTTTTTCCTTACACACATTTTAGGTAAAATGGAAAGAAGTGTCAATGAGATGTGTGTCTGTAGGAGGAAATATTAGCTGTCAGTTGCCCAAAACCAAAAAGTTTTCCATATCATCAACAGAAAACAAGGTTTTTACTTTTGAAGTGGAACCGAAATACTTTTGCAAAGATTTTCATTTCAGTTTTCTGAAAGCCACAAACCAGCTTTTCAAGGACAGCATAAAACCACTTTGAGCTAGGGTTTAAAATACCCATTTTGAGTGTATTGTTTAAAATGGGCTATGAATTCACAGCCAGCATTAACTGACTGAATAATTAACTGAAACATATTCCTTTTAAATGAAATTTCATGTGTACACAATCCAATCATACCTCTGGGACAAGACATACACTCAGTAATTAATCAGAACATTATTCAGCCTTTTTGGTGTTTACCACCTTCCTTCAGGCAATGAACTCCAGAGCCAGTGAGATAAGCATCGAACAGGCGAGAACAGAGAACAGGCAGGAGCTTGCAGAGGAACTGAACGCACTGCCTGAGAATGTTTCACTGCCTTTATGTTCATGGTTGAAAAAAAATGACCCAGAAAGACTCTGTTTGAATCCATGAAGAGAAGAAATAGTCTCTGCTGTGTTGACACCTGCCTCAGATTTAACTGCATACACAAAATATTTTTTTTTACATTCATTGAATCAGAAAGAGAGAACACAGAGGATTAATTTTTCAGTGCATTGTATGAGGACTTAAGCACATAGTTCAACCTCACTCCAGGTCAAATACACCAAGGAGCACTTGCTCCACTACAGTGTTTGCTGGCATGCCCTGACTGCATTTAAGACTTGCAGTGCCAGTCTTATTCCCAGGAAGATGAGCTGTGGCTAAATGAGTATTCAGTGGACTCCTTCTGCTACTCCTACTCTCACATAAATCCCAGATCCCTCTGAGGTACACTGAGTAGAATTTAGCCCCTTTTTCCAGCAATCAAGCCTTTAATTGGGTATGATGGGCCTGCCAATCCTCTCATGCTGCAGCAAGACACACATTACTTCATTTAATTCATTGTAGAGCTTAATTTCACATTAGCGTAAAGAGCTGATGGAACCCCTTTCACTGCCCTGCTCCAACAGGTGCAGTTGATGGAGAGGAGATGGAAATCCAGCCCACCACTGTTAACAGCTATCCAGGCACATCAGCCTCAGAAGAGTCTGAAGTCAGAAGTCACAGTTCTTGTAACTTCAGACTCTTGCAAGAAACAATGATAAATAATACTCTGCTATTGCTCACACTCAGATAAATGTAGAATGAGACTAATGTGGCCAGTGTGCTTTTGTAATTCCAGGTAGAAAACGTTTCCTATGAGTGATTCGTTTAAACCAAACTCCCTGCTTTGAACACTCTCCTTCCCCAGGGAATACAGTGTCTCCATCCAGACTCTGGTTTTGTAAGAGAGTTCCTTCTCTAGACATTTGCAAAGCATAAAATCAGGCTTAAAACTGGTGGTATTGCATGCACACAATGGAAACTGGGAGGAGTATCCAGCTTCAGCAGACTTTCTAACCAGGTCTGACACCAGCCTAATCCTGGACCTCTTATGCTTCCCCCCTGCAACACCAGGGTTCCACACCTTGGGAATGCTTTAGTGTTCAGAGCCCTGCATCAATTGTACCTGGTGTTTGTAATCCTGGGGCAGAGAAAGATAAAGTCTGGTGAGGGAGTATGCAAAATTGCACTTGAGATGGGGCCACGCTGCAGTCCTGGAGCTGCTGGTGTTGTGCAGCCTGGGTTCTGACCTTCATTTCAAAGCTGTATCTTTGCATAAACCAGCTCTGCTCTGACAGTTTTGGGGTGTACCTTGCCTTAAGCTAATAAAGGCTTTGAGATAACATTTCTTAAAGACTTCAGTCAACACCGTATCAGGGAGGATAAACAGAATTAAGAATAAATATTCTTAATTCAAAATGCAATCAGTTGATCTGCAAAGTAAAGCAAATTATACTTCTCGCCTGGGGATCTGCAGTATCCCTAAAAGGCAGAGAACTTTCACCAGAAGGACATTTTGATACTAGTCAAGTAAGAATGGCCTGTGAAGAGGAGTCTGTGAAACTTTTTCCTACAAGCATTTTCCCACTATTTCCATTAAAAAGCATGCTATTATTTCAACTCCAGTAAATACATTTACATTGATGATTCTGGAATACTGTCCGTGGGAACAATGTTAGATCTATTTGGGTCGCAACCTGTAATTCTATATGGTCACCTCTCACCAGTTTAAAGAAATGACTGAGTGTGCTGGAACTGTTCACTTTGCCTAGTTTGTGCATGTAGACCCTGGGGGAACATATTGCCTATCCCAAATACTGTCACTTTCATACAACACTATCATTAACACCCCAGAAAAACAATTAATGAATTGTAGTTTTCCACATCTTTGTTCCTTGAGAACTTGGTTTCAGAGCAGAGTTAGATTGGACAGAGGGCAGGTACTCCTTGCGAACGATTATATTTACCCCAGAGCAGATGAGATACAGCAGTTCTTAAACAGACTCAAGGCCCAAGGCTCGGAATGCCATCCAGGCTCCACACTGAACACAATTCTACCTCTCCTTTCTGTCAGCAGACAAGTTCAGGTTTATGAGGCCACTTCTACTCCACAGTGCTGCTAAGAGCAATTGATGCTACTGAAGTCAGTGAAATCAGTCAATGTTAAATCAGCAATTTTTACTTGGGAGTAAATGTTGCATTCCTTAGAAATATTATCCTTACTATGTCTATCATTTGGCAAAACATTTTTTTACTGTTTAGTAAAAGGGGAACTTCTTGATCCCAAATAGGAACCCCTCCAAGCACTGAGGCCAACAGGTATTCTTTACTTCCTCCCTGGTATAAATTCAAAAGATAGTCCATGACACTGCCTCCAACGCTGATGACACAAATAAGAACAGCTGGCTGCTCTAACTGCATGTGTGATGACTCTGCTCTGTTTTGTACTGCATCCTTATGGCTTTCAAATTTACTGCCAACAGATCAGGTGCCTTGTTTGCTTAGACCTTTGTCTTGTGAATTCATTTCAGTTCTCTGTTTGCCACATTCTGTATTTGGAAAGCTCTGCAGCCACCCATGTTTTCCAGTGACAGGTCCATCCTTGTCATAACCTTCTACTGAGCTGCTTATTGACGATATCACGAATTATCAGTGCTTCACTTAATACCATTATTCACTGTGCATGACTTAGCATTTTTTCATAGAATGGTCATATGATGGGCAATGGTCTCACCTTTGTTTTCACAAATGCATCAGTCTATGCTTGGAGTATCCACAAAGCTTTAGCCACTTTCAATTACACAACTAAAAATGCCATTTCAGAAAAGCTTGTCTTTTAAAAACCTCTAGAAATATGTATTCAAATGTACCATGTTTTTATTTCTGCTTTCTTGGGGGAGGAGGCAAGAAAGGGGGTGACATTGCTTGGCTTTAATTGGAAATCAAATATATTCTGAGTACCAAACAAAGCAGCAAGAAGATCTTTTGTTATTAAACTAACAACTGTTTCTTTATCACAGATCTATTATTATTCAGGAGGCCAGTCTTACTCCTATGGAGCATTTAAGAACAGGATAACAGCTTCAACAAGTCCAGGGAATGCATCAATAACAATCTCCAACATGCAGCCCTCAGACACTGGTTCCTACACCTGTGAAGTTTTCAGCCCTCAGGGTGATGCTGGACAGAGTCAAAAATCTGTGATTGTCAATGTGCTGGGTAAGTGCCTTCCCTCTCTGTTGTTGTATTGCCGTTTCTTTCCCGTATTATGAAACACTGAATTCACAGCTCAAAATACGTAGGGCCAGAGGGAATAAAAGGCAGTGGTAAACAAGGCCCGTGATGCAGAGGGAAGCTCCCTGAGTCACTGCTGCAGAGTGTTTCCAAGGGCTCCGGAGGCAGGCAGAGCCTGGGTGCCCTCTAGCTTCCAGCCACAGCTGACCTGGTTCCACTCCACAGCTGCCTTTGCCTGAACTGCAGCCCAATCTCCTTCTCCCACCACTGGCCTTCAGAGTCACTCTGTGCTCTCAAAAAGTTACCTTATGTAAGCAGGTAAGAGGGTGGCTGGAATTACTCAACTTCACTCCATTTTTCATACTGCAAAACAAAGTGATACTAGTTTTGATTAAAATAAAACATCCTTTTAGCTGGGAGTGACAACTTCTCACTGAAACCATTACATGCAGCCCCAGCAGAGTCCAAAACTTCGCTAATTTCACCTAATGTTGATCATGGTGACTTGCGTAAATCTAGGGAGAGGCAGCAGCACAACTGAAGCATTCTGGCTCACATCAGTTCCCAAAACCTCTAGAAACTTAGTATGTGTTGGATGAAAGTAGTACAAAGTCTGTTTTGCATGGAAGAAAGCAATAGTTCAACCATGAACAGGCAGAACAGAAAGGATGAAAAGGAGTGGAATGAGATATTTTATTTCCTAATAAGAGAAGATTGTACTAACCCTGTCTAATAATTTCTTTTATCTTGAGAATTCGTACCTGGTCAGAGTGACAAATCACAGACATATGGGAATGTGATTACAACCTCACTTGCCTACCTCTCAGGGATAAGAAAAAGATACATGTAAACTCATTCCCTGAAAAATCAAAGTACTACTGATAATTCTCATCTGAAATTCCCAAAATAAATAGTAAATTTTAGAGCAGCTGAGTAAAAGACTGCACTTTTCACATGAAAACCAAGAGAAGTTTTTGGTTGGGCTGTGTTCATTGCTGGTAGTTTCCCTAACAGTGCTCTAAAAAACCACAAAAGCATATCTGTAAGCGGGGAGTGAAAAACAATGGGTGTGAGTGAAGACAGAATCTTCCCTTTTGTGCAAAGTGAGGACATTATATAAAAACAGATACATTTTTTACCAGAACTATAGCTGATTTATTTCCTTCACAACTGTAACAACTGAAAGAATTGGGCCTTGATCCTCTCTCTCCGTGGAAAAGCTCCTGCCAGGTCTCTAAAGAAAATGATGTGTGGCAGAATGGTGTATGGTAAATAGTGAGTGGCCCATTATAATGAAAATAATTGATAGTCTCTGTCTCAACACCTCCCTAACAACAGTTAGTATGCAAATGGAAGGTAATAAAACTGTATCCTAAGCCATGTACATATATTTAATATTACTCAGGTTTTTTAATGGAAGAGGCTTTGGTCAGTTCCATAAGGGAGACTGTTCTTGGGTGGAAATCTCTAGATGGGATTCAATTCTTTGCTCAGAGCAGCATGGTACCAGAACTGGAGGTGAATGTTTCCAGCCCCGGGTACACATGCATGATGTATCTGTTCTTATTTTACAGTCAAACCATCAAAACCTTTCTGCAAAGTAGAAGGAACACCTGAAAAAGGCCATCTAATCTACCTCTTATGCAACTGTGAAGAGGGGTTGCCTCGCCCCACCTACCGCTGGTATAAAGTCGATGAGAACACCCTCAAGCCCGTGACAGAACAATTCAGTATGTAACTACGGGACTACCATACTATATTCAGGATCTGAAATCCCAGCATTTCAAACACTGTGTATCATGTAGGCTAATTAAAATTTATCCTCCTCTTCCAATGGTCAATGTCACAGAATAGTACTTCCACTTATTCAAATGGATTGGCAGCTGTCAAAAACACAGGACACTTTTTCTATTTAATAAAAAAAGTTGAAGTCCTGTCTACGCCTTTAATTTGTTAAAACTGGAGAAATATTTATGCCTTTACATCTCTCTTCCCTTGAAATTTTGAGTCAATTTAAGTTGAATCAATTTGTCATTCAAGTACTAGCACATCTTTCCCTCCCAAAAATTTTCTGTACCTGTTACATGTTCATTTGGGGAGTTACCACAGTATCAAGGTGGGTAAAACATCAGCCAGACTGATTGGCAGAGCAGGGGCTTCTAATACACCCCCACAGAATCCACTGAAGCAATTTTCAAGGAAGGTAAATGTTTTACATTTAAAGAATATAAAAACCCACAAAAATGAATCAATAATTGGTGAACCCTTTTTCTAATATCTGAATAGCTCTGTGTTACCCACTACAGAGAACTGTTTGCCTCTACAAAATACAAACAGTAATGTGTACCTGCTCCCTGCTTGTCACAGATCCAAACTCTGGCATCCTTTACATTGGCAACCTCACCACCTTTGAAACTGGCTACTATCAGTGCGTAGCCAGCAACCTCCTGGGGAACAGCACCTGTGAGCTTGACCTAACGGCAAAACGTAAGTGGAATGCATGAAAGTAATCCCATCTTAGATGGAGGACATCCACAGCTTGCAGGAAAATTCTCTAACAACTTTGAAGCTTAGATTTTATTTTTTTTTTTTCAAGTAAGAACAGAACGGGATTTGGAGAGCTCCAGAGTTTTCATCCAGGCGTGCCCAGAATTTACACTGACCTAGGAAACTGATTTAACATCCCCACCTTAATTTCCTGCAAGGAGCAGGAGCTAGACCTGGTTCTGACTGCAGAGCCTTTACTGACAACAGACAGACATGGAGTTTTGAGCAATTTCTTCCAGCCAACAGTCCCACTGAGGTCTCTCCACGGCAGAAATTACAACCATCACTGAAATGAGGTAGTACAAGGTTGGGGCACTGTAGATGTGACCACTAGGTGAAAGATGGAAATAAAGGCAACCCGGATTTCAGTGTGTGTTTGCAGTGACTGAAAAGCAAAGGCTTTTACCTATTGTCCTTGTTACAGCCCGGTGTTTCCCTTAGCCAGGCATGAACAGAGAGTTTGTTGGGATAGGGAGCTAGCCAACGAGAAAGGAGGCAGCAAAGACCACACGAGCACAAAGCTCTCACTTTCCTAGAGAATCTGTGGCCATCCTCCTGGAAAGAGTTCTTTGAATCCAATCCCTTCTTTCTGCTAAAGGCTCCTGCACTAAATTTCCATGGGATCTTGCTGCTACTACTGTTAAAGAAGTCAAGTAATCTTTTTTTTTTCTTTCCAGATTCAGATGGTGGTATTGTTGCTGGAGCATTGATTGGAGCAATTCTGGCAGCTGCTATAATTTGCATTATCGTCTGGGTCTTAACCAAGAAGGCAAAAAATAGGAAGTCACCAAATAATGAGATGCAGTAAGAATTTCTGTTTGCTTGATTTTAAGACAATTATTTCTGTAAAGTACTGCTGATAATCAAGAACTAAAGTAAAATGCATAATACAAGTTTTGAGAAAACTTCCAGAGTGAACATCTGCTTTTGGGGGACTTTTTACCTGTTGCTCTTGTAAGAGAAGTTGCCATTGCCCTCTTCCCTGTTTTAATAGGCAGCTACCACTTAGCAGTATCCAAAACAGTGAAGTAAATGTTTTGAAACAACACAAGCTAAAGTGGCAAGATATAAAAACAGCTCTTTATATTTAAAGTTAATGGGGTCTGTTAAAAGCAGGTACAGGAAGTAAAAAAAGAAGGAGCAGCTAAGGGTCACCTCAGCAAATTTACTGGGATTTAAACACAGAGGGCTCAGTTCAGTGCTATCTGAAATTACAGGACACACACTTGGGATACTCCAAGGAATCACAAACTGCAGGAAATACAAGTTTTAGACAACAGAATGGAGCCCAGAATGTCCATTTTGATCCTGCTCTGGAGATGTTTTCTTCTCTGTGCTTTGGTTGCTCATTTTTCCCTCAAATTGCCAAATCTTCAGAATAGGGATAATAGCATGCACTATATAGACTGTATTTAGCCCCTTGATGTTAAGTGCTAAATAACTACATGCAGTTGAGGCCAGAAAAAAACTGTGACTTCCCTGTAGCATGGGTCTAAGACTTCCTAATATGGAATTCTGCTAACCCAGACCGGTGATCAGTCACGCATGCACCCGATTTCTGCTTTCAATTGATGTAGCATTAACATCTAGTTTTGTACTTGGATCCTAATAAATCTTACTGCATTGAATTAATCCACTAGCATCCGATATTTTTTACCATGTGAAAGTGCTTCAATACTAGGAGTTGGTTTATTATGGTTTTGATAAGATAAATGGAATACCTCTTAGTAAAAGTATTTTTCTAGATTTCTGTATTTTCTAAAATACTAAATGTATTTTATAATACTTTCCTAGATTTCAGTCTTTTCATAATTCTTTTCTGACTGAACTCTATTTTTTGTGCACTTCAATGGGACACCAGATCTGCATGGAATTTCCCAGAAAGCTCACACCAAGCAGCGAGTTTGCTATCCCTCCTCAGACATTGTTTGCCAGTGCTCAGTTTCCCATTCCATTTTCCTGGCATAACATTTAAACATACTAAAATCCATTTTATTCTTATGGGATCACTTAAAGCAGTGATGCAGATGTCTTACTAGCTAATATGCTGTCACTCTTTCTGTCTCAGCACCAGTGGTGCTGTGCTGTAACCTTTTCACACAATCTTGGAACAGTTGTAATAACATGGGGTTACTGTGCAGATAGCAAATACAAAGATTAATTCTTTTGAAAGACTCTAGTGTGCATGGGATTTCAGCATGTGAGATCACAATCCTAATCCTGTCTTCCTGCAGAGAAATGGTTCAGAAACAACCCAATGCAGACTATGTTCAGGTACCCAATGAAGAAAACATTCCTGCGACCACAGTTCCATCGAGCAATGCAACAAATGAATACCCAAGTGTTGATGAAACAGCAGCTCCTGCAACACCTGAAAATGATGAGAAGCAAGAAACAGAAAAAGAAGAAATAGCCTAGAGTTTATTTAATAGAGTTTTCTTCACCATCTTTGGACCCCTTTATACAAAAATTGTTGTCATTGAATTAACATAGAAGCATGACTAAAACTTAAACATGTGTTTGTATTGTGAGCCACTGGGGTGGATTGAAAAGGGTCTGTTACACAGGCACTCTGTGAATAGCAGACGTTTTGGCCCTTAAAGTTGACCAAATTTCTTTTATTATCTAGTTATACTGTACAAAAATTTAAGTATAAAAAGAGTATCATCTATATTTATCCAATCTAGTTGGCAAAACTAATTAGGAAATGGGCCGAAGCATTTGTCAAAGTAAGAGCTTTCCAGTCAACCACGAGGAATGCTGTGTGTCCACACAGCTCAGAACCATAGCAGCCTTCTCCAGAAATAGTGTTGGCCAACCTGCTTCCTGTGCACCGAGAACAATAATCATGGCCAGTACATTGCAGTGTTTAAAGGAACTGATTTTGCACATCAGAAGTAAAAAGAAGTTACATTAATGTCATCAGAATGCTGAAACAGATGTTAAGACCTGAGCCAATGAAATCTCGTGAGTCTGAATTCTACTTAAGATAAAAAAAAAATATCCTGGCAACTTTCACCCTGTTTCTGTCTGACATGGAATACATTCTGTTAACGGTGACCTTCTTGGCTTAAAGTTCCCAAGGGCACCAGCATTCCAGAGTTGTGTGTTTGGCAATTCTGTTTTCAGTTTAATGGAACTGGCATTTGGGTACTCAGTTCAGACACAAATGACTGTTCTACACAACAGGAGCTGGAGATCTAAATCCTTTACAAGGCTTGTTCCAATAGGCACACACAGCATCACATTCCTCATGACACAGATATAGCTGCTTTCAAAACTTAGGAGTGATACTGCCTTCTACACGGCACATGAGTTTGGATTGCTTCCTCTGCCTGAGATGATTTAAATCTATTTCCAGGCTAATCCCACCCACTGAGCAACAAACTATGCTACTTTTCTTCTGGTCTCTTATCCCAGTGTAACAATCTATCTTCTATAGTGAAAGCATCAAGAGGGAAGGTAAGTGGTGCAAAGCACACCGACAGCCAGCAATCGAGTAATGAGCACCCTCTTGGAAGTAGAGAAGGGAACTGAACCACACACACCCCTGGGTCACTAGACACCCCTTCTCTCTGGGCCTCGTTTCTAAGGTTACACAAACTCAGTTTTTCAAAAAGACAAAGATACTACTTTCAGAAGAGCTCAAGGACCATGGGGCTTAGGCAAACACAGACCCACAGCCTCTGCAGCTCCATTCTGAACTGCCTGAGGCAGGTCCTCGCTGACACAGGCAGACACTGGTTTCAGTCTTGCGCACTGCAGGAAAACATATCTGGCTCAGAGATCTGGAGGTTTTCGGCACTTAAGTCTTTCATAGGATCTAATATTCATAAATCCTTTCGTGACTGTTCCCAGACTATGAACATTAGTTATATACAACATTTATCTTTAAGATTTCTGGGCTAAATTTTCAGGCTCAGTTCCTACAGCTGTGTTTATCAAGACAGTGAGCTCAAAAGAAAAAAAAAAAAGATAAAAGAAAAAAGGAAAAAGGAAAATATATGGTGACATTTAAGGATGTAAGGCATGAGATCCTAGCTAAGATTTATTTTGGATCTTCAAGCATAACTGTAGTCATTGCCCTTTCCTCGCAGTTTTCTGGCTTCTAAATATTTTTCTTTGATAGCTGTGTTCTAGTGTTTAGCTTCATTCCAGAGTAAAAGAGCATTTATAGTGTTCTTCTAACATTATTTTAGCTAAATACTGTTTGTGGCAGACTGTGAGGGTCAAACCCTTGCTAATACCAACGCTGCCATGTTGCACCAGTGGATCCCCAGACTCCTCTCTCCCCAGAATACCCAGGGTAAATCTCAAATCAGGATCTATACAGAAGTCTCCTTAATTAGGCAGCTCTTATTAACTCTTGTGGCAGTTGTGCCAGGCCAAATTCCTAAGTCACATCCTTCAATCCAGGTTGAGCAGCTTACTGAAAATGTCTGATATTGACAGCCAAGTTGTGTAAACCTGCAGGATGATGACATTAAAAACACTCAGAAACAGCAAGGGAACAGTCAGTACTACCTGCTGCTCTTTGGGTGCCATTTCTTACTGAAGGTGTTCCCTGATGATATAATTCAAATCAATTATCGGTCCAAAGGAGCCCCCGGCTTGGCTGACAGCAGCAATAACTTAAAATAATTTATCTGACATTCCTAAGCATTCTTTTAACTCTTGCCCTTTATGGGAAAACATAAATGTCATCATGTCACTGCTATAGCTATATTAGTTCTTCTAAAGCCATCTCCTGCATATACACGTTCTGCTCACATTTTTCTTATTGCTACACCCTTCCACATCTCTGCAACAGCACTATCGTGTTTGAAGAGGGGACTCTATTAGGTGGTCGTATTTCTTTTAGTCTTTCCTTCATCTCACCTCCACACATTTATCTGCTGGTATTTCCTCATGTAACTTGCTACAGTAAGATAGGAGCTTATGCTGGGGAAGTTGTCAGTACCTTCTCTGGATAGTACAGTCTTCCTAGAACACCACAGGTTTTATATGTGTTCAAAAAGTAGAAATTGCTCAAGTTAAGTTAATATTTTTATATAACAAGAAAGGAACAATTGATCATGTTCTTGACTAATGATTCCTCTTACACTTCTACCGACCAGTGAGTAACAGATGCTAGTAAAAAGGCAAAATAAGAAGCAAACAGGCTGCTGGGAGTAAGGAGGCAAGGAAAATAGCATGTATTTGGAGTTTCTTACCATAGTGAGGTGTTTTCTGTAAGCCTTCTGGCAGATGTTTGTTCTCATTATAGAGTTTCTAAAGTTAATTAAAAATGATGGGGCACCATTCCTAGCGTCCCACTGATACTCTCAGCAAAGCACAAGTCAAATTAGGTATTGATCCACAGTGTGTAGCTCTAAAACCCTGCAGAGCTATGCAGGATGCAGAAACATTTTTCAGAATTTGCTTTAGATGTTCCAACAGTCTTTGCTGCAAGGCCTATTTTGTCTTCCCCTAGGGAGCAGGGATCATTAATACAGACACCAGATATTAAGCCAACATTCAAGCGCCCATCTCCTAAGGAAGCAGATTTACAAAGCTACAGAGCTGTGGCAGGGTTTTTTGCTATATAAAGATCAAGAATGAACACAGAACTCTTACCTTCAGCTGCTCTCAAATCAAATTTTAGCAGTGCCTGTGCAATATATAAGAAACATCTACTCAGTCAGGTTCCTCCTTCAAGCAAGGTCTGCATGGCCAGAGTTTACTGTACAGGCAAGTTATCCCTTCTGCTCTTAAAGAGTCCCCTCAGTGAAATTTAATCTGCATTTTGTCTTCTAAGATACATTTAAAGTCCTTGGTGAAGGTATTAGTTTGGTTGTAAGTTTCTGTCTTGCTTATGAAAATAAATTGCATTACCTTAATCCTTACAAGTCAAACTGTAGAAACTGTCAGCTTGCATTTCACCCTTTCCTTGAGGCTGAAGATCAAACATGTTGCATTTCCATACTGTGTAACGGATGGCAGGTTTTCATCTCACTTGCTGTTCACATCCCAAACATACAAGCTATTTAGAAAATATTGGTTTTCTTACATGTAAGTTTAATAAAGTTTTATAATACCAAAGACTGTTGTTTAGGAAAGTTCTTTATTTCATAGAATTTCATCCTTTGTTCAAGGGGAAAATCTATCCACAGGTGTCAAAAGTTATCTTACCAACATCAGGACAGGAGGTCACTTTTCAGACTCTGCCTCGTTAGCTCTGCCTTGTAATAACTTAATATCAGGATTTAATATGAGTAAATAAAGATTAAACCAGGCTTCTGTTATAAAATAAGACGGTAAACTGCAAGTGTCAGTGCTGCTTATGAGAGTCAAAGAGAACAAAAAATGAACCTACAAAAGGAGCAAGAGGAAAAAATATTGAAGTGGAAGTACATCCCAGAGGAGTATCCACAGCCATCCATTATAAAACAGTGTATTTGCAAGGTAACCCTGAAACGGTGCCTGCATTCTGCAAGCAGTCCAGTGCACTTCATCAAATACATGTATTTTAAGACTCAGAGAAAAACAGGATAACAATCAGTAACAACAGAAAAGCTTTAAACACTCAGATCTCACTTAATACACCAAGAGTAACACAAACGGATACAATTATCTAAGTCATTGAGCAAACTGCAGTCTACAAAGAGAAATACAGTGTAGTTTAGAATCATCTGAAGAAAGACAATCAGTACCGACAAAACAACAGACAAAACCCCCCACAAAAATCACAAAGGCTAAGGAAAAAAACAAAGATTAGAAGAAAATTAAAATTGTCTTTAAATGGTTAAAACATTTTTGGTCCTGTTTCTTGAAAGAAATAACTGTACACTGGGATCTGAAATAGAAGGAACACCACATTTATACACATCACACTGTAAACTGAAAGAAAACTGCAAGATATTGAAAAATAATTTAAAATCAGTGAACTATTTAATTAACAGGAAGTACAAAGGGTTGTTTTGGCACTGCACTTGAAGGACAGCTTCAATAAAAACATTTCATTATCGTGCTGATACCATATATGACATCCTAGTTGAACTAATAAAATATGAAGTTCGCAGTCTTAAATAGAAGTGCAACAGGAGAGAGGCTCAAGTGGGAAGCCCTCTCTAGCCTTCCACCATTCTTTTAAGGATGGCTCCCAGGCCACCCTTTGCCACTTTCAGTGGGGTCAGCTCTTCTTTATTCTCAATGTGAATACTTGCACCGTGAGACACCAGCAGCTTTGCCTCCTCCACTCTCTCTTCATCGCAGGCTAAATGACTGCAGTGAGAACAAGAAACCCACACCACTGTTAAACTGTCCAAGCTTATAAAGAGTAATAATTATGCCATGTCAAAATGACAGAGTGAATGTTGGGGGGAGATACATCTGAGAACAACATATCCACAAGCAGCCAACTACCTAGACAGATTCCAAAGCTTGCTGTCCAGTCCCTCTGCTGTCATTAAGCAACTCAAGAATATTCCTCCTGCTGCTCTCCTTGCAATGTTAAGACAGTTCTTTGGGTTAGCATTTGGCTCTGCAGTCAGCAAAGCTAAAGAGAACACAATCCATGGTGAGAATGGAAAATAGCAATCTCTATTAAATTGAAAGTGATAAATAAATTGTCCGATGCTAAAAAATAATCCGAAGTAAAGTGTTACTGCAAATGCAGCAAATGTTTTTTTCCATTTGGCACAGTGTCCTAGGAAAAACTGTGTGCATTCCAGGGCCATACTGAGGTTTATGCACAGCTAAACATAAGCTAAAACATACTGTTTGATCTTATTCACAGCAAAATCTGGATTCCACTGTGGTTTTGCCACCAAGTTCAAAGCAGCTGTAAACCTTACAGATTCAAATTGATCTCTAAGGCAACAACAAACACTGGGCTGATTGTATTTCAGTTGCAACTTATTTTCCTTAGAGAGGTGAAGAAAAGCTTCTAAAATGAGTTCTTGCTTGGCAGGACAGAGTAAACCAGCCTGCAAGACCCGTTTCCTCTGACTCTGATGTCATTTGCTCACTTTCTACCTTCTAGCAGCAATCAATGTATCCCAGGTTATTACAAAAGGTGTTCTACACTCTTTAAGTAGATGCAGTAAGACAAATTGAAGTATGCATGCACAGACACACTGAGGTAAAATACTAAGTATGACTTTCTGAAGTACTTTTTAATTGCACAGGGATGTGAAGCAAGAGAGTATTTTGAGGCAACGAAAAATTAAAAAAAAAAGACATTGAAGTAATGGAGTTTCATTTCACAGAGATCACGCTATATTAAGCAAAATAAAAATAAAAAATTACTTACAGAGGAGTATTCCCTTCAGAGTCCCGTATATCCACAGTTGCATTGTGCTGCACAAGGATCTGTACCATTTTTAGGTTTCCTTTGGCTGCTGCTCTGTGTAACGGGGTGGATTCAAAATGATCTGTTGCATCCGGATCTGCTCCATTCTCCAATAGCATGATTGCAATCTGAGTATGTAGAAAGGAGTAGGGGAGGAGGATGTGGAGTTAATATACCTAAATCCTTCTTCCAAGAGCATCACCAGCTCCAGCAGCTTAGGTAAACATACCTCCTGCTTATTTTTGGAGGCTGCATAATGCAGGGGTGTGCAGCCATTCTGATTGACAGCATTTACGTGAGCACCCTTAGCAATGAGGGCTTTCACAATTTCATCACGGCCTGCTGAAGCAGCAATGTGCAAGGGAGTCCAACCAGCCTACAGAGGCAAGAAGAAATCCACATTATTCGAACCATGAGTTTCAGGCAGAAAAACATGACAATGCATAACCCAGACAGACTTGACTACTCACACTGCACATATTCTTACCAGTGTAAAGCTAAACATTATTGATTTTCACTACAGACAAGGCTCATGTCTTCTTACATGCCAGCATTCAGTACCGGACAAAAGCCGACAATTAAAATGACAGAAATAATTTCGGCTACACAGTTATGCATGGTATCTTTGCAGAACACTTTGTCCCTGCAGAATTTACACTAGCGCCTTTTCAAGGACAAATAGGCGTAGTAGAAAAGGGTGTCAAAAAGTTTTTGCAACCTTTTCTATATCCTACTCTCTAAACCGATGAGACATTTCCTTCTTTACAATGACATTTAGGATGCTTTGTAATGGATGCAAATATTTCAACTCTTCCTCTAGAACAGGAGCAGGCCATCTCCTTTCTAACTGTGAAATCACTGAACCTGCACCTGCTTTATTAATGCCTTTCTCAATATGAGGAATCTTCAGGGTGCTTCATGATTTGGCACAACATATTTGAGAGATCACACCGAGATAAAGGCAACATGAAAACTCCAACAACCACCCGAACACCCTTGGTTTTGCAACTTCCTTCACAAGAACAGTTCTCCTAAAATTCCTGGACAACAAGCAGGACTCAAGTCTCCTCCTCACGCCTATTTCCACACGAACTGTGAAATTATTCTCCCTGACTTCCCAGCGCACAGAGCAGCCCGGGCTTTTCCAAGTGTCAGATACCGCGCCGGGCGCACCAGCGGCCGGGAGGAGGGGGAAGAGGACGCAAGGGAGGAAGGGAGGCGGCTCCGGGAGCTGCCCCCGGCCGCTGTCAGGGCCCCTCTGCGGCTGAAACCACGACAGCAACGGGCCCCGGCAGCACCTGCGCACCCGGACCGCCCCGCACAGCGGCCCGCGGCTCCCTCAGCCGCACTGGGGTAGGGCCGCGGCACTCACATCGTCCTTATCGTTCACAGGCACGCCGAGCCCGAGGAGGAGGTCTGCGACGTCCGTGTGTCCCGCCGAGCAGGCCCAGTGCAGCGCGGTGCGGTGATCCTGCGGGAGGGAAGCGGTGAGCGGGGCAAGGACGGGGAGCGGCTGGCTCCCGCGGGGAGCCGCCCCCAGGCCGCCCGGGGCCGTAGCCGGCTGACCTGGTCGGCCCGTGTGGCCTGGGCCCTGTCACGGAGCAGCAGCGCCCGCAGCTCCTCGAGGCGCCCCGCGAACGCCAGGTTACACACGGCCACGTCCGACACCGAGCCCTCCATGCTGCCCCCGCGCCCCCCCGCCCGCGGGACGGGGCCAAGCCGGCACGCCGCCAATCAGGAGGGCGCCGGGGCGCAGTCCAGCCAATCGCGCCTGCCCGCCTGCTCCTCTCGCCCCTCGGGTCGCGGGGGCTGCTGGGGTTTGTAGTCCTATGGGCGAGGGGGCGGCGCGCTGCAGGCGGGTGGCGGAACTGCAGCTCCCAGGGCGCCCCGCGGCGCGGCCGTGTTGTGCCTCCGTGTCGGGGCGAGGAGGAGGAGGAGGAGGATGGTGACAGCGGGAGAATGGAGGCCGGTGAGGGGCGCGGGGCGCGGGCACGGCCGGCGGGGCGGCGCTGAGGGGCCAGGCTGGGGCTCCGGGGCTCCNGCGGGGAGCGCTCTGCGGGAGCGCCGGGAAGGGAAAAGAGACCCTGGCGGTGCCTCCTCAGGTGGTCCGAGGTGTCGTAAGGCAGCGGGGGCGAGAGAGGCGCCGCGAAGGGGGCGCAGGTGTCTCCTGCTGGATTTCGGGGGTCGAGAGTGTCTTAAGTGTTTGGACCCAAAAATAGATAATTTGCCTTCCAAGTGCAGTGAGTGACGGTTTTTCTGACGGAGAAGGCAGAGCACAGTGCGAGAAGTTATTTTGCTGAGCTGACAGCCCTAGACGGGTCTATCGTGGTGTTTAACCACTGCCTGAGGGGAAGGTGAATGTCAGGGCTCGGGACTGCTGGCCCCGGTGGTGCAGCCAGGAGTTGGTGCAGCTCCGTTTTGATTGATGGAATGTATATATTTCTAAATGGAATCTTATTTTTTTAATATATATTTACCTGCTGGTTATTCACTCTTTATACTGGATATATGTGCACTTACTTGAAAAGTAGGATAAATTGTTTGCTTTCACTTTTAACTTCTGATTTTTTAGCAGTGTACTCCTTAAGATTGTTGTCTAAAATAAATCATTTTACGTTAATTTTTACACTCTTCCAAAAAGTACCATTTTAATGATCTAGAAAATGGTTGGACTGTCTTCTGTTATTAGTATTAATTATCTTTTGTTTTTTTTCACTAAATAGATGTGGTATTGAATAATAACATTAATACATCTATTTTTTTTTTTTCTAAAGTGTTTCAAATCTCCAGATGGGAAAGTAAAGCCAAGCCTTGCTAACACTTTTCACATGCTTCCCATTAAGCACAAGGCTGTAATCACTCTGATTTGTATTTTTTGTACATTTCAGAACAAGCGTGGTGCCTAAGTTTTTTTTTTTTCTTTCCTCATTATCTTGAATCAAATCTCATCCTCACTGCAGTCATCCTGAACTTCTGTCACTGCCTTCAGTGAGACTGCTTTTAATCAAGGTGTTGTTCTCAGCACTCACTGAGGATCTAAATAAAAACCAAGGCATTGGATATTTCAGTGTCAGAACAGCTTTTAAGGGAGAAAATTAAAAGCAGCTGGCAGCACTGCTCAGAAGCCCCAAAGGCTGCAAAGACTTGCTACAACTAGTTCAGTCTGAGAGCTCCAAGTTGTGCATATAAGAACAAGGGGATAAATTGGAGTTTCAATTTTGTGTATTCCTGTTCAGTTTTATCTAGGTATGAAAACCAGATCACTATTTTGTCAGACTACTTAGAAGAATTTCCAGAAACTGATGAGCCAGTGTGGATTTTAGGAAGGCAACACCACCTAAACACAGGTATCTTTAGAATTAAATTATCTGTAACATCTGTAGAATGTTCATGGATTCACATGCAGCAACAGCTCCTGATTTCCTTATGTTCCCTAAATGTCTCACGAGGGAAGTTTGTTCTTCTTCATCAATGAGACACCAAGTGTAAGCAGTGGAATTCCTCCCGTACAGAAACCAGAACCAAGGCCAATGTGCTTCCAACTGTAATTCATGCAGTATGATCACACTTGTAGCAAAGGCTGTCAGATGTGAGCCTGGTCACTTCCCAACATCAGCTGTCGCATAAATAAATAAATAAATAACTTTTGGAAAATGTTCAGCATTACTAATGTCATTTTTCAGATAACAACAATAAGTTAATCTATGGTACATACTGTGTTTTGGTGAAAATAAATACATGGCCTAAAAGTTAGAGCAGAGCAATGTGTTTATATAAAAATAAGATTTCAGAAATGAGTTTTGCTCTCTGGGGAGAAGACGGGCATCCTCCTGTGTTACATGTCAAAGGCAATGGCCAACAATGCAGGCACGGTGTTCAGGACAGCCAAGGGTGCTGCATGCAGCCTTGATCAGCTGGAGAATCTTTTGGAAAAGCAAGGCAGACTGAGCCACAGCTAAGGGAAAATGCAGCAAATAGGATTCTTAAGCATTCTTCGGAGCCTTTGGAGAATTCTGTAAGTGCATGTGTTTAAACAAACAGAAAAAAAAAAAAAGAGAAATTTAATTAAATTTAACATTATAAACCTTTTCCTAAAATTACTTTCTGTTGGGTTTGGACGTACTGTATAATTCCATGTTGGTCTGCACATAGAAATTCTTAACCTGCTTTACCAGTTCTTTCCTGAGGACATAGTTCTCCAGAGTTGTTTCATTCAGGCTGGGCATAGTCATTCCAAACACCTTGTAAAACTTCATTGGCTAATAATTATTTTATCCTTAATAAGTTAACTTTAATTAGCAGTCCGCAAAAGCTCTCTGTGTTTCACCTGCTAAAAACGTTTTAAATTTTAAGGGTCTTGTATATAAAAGCTAACAGGAGCCTTCTATGCACTATATATTCACTATACAGGGATAATTTGAATTTTTCAGTTTTAAAAGTCTGTTTTAATAATTTCTTTCCTCTTAAAATTATTCCAGACAAATCTAAGTTATTGTTGGATATAAGTGCTCGTCTCTGGTTTACGTATAGAAGAAAGTTTTCACCTATTGGTGAGTATGCAGCATTCCAGCTGCCTGGTTATGGATTAACAGGATTAGTAATGGCGTTGGGGACTGAAAGGTTATTTTTACAGTATTAGAACATTTTGAGCGTAATTCCAACTGTTTATGCAAACAAAACATTAAAGCTATTAAAATCAGTTTTTGCTGGTACCTGTATATAATCAGGTCCTCGTGTTTGTGGGGCAAGCAGTGAAGTGACACCAGCACTGTGGAGAGAAAAGAGCTTGCTCAGGGCCTTTAATCTATGGGACAGTTGTTAGAGGTTTATCTGAGGTTCTCTCAGAGGCTGGGCTCCGTGTAGAGCCTGTGCTGACTCTGAGGAGCTTTGTTCCCAGGAGGCACCGGTCCCTCGTCTGACGCGGGCTGGGGATGCATGCTGAGGTGTGGGCAGATGATGCTGGCCCAGGCACTGATCTGCAGACATTTAGGAAGAGGTGAGTACTGTTGCTAAGGCAACTTTTGCGTTATTTGGAGACTTCTTCATTTTTGTTGTAGTTTTCCATAAAAGCATAAAACCTAAATTTATTAATGAAATTTTCTGTGATGCTTTGATAAAGGTACTAGTGAACTATTCTTGTCTGATGGGGTAAAACCGTGTCAGCCTTAAGCAGAGAAACAAAAATAGAGGAAGGACAAATAGGGAATCCCTCTGTTGTTATTTTGTAAATCTTTTTGAGAAATACCCAAGTTGAAGCCAAGGGAAAGCTTCCCACCATGGGTCCAAGTTCTTCCCTTCTTTTCATTGCATAGCCACCAAAATGCTGGCTCAAGGTGATGCTGTGAGTAGTGACAGAGTGATAGACACCACACAAAGTACTTCACAAACCACTCACCCATCATCAGCCTGAGTCCAAACCCCACAGCAGACCCCACTAGTGCCTGCTCTTAATCCTGTATTAACACCCCACATCCCAGGTTCACGGGTGAGTGTCATAGGTCTGCTCTGTGTCACTCTTCTGTCAGTTACCTTACTGTGGTTGGGTCTGTGATGCTTACGCTCTTTTGTCACTGTTTCTATGGCAGCATGATTTGTGGATTTACCACTTTAATAACTGAATCCACAGAAGGATTTATCCACTTGAATAAATGACTCCACAGAACAGCAGTGCAAAGATTTAACTGAAAGACTAGGCAAACAAACCTGAGAAAAACTACAACTTGAACTTGCAGTATGGATCTAAATAGCATCAGCCCTGTGTATGTGCTTCTCTATTAGTAAATGTGAGGTAACTACCTCATGTTAGAAGCAGGAGTTCACATGGCAAAGCCATGGTTTGGATTTTTCTGTGGGAGAAGGCCAGCATTGTGTTTGGACTTTGCTTTATGAATCTTGTTATCCTACAAATGCTTGCGAATCTAACAAAGTCTAAACAGAACAGATAGTTTTAAACAGTCTTGGAAGCTCACATAGAGCAGTAGCTATCAATGCTCAGCAGTGATCACTCAGGATATATTTGCAGTTGCCATTGTTATTTTAGTTTCCCAGTTTCCACAAGATAGCATGTGATGATAAAGGACAGCTTGATAATAAATGACAAGGTGTGACTTCTAGGATCTCTAAATAAAATGTAAATATTAGAGATGGATTGTCTCTTAACATCTCACTGATGGCTTTCTGCATTCTAGAAATTTGGTCAGTACAATGAAAACATTATTTTTTAATCTGTATAACTTTTTTCCTGTAAGATTGGCAATGGGACAAACACAAAAAACAACCAGAAGAATATCATAGAATCTTACGGTGCTTTCTAGATAGAAAAGATTGCTGTTACTCCATCCACCAAATGGGTAAGAACACACATCAACTTCTTCTTGTCTACTGAAATTCCTATGGTGTTGAAACTTTCTCATTTGAAATAAGTTAATTAAAATTTTTTAAAAGGTGATTATGAAGATAATGTATATATTTATATATAAATAAAAATGCATGCAAATGGGTACAAAGTATAATAATTCAGAAATGTTATTCACTAAGACCTAAATAAATCTGTATGCTAGAATCTAGCTCTTGATAAAGTGTGCAAGTTTTGGGTAGCAGAGTTGATAGTATTAAAATAGACAGTCATAAAGCTTATTGCTGTAATTTGTAAGTAAGGACATATTTGTAATTCTCATTACAGTTTAGGAACTTTTTGTAAGGGAAGTGGCAGTCATTAAGTTTTGAAAAGAGCATAGATTGAGAAAATAATTGTTGTTGCTAAATACAGCTTGGACTTGCTCTAGAACGTTTGTCAAAATATTCGTAGGCCGTGCTCTTTGACATAGACTGTGACCAGGCTCTCTGTGGTCTTTTCCTGTGTGTGTTTTCCCTTACAAAAACAGCGCAGATGGGTGTTGGAGAGGGGAAGTCCATTGGAGAATGGTTTGGACCAAATACAGTTGCTCAAGTACTGAAGTAAGTCGTGGCAGTGGCTCCCTCAGAGTGTTCTCCTGGGGCCGCTGAGCTCAGAGACCACGCAGTGCTGCCCGAGGCTGCTGGAGAAAACACGGAAGCTCCTCCTAGTCTGGAAGCCACACTAGAGATGACTTTGCTGAGGGAGGTGCTGGATTTCAGGTGGAGGCTGGACTGCAGGTCCTGGGTGCCATTTGCAGCAGCCCTGGGACAGACACATTCTGGAGAGAGAAAGGAGCTAAAGGATGTCCTGGCCTCCAGCTCCTTTCCCTTACAAATTCTTCATGGCTCACATACCAGTTTTTTGGGCTTATTTTAGTCAACCAACAGCGCCTGTGCAGCCTAAGAGCTCCCTTCCCTAGAGTTTTGGATGTCACACAAGTGGACAGAAACGTGTGCTATAATGCCCCCCTCCTAAATTTTGGGTGCCAAAATCTTGAGCTGCTCTGGCTTTTAACAACCTGAAATAGTTTCACTAACTTTAGTGGAATTTCTTAAGCACAAAGTAGTGTGAAAAACTGGTGTAGGAATTTTTTCCTTCTCTACATGATGTCAAGCACCATGGGCAGAATCCCACAGCAGAGGTTGTTAATTGTAATAAAAAGTAATAAACCTAATTATGTGGTTGAGCTGTTACTATCCCTGCATTTGGCAAAGGGACAAGACAGTTTTCACATGTTATAGTGTGTGTGCTTTTCCTGGAACCACTCATTATTATTTTTTTTCTAAATATTTTAAACACTAAAAGTTATCTTTTTATTATATGGAGAGTTAAAAAAAACCCAGCAAATTTTTATCCAAAGAAATGATTTTTTTTACTCAAGAACCATTTAACTGTCCTGAGTTAAAAACTACCTTCATGGTCCTAATAACTTTTATTAATTATTGCCTTTGTGTTTTCTAGGAAGCTTGCTTTATTTGATGAATGGAATTCGTTAGCAGTTTATGTGTCTATGGACAATACAGTGGTCATCGAAGACATCAGTAAGTGAAACAGGAGTTTTTGCAGGACTGCTGTAGTGTCTCAGCAGATATTAAAGAGTAGCTCAAGCTCATGGCAAATTTGATTGTTTGGAGAAACTACTTCTGGGAGCGTTAGGGTAGTGGTTGGATTTGATGACCTTAAATGTCTTTTCCAGCCTAAATGATTTGATGATTTTGTGATTATTTCTTTGGTGACAGTTTTTGAGTTGACTCCACTCTCCTGAATATATCTAAATATAAGCAAAATCTTGGGACCATCCCTACTTGTTCCCAGGGTAAGAAAAGGAATAAAGGAAATGGATACTCAGGTTTGGGGTTTCGAAAATTAAGTTAATTAGCACAGAACAGTGTGGCATTTTTGGTGACCAGCTTACATACCATGTGGATGAGAAGGTGGAGTTTGGTCTGTGCTACCTTAACTCCCACTCCAGCAATGGAATGAAGTTGTGGTATGTAAAAATACAGAGAATTGTTTGAAATACAGAGTTTGCCAGAGATTTGCTTTTGTCAGGCAAAAGGGAAATGAGGGTCAGATCCTTCAGAAACATGTGGCCCATTTTCAGTTGTAAGAAGGGTGGGTTTACAGGGGGTATTAGCCACAGCCTGGTTCTACTTTAGTCCCTACTTCTGCTTATTTTGTGCCTACATCACTGGAAGTGAGGAGTTCCCTGAAGAATTTCTAATGCTTCATCTCTGCTGTATCATCTCCCAGGCAAAGCTTGACAGCATTAATACTGCGAGTAGTAAATATAACTTCAGTCTTAAACATTCATCCCCTCATTTTTCTTATGTCTCACTAATGTGCCAGCACGTACTCTGACTGCCAGAATTCCTTCTACTAAATAGTCAGGATTTCCAAGCCCTGCTCCTTTTGTCTTAAAACTGGAGCTCTATAAAGCTGTCTGGAAAAGTAATTTAATTCATGATTGAGAGGAAGATCTGCTCTGTGTTCCTCTGTGCATTCACTGATCTCTGTTTTCATTCCCCCAGAGAAGATGTGCTGGTTCCCTGCCCAGAGCAGCGGCGTTGCCCACAGCAGTGCACATTTGCACAGAAGTGCTCTTGGCCAAAACAAGAACACAGCAGGATTGTGCCCAGGCTGGAAGCCCCTCTTGCTCATTATCCCTCTCCGGCTAGGGATTAATCACATCAATCCAGTGTATATTGATGCGTTTAAAGTAAGGGATTCTTCAGTGACTTGTTTGTGTATGTGAAATAAGTTCAGGTATCTGTTATATCAATAAACAAATCAATTTAATTTTTCTCTCTTTGGACTCCTAGGAATGCTTTAAGATGCCACAGTCTTTGGGAGCATTAGGAGGGAAACCCAATAATGCCTATTATTTTATAGGATTTTTAGGTAAGGAAGAAAGAAACTTACTCCAAATATTCACATGACTGAAAGAGAAAGGATTTTCTTTGGTAAGGGGAAATAGTAAGCATTTTAAGCATGAGAATAGAGAAGAAACATACCTCAGACACTTCAGGAACAGTATGAGACCATCCTTATAGGAACAGAAAAGGAGCAGCACAGCTTGACGTAAAAATATGGAATGATATAAGCAAGAACAAGACACTAAGAAAAGTTGATAGCATTCAACAAGTGTCAGGTGTCACTGCTGCTTAAATACTGAATTTTTTCTAATCATTAATACTTTCTCGTGAAGAGTGTATTGTTTTATTCTTTTGCTTCCTGGCTTTCTTAAATTATTGTCTCATATTTTTCAGTTTCTTCTCAAAGCAGTATGTTTTTCACCTTCTAGATCTTCCTTTATTAATTAATGCAATAGTTGATCCTAGATTCAGTCTTTCATATTCCACCCGAGTTTGATCTGTAACTTCTTAGATACTCTGTTCTTTCTTTTGTAAAACCTGAGCTGTTTTAGTCAGACTTATTTGTTCAAATTTCTGGGTGAATGCCTAATGGGATTACAGATTGCATTTGTGGTCATCCTGTATCTTTGATCTGAGGAATGTTAGGGGTTACATAGTTGAGATTTTTCAAAAATGTACTGGACCTCATATAGATAAAGGAAAGTACGTGACAAAGGTAAAACAAACCATCCAAAAAATCCACTCTAAAAGGTAACAATGGAAAATTATACTAAATGCCCTGTGGGATACCGTTGTGCCTGGCTTTCCAGTTCTCTTAAAGACTCCCTAGCTAGAGAGTTGAGATATGGACTGTGCTGATAATCCAATTTGTGTTTTACAAGTCTGGATGGAATAAGTTTATTAATGCCTCCTGCTTATTACCACCATATGGATTTTACCCCTCCAGGCAATGAGCTGATCTACTTGGACCCTCACACCACTCAGAGTTTTGTAGATTCAGAAGAAAATGGCACAGTCGATGACGAGAGCTTCCACTGCCAGCAAGCCCCACACAGAATGAAGATCATGAATTTGGACCCTTCAGTAGCTTTAGTAGGTGTTAGAAAATAACAAATGTGTGTACTTTATTCAAAGCAATACCTCTGTGTATTGATAAGGACAGCAACCTGTTTTCTTGATCACAGTCAAGATCACAGGGCACTCCTCTGCAATCTAAAATTCAACATATAGTAGTTTATATATTTACTGCATAGGATACATGAATTTTAGCTCAAGCAGGAGACCAACTGCTTGTATCCTGGGGAGCCAATTAAGTTTCTTTCCTGGGCAACGTAGACCTTTTCCAAGAACTATTTTGAAAGTCAAAGCAAGGAACTGAATCAGGTTTCCTTATTTTATTCCGTCACTACCATCTATGCATTGGTTGCTCTGGAGAAGATATCTGAGCTTGTTTTATTTAAATTTTCAAGTGGAATTACTTGTAGAAGTCATCCAATATAGGTCATGAGAATACTGTGGTAGATGAAGAAATTCAATCTGATCTCGTGCCAGTATCCTTTGGTTGGGTTATGGGTGATTGTCACTTGAGATATAACCCATACATAGATACCACAGCATCCTTTGCTCATTTACATATTGTATTTAATTATTAATATGTGTATTCTTCCCTTAGGGCTTCTTTTGCAAAGAAGAATATGATTTTGATAACTGGTGTAGTCTTGTACAAAAGGTAATACTACTATTTTTTTTGCTCCGTATGAAATCATGGATATTGTTCTTTTTTTTTTGTTAATGGAAATTCCCTGCCTGCAAATCAAACGATCCCCAGTGAAGGTGGCACTGATGACCAGGGAGAGCTGACACTGCTGATGGAGCTTGTTCAGCATTTTGCAGCCCTGAGCCCTGGGAGAACAAGGACATACACCCACTTCCTGAGTTTGTCTTTTCTTAGCAGTACTGCAGTAGTGGCTCATACCTAAGTCATTTACTGAGAAACACAGCAAGCAGTTGGAATATTAAGCAACAGGAATGTAAATATGAAGTACCACTAACCAAAAGGCATTTATTTAAAAAAAGGCTACAGAAAGCAGTTTGTAAATAACTGAAGTAGAAGATATGATGTAGCTCACCTGATAGGAGTGAAATTTGGCTTCAATAATAACTTGTTTCTCCTGATCAAAACCTAGCTTCCAAAATCTGTTGGATTTCTTTGAGTAGATAGGTCTTTTTGTTCCCATTGATCGACAGAAAACTTGAACACAGAGAGGTCCAAGCAAGTAATTTACTTTTAAAAGGCAGAAATATGTTCTTGGTATCTCTTTGCTCCATGTAAACAAAATTGTAGATGTACGGATATCAAAGCTCATTATAATGCACTGATAACTTGTAGGACAGTTTAAGAGAGTCATCTTCCAGGTGTGTTTTCAAGTAGGAAAATACTAGAGACGTGTGAAGCAGTGATTCATGGTGGCAGGTACCTGAAATAACAGGAATTTACAGCCTTTGTTCTTTGATAGACATACAGTATTAAAAATGTTTTTAATTAAGCAGGCAGTTTTTTGGTTTGTATTCTGTCCTCAGGAGATTGTAAAGCAACAGAGCCTGCGGATGTTTGAGCTGGTCCAGAAGCACCCACCACACTGGCCTCCTTTCATACCTCCGACCAAGCCGGAAGTGACAACCACAGGAGCAGGTGTGGTGCCACTGACAGTGCTGCTGGGCAGCAGACTGGGGCTCCTCAGCCAACAGGAGAACCATCACAGCTGGAATAACTGGGCTTCCTGAGGATCGAGCAATCACTGCATGATTAAGTGCTGTATTCTTATGGAATATCAGTTATCCAAACAGGCTATGTACAATTTACAAGTGTTAGCACAATATATTTTTAAATCTTAGAAAATATTTCAAAAGCAGCCTTTCAGAAGGGGTTGAGGGTTCTTTTAGTAAAGAAAATCAGGTATGTCTTTACATTCTAAATTGTTAATTTATTTTTCAGAACTCATTGAATCTACTGACAAGCTATTTGAATTGGAAGAAGAATTTGAAATCCTGAGTGTATGAAGGAAACTGTGGTGACCCTTCTGAGTATTGAACATATTGCTGATATTACTGCATTGACTTAAATTACACAGCCATGTTAGCCCCGAAGTGCCTGAAATCATGGATAACAGAGCACAAACACCTGGTAGCATCCAAAACTCCAACAGGGACAGTTCCTTCTGTCATAGAGCTTCCCCAGATGGAAAGGCAGTGAAAGATTTTATTGTAAGACCCTGAAAGGGAACCTCTTTTTAATGTGTGTCTTTCTTGAAGACAAATGGACCTCTGAGGCAAAATTAAGTCTGTCACTGGGCTGTATGTTTGGAGAAAGGGATAACACAAAATGGGTATTTCTTGCTCTCATATAATGCAATAGTTTAGTTCTTAACGCAAAACAGTCTTCAGTTAAGGAGGATGTTTACTTCTGTTCCCTCCCGTGGGCTGCATCATAGAAAAAATGCATTGTCTTGTTTAAAAGATCGACTGGATCAGGAGAAAATTGTTTCCTTGTTAAATATTTTAACATGTATTGGAGCAACCACACTTTATTACAAAAATGTTTCTGTGAAAGGAACTATGTCTAACGTATATGTTTTGCAATAGCCTTCCTGTTTCTGGGAGACCTCAAGAGGAACAGGAGCCTCAAATAGTTGATACAGATCACAACCACTGTTATGATATATTTCACCTTGACCTTAAAGTTCAATCATTAAAACTTAGGCTGACTTTTCTTTTGGAGCTAAAGTGAGTCAAAGGTTGTTTAACTGTACCTTATTTATTTTAAAAAAGATTCACACAAGTATCTCTGTTACTGCACTTTATCTGTGCATCTAATAAATTTCTTAAGCTTTTCATAGGTTGTATGCTGCTATATTTTGTTAATTTGTTTGTGTGAACTAAATATAACCCAGGTTATCTTAAAACTTAATATATAGGTATATGCAAATTACTTAATTGTTGGGTTTTGACTTGTTGCCTTTTGAAGTCTGTTTTGGTAAAAGTGCCTTAATTCTCCAGGTTTATCAGAAGAGCCGGTGCAGTTTTGTTTCTTACAGAGTATCTCTCTAGCAGCTATAAGAAAACCAGCTCAGAATAAAGGCAAAGATCTTTTAATTCATTCTGCAGTTCCTTTTTACTATCAGACAGTCCCCATTCTGATCATTTTGTCACGATAGTGTAATGGACATGAATCACACACTTTCATCTTCAGCAATAAATGACAACTTAGAGAAATCCTGAATGCTGTCTCCTCTCACTTGCACTTCTTGATCAGGGCCAGCATGATTTCCAAGAAAATAGTCACGACCTGGTCACAGTTCATCTTGTTTGCTGTCAGTGTTTATTAGTGATGGTTTGGAAACTATACATGTAGGAAAAATATAGTTTTCTTCCCCTCTCCATGGATTAGCTGCACAGGTTTAGGTTTTTTTTAACAAAGCATTTCTTCTTCATTAATACATGAAGTTACTGTTTTTGTGACATCAGTTGCAGCCTTCTCCTCTCCACAGACAAAAAAGCCATTGCTCTGAAAGCTCAGTGTTGAGCAGTACCTGCTAAAGAAAATAATTAAAAGACCCTTAGTGGCGTACCATGTGCTTATCCCCCATGCCACCCTTAGCCATGGGTAACACTCTTCAGAGAGGAGCCTGAGCCTTGCAGAGCTCTTGAAGGATTCCGGGTGGGGGTAAACAGATGGAAATGGGGCTGATGGCAGAACAGCTGGTGATTGGAATTCCCACTCCGTTCACCTGACAGAGGGGCTGGTGGAACTGGATGGAAGCTTGGACAGGGACAGCAGTTGAGTCAGTTACTGCAATAGAAGCAGCTCTCTAAAGACAGTGGTGCTTAACGTGCATAAAGCTCTGATCCTGGGGAATAAATTGTGTTTGCATGTGTCACGTTCAAAAATAAAGCCAAGTCCCTGCAGATACAAGACCTGACCAACATCTCTCTTTGTACCACCACGGGAGCCCAGTGGCTGAAAATTTCATTGGACTTTGCCAGTTATCTGCATGATTTTTCAGAAGTCATGAGCTTTGCCCTGTGCACACAAGTGTTTTAAAGTTGCATGTGCATAACCCAGGATGTAATCCAACATGGTCTGTCTGTGCCAGGACAGCTGGGAAGTAGACTGGATATCCTACAGGAAAGGACTGCTGCTCAGGAGTGTTAAAATGCCTTAAAGATACTTGCAAAATACCTCCAAAGTAGTTGCTGATCTTTCATGATTAGGAATAAGTGACATGAAGGACTACATTGTCCCTCACAACTTCCCTGCTCATCTCCAGTGTGGTTCAACTCCAGAACTTGCAGAGCTCTGACCTCCATCTATGAAGATAATGTGTTATGCAAGTAATACTTCCATCTTTACTGATTATTATCTGCTTAAAATAATGTCTCAGTCGTGCATTAATAATTTTCTGAAAAAGTTTATCTTAAAGATTTTTAAGCCAAGGTGACAGTGTATTTGCAATGTCTTGGAATGCCAATAGACAAGGATTTCACACGCTTCACTCCAGAGGGGTTAATGGTAATAACTTTAGTCCTACTGAATGAATTCATTATAGGTATAAGCATACCTTTGTTATGGGTTTCCCTTAAAATATACAAGGAAAATCCAGTTAGTGGCACTTCTCTTTAATTACACCCTGAAGGAAAGTTAACAGTGCATACAGTAGAGATACAATTTTTTAAACTAACAGCAATAAAGCCCAGAGGAAGCAGTATACAACACATGGTGACTGCAGGAGTAAAAAATGTACATCCCATAACTGCTTACTCCTGTGTCTGCATGAGCTCATGTGCCATCTAGTAAAGCCTCTACTTTTCAAACACACACAGCTTGCATAATTACAAAATAAGTGTGCCAAAGCTGCCTCAGAAAGGAGATTTACGTTCAAAGTAATAAAATGTTGGCTAATAAAGTATGGCTACATATCATTGACTGCAAGGAGATAAGCACAGACCTGGAAGCCGACAGACCTGGAATATATTTCAATAGAAAGCAATGAAAAATGGTAGAGGTTTTGGACTCATCTTCACATCAAAAATTGCATTTTTCATTGGTGCAGCTCTTCAAAGTCAACTGTGGATATCAGTCTGGATTAGAACTGGTTACCTGTTATTGGAGGAAAGAATGTTCCATCTGTGTAATAAGCAAGGCAAAACATTCATTTTTCAATTTTTCTAAGGAAATCCATTATCAACCAGTAGTGCATAGTGTTTCCAAGTCACCATATACCATATACTGAAAAATTTTAGCTAGTTCTGTGTTTCACAGGAGAATGAGTCTTCACTCCCTTACACTGGACCAAATACTGTTTGCAAAGACACTAATTAAGCATAGCTTTGGAAAAGTCTCTCTGGGTGATGACTGGATGTGCCTCGGACAGAGGAGTGGTGTGAGGCATCAGCTGCTTTCAGTCTGAGTAAGGAACCCACTTGAGACTTTCTGAGGTAGCCATAAAGGAGGGGAAAAAGCATTGAAGTAAAAACATAGCACCATGTTTCATTAAAAATCTGGCTTCAGAACACTGGTCTTTCCCTCCTCTGTGCGCAGTCAAACTCCTGGACTTGAAACTTGATTTTTGTAGAGTTCTGGCTGTCTTGATTCACCCATCAAACACACAAAAAACAGGTTTGTGAATTTGCCCTTCTCCAGTCAGTGATGTCTAATCTGGGGTAACAAAGACTGTTCCTGTACCTGCATTTCTGCTACTACAAGTTCTTCATGCACACCTGGCAGCGGCTGACCCGAGTCCGAAGCTGTCCCGCTTTCAGAGTCTCTGAGGGAGGAGCACTGACAAACTGCTGCTCCTGCTCCACTGTGGTCAGCCAGAAGCTGTACTTGTTGGCAAAGTAATGGCACGTGCCCCGAGCACCATTGCACTCGATGAACGGAGTAGCTCGGAAATCCTCCAGGCAGGAACCAGGTGAGACAAGGGACTGGCCTCCACCTTCCGCCCCCGCCGCAGTGTGCTGAAATACACACAGCAAATTGAGTGAGCTCAAACGAACAGAAGGAGGTAAACAGGGGAGTCTCCTGGTTCCATTGCTAAAAGGAGTGAAACAGGCAACCAAAATTATACCCTGGCTATGTGTATCTGTCTCTTAAGTCAGGGCTAGAAGGGAAAAAGCAAAGGAACATACTTAGGCTGAATATACAGGCCTGGAATAATGGAAAACCAGCTTTTCACTTGAAATTTGGGAAAATTTGGAAACAGTAATGCTGACATCATGTTTTTCTAACAATCTTACACTAATGAGCTCCTAGGAGAGTGCAATGGAAAACTTTTTCCACTGACAAAGAGGATTAAGTCAATACTGTAGCTTAATTGCTGTTCCCACATTTAAAGGTTTGAAGCATGAACATCTGGCGATACAGAACTAAGGCTGCAGTGTTACCACCAAAACTGGTCAGGACAGGTGCTAAACAGAGCAAGCTCAGAGCTACAGCAACTCAGCTGATGAAGAAATGCACTGGGGCAAGAAGAGACAGGGCTCCAGGCTCCTGTAAGCAACTCACAGAACACAGTCTCAATGACCTCATCAAAGAGGAGAGATCGAAATGATTAAAGCTGCCTTTGCTCTAGCAGTAGTGTCCTTACCATAAGGAAGGAGTATC
Source organism: Rhagologus leucostigma (assembly GCA_013397725.1). NCBI lineage: Eukaryota > Metazoa > Chordata > Aves > Passeriformes > Rhagologus > Rhagologus leucostigma. The sequence continues at coordinate 352,018 of VZTD01001801.1, forward strand.
CTATCCACAGGCTGCGCCAGCCCAGGGGACACTGTGGGATGGTGATGTCCTGGCTGTGCACAGCCACAGCCTGGGAAGGTGCTTCACACACAGAGCACCGGCTGATGTACTGTGGGATCTGGACACTGTCCACGGGCATCATGGGGATGGGAGCAGTGGTGGACAGCCAGTAGGACTTGTCGTTTCGGCTGGCGTAGTAGCACACTTCATTGATGTTGCAGTAAATAAAGGGCATGGTGCTGAAGCGAGGCAAACATGAGCCAGCAAAACCTGGAAGAATTGGAGCAGTGGTCATACCAAGCATCTGCCAAACACTCCAAGTCATACACACCAACGTTAGGGGTGAGGATGGCATGAGTGACACCACTCCCAGTGCAGATCTGGCCAAGCCAGCTGCCACCACCTCCACCCCAGCCCTCTGCACTGCCGGGGACGATGGCTTCTTTGAAATGTAATTTTGGCCTGTGTTGTTCATTCCTGAGAGAATTCTGTCAACTCACCAAGATCCTGGTTGTGGGACTTCTCCTGCCCCTCCACGTACAATAAGCTGTAGCCATCCCAGAGCTTGTTCATCCCTATGGGGCATGGGGGGATCTGCTCTGACTGACTGTGCTTCACCAGAGTGTATCCAACGCCCACGCTCCGACCAGGCATTCCCGGCAAACCAAGAGAACCCGGCTTCCCAGCAACACCTAGGAGACAAGAAGAATCACTATTTCTAGTGCGCAGTGTGGACATCAGCTGGCTCTACACCCCATCTGGCATTGCTTATGGCAGTCTTGCACAATGAGGAGCCCAAGCTATGTGAATTACTAGACTTAACAGCTCCAAAAGCAGTCATTTCACAGCACCACCCACCCATTCCCTTCCTCTTTTAGTTTTCTTTCTTTGCCCAGCAACTCTGGTGCCAGTGTGTTAAGTGTATCTCACAGTACAGTAATTCTGAGGATCTCAAAGCACCAACCAAAACCTAATTCATTCATTTTTGCTATAGCACTCTTCTTGATGATATTCCTCTTCTTTCTCACTGTGCCTTTCCTCACTGTCCAAGCCTCACAGCTATGGTTACTGTGAATACTATATCACTCTTTTAGACCTTCAAGATGATTCCCACATCCACAAAACGTTGAAATCAAAAGGTGTTCAGAATTGCACCTACAGAAACACCAGCAGTGACATCAACAAAGACATGTAACATAACTTTCCTCAGTGAAGATTAAATTTCCTTCATTGCAGATACAAAACACAAGACCACAGACATCCCTGGTCTTCCTAAGGTAATTGTGTGTTGGGGAGGGTCTCTGCAGAAGCTGTAAGCAAACACAGTTCTACTGTTTGCCTCTTTTTGATCTGTGCTCCCCAAATCATAAAATTACCTTCAAATCCCTGTGGTCCTGGGGCACCTGAAAGTCCTGGATCCCCAACTATGCCAGGTGTTCCAGGTAAGCCATCACGTCCTTTCAAACCAGATCTTCCTGGCAAACCTTTTGGGCCTGAGGTAAAATACAATTATTAGTATCATTATTTCCTCATACTATTGCCTTCAGTCCTGCAATCATATTCCAGAAGGGAAATAGGACTTCAGCAGCCATGCCAAGAGCTTGCTCTTCACCAGCTGTGGTTATAAACAGCCACCTCCAAAAGAGATTCCACCTGATCTGGTTGTCTGTAGAAGGATTGAGAGGTACAGCAGAGTATGGTTACACATGGTTTAACATGCAGCATTATATTGTATATACTGTATTTGTATGCATTTTGATGGAATTCTTTCCTTAATTAAAAATTCCTGTAAACATTCCTAATGCATTTGATAGTGTTTTTCTTCCAGAAGAACGGCATTTTGGTGATCTGAGTGTACTTTTCACCTGGTTTTCCAGTTGGGCCATGGAATCCAGGATCTCCATCAAAGCCAGGGACACCATCAATTCCTGGCAGACCAGGTAATCCTGCAGGGGCTGTGACTTCTTCTGGCTGTGGGGTTATTCCTGGAGCCCCTGGTCTGCCAGGGAGACCTACACGTGGGGCAAAGGATGTGTAAGTATCCCACAAAAACCACACAGATTTGATGCTAATCCTGACACAAAGGAGAAGAATGTGAAATTAAGACCACCTTTGTACATCAGCACTGGGTATCTTGTAAAAAGCATGTCAAGCTCTTTCTAACTTGTTTCAGTCTCTACAAATCAAGAGTCTCCCAAATAAGCCCATGAAGGGAGCTCTGAAGTCATCCCCAGCCCAAACCAGGTGCAATAAATGACAGCTTTTTAAATCCTCCAGCACTCACCTCGACGGCCCATTTCACCTTTCAGCCCAGCATAACCAGGATCCCCCGGAGGCCCATCTTTACCTGGCATCCCCATTAGGCCAGGCTCGCCTCTTGCTCCTGCAAAGACACACAGCTAAGACTGGGCCTAAGCACAGGCTCCTGATTCTGACCCACAGCTGGGGCTCTCGCTGATGGCAGCAACAGCATTTGGGCTCCGAGATGGAGGGGATCACAACCCTCAAGGAAGTCTGTGCCCAATTTCACATCCACAATGGCTGCAGAGCCTCAAGACAAGAATTTCCACTGCTACCTAATTGTAATTTATTGAAAGTACTCTTCCCCTTCCTTGGGTAACCCAGGGACAGGGTTTGGAGAGTACACATCTTTACTATTTGGAATCCATCTTGACGCACAGCACAGAGGGATGAGATCTGCCAGCCTACAAAGACAGCAGACAGTTCTTCATCTGGCAGTGGTTGTCCATCCTGCCCTGGCTTTTGAGCTGTGTGGTGTCTCTCAAACCTTGCTCCTGGAGTCCCTGTGTGCAGCTGCCCTTTGGCCTCCTTTGGTACAGACCAAAGAGAGAGCAACATGCTCCCTGCCTCAGCCCAGAACGACATCTCTGAACTCCTACAATCCTCCTAGCCTCCTGTGGAGACCTAAATCCACCACACTAAAGCCTCTGAGCATACAGGACAGGCAGGATGAAACAGCAACTCCAGTCCTTGCCTGGAGTGCACAAGTGGCTAACTGTGGTCAACAAGCACAGCAACATTGCAGGTGAATATCATCTACTCAGAAAAAAAACAAAGATAAGAGGAAAAGATCACTAGGGACACATTGAAGAACACCTGGAACTGGCCCCACTTCGCTGCTTTTGGAGTCAGTAGGTAAAATCCGCAGGAGTCGAAAGGAAAGATTGAGACATCAAATTCAGCTGTTACACCTGAATGAGAGAGGCCATACTGACCACCGAACAGCCATTCCTACTGTCCAGATGACAGGTGCCAAACCACTCCCAGATCCTTTCAAGGCAAGATTACCTTTGTATCCAGATGCTCCAGGAAGTCCAATTGGACCAGTGCGTCCCACATCACCCTTAATGCCTCGCAAGCCAAGAACACCAGGGAAACCCGGAGTGCCTGTGTCACCTTGGTCAGAAGCTGGGCCAGGGGGCCCTCGTGGTCCTGGAGGACCTGGAAAACCTAGAGACAAGAGAGTTAGTTGGCAAAATCTCTTCCTGGGGCAAAGTAAATGCTGGGGCTATCCTCAGCCTTTCTTTCTGGCTGGGGAAAAGACTGGAGTGTCAGCCTCTCCGACGAGGCTGTGAGGTACCGAGTGGGTACCGGTGCCATCGTGACAAAGCTTCCAAACTGCACTCACCTGAACTCCCATCAGTGCCTGGAACGCCAGCATCTCCAGGTCTCCCACGTATATCGGATGGAAGAGAAACTCCAGGTGTTCCTGGCAAGCCAGGCAGTCCCATAGGACCAGGGGGCCCTAGAATAAGAAACACAAAGTGGTGGAGGACCAAAGGTCTTTCCGGATCTTCACAGACACTGACAGTAGTAGTGGCTGGAGAGCATTCATACTGAGGAGAACAAAGAGACATCTCACTACAGGAGGGGAAACAATACATATTGTGCTGTTCAGGAGAGATATAGACAGTTACTTTCAGAACTGTGTAACCAACTGTTTCTCAAAACACAGAGCAACATCACAGGTTTCACATTTACATGTCAAACTTCTAACCATCTTTGGGGCTTCAGAAATTGTCTTCGGTAGTTCTGCTGACCATGCAACCCATCAACCTCAGCTGCAATACATCCTGCTTCCAGAACATCAATATTTACCCATGTCTCCTGATGAGCCTTTTGGTCCAGGGAATCCTGCAGCTCCTCTTCCCAGGCCTGGAGAGCCTTCTTCACCCTTTGGACCTGGGAGACCTGCAGGTCCTTTCAGTCCAGCTTCACTCAGACCTAATTAAACATGGTTAACAAAGATAAGAGAGCCTATTCAAATTGCCTAATAGCAGTCAAATTATTACACAAAATAGATGGTGATTAAAAGACTACCCATTTACTATTGCCTCTGCTGTTTTCAGTAGAGCAGCTGGAACTGGTGATCTGGTGCCTCACATGCTACTCTGGTTGTGCAGAGTGAATTTAAACAATCTGTGAGATGCTGAGAGAAAAGCATATGACTATTCTGGTCTCCCCACAAGCTCTTGCACAAGAATGGGAACACAGCAGTCCTGTGACAGGATCTGCTGCCAGCCTGTATGCTGTGTCTCTCACGAGGACACACAAGACTCAAGCTTCTGGTCTTTAAATAACCTTGTGGGCTTCATGCTGCAACATAGCGAGTTCAGTTTGCACAGACTGCTGCAGAATGCACACAGGCACAAGTGATGCAGGGCAGAGGCTCCCAGGTAAAGCTGCAGGGAGCTGTTCAGAATGTCGCTCTGGGAAGAGTATACACTAAAAGCAGCTCTCTCAGGAAAATTGTGGAGGATCTATATGTTGTAAATCATTACCTTCTGCTAGACAATGTTTTAAACAAAGAAAACACAAGTATTGTTTGAGTTGTACACATGATGTCTGTCCATTTTCATACATAAAACAGCTGCCACAAATTTTAGGTGCTACTTTACAACATGACTGTAACTTAACAAGTCTTTTTGGTAAGGTCATTCTTCACTTCTTTACTTTAGTAAAACACTGTTTGCAACACAGAACTACATTCTATTTCATATGGTTGAAAATATGAAAAAATCCAGCAAAAGCTTCCTAAAAGCAGAATCTGGAAACAAATCAAAGAAATCAGCTTCTGATTCTGTTGATGCCTACCTTGAGCTCCATATAACGGAAGGCTCTAAAAAGCAGTACAGAAACATTTCATCGCTGAGTCCTATTCAAAGCAAGCATTTGGTGCTGCCCTGCTCATATCAAACATCCATTAGAAAGAGTTTTATGATTTCATTCCATTATTTTTCCAGAAGTGACATAGTCCTTCAGGAATTCAAGGAGAATCATCACCAGAAAAGCCTCTTCAACTCCACAGGCTGCATCCTGTTCTTACTGGCATTGAAGAAGAATTTGTTCATGCACATTCAATATCCTGAGGTTTTTCTTCAGGTCATAATTAAAGCCAGAACTGGGTGAAATAGGGGAATTTTGTGGGAAACAGTGCTCTCACGATGGAGCAGTGTATGCGTTTCCCCAGCTATGACATTTCTACTACACATTTCCTTTACCTGGTGTTCCAGGAGACCCTTTTGTGCCTGGCAAGCCATTCAGACCATTTAAACCTGGAAGTCCATGAAAGCCTGAGGAGACATTGGGAACACATAAGTGAGCAAATAGGCAAACAATCTAGTTAGGTGGAAATGTGCAAGATGCTTCATGGAGAATACTGCACATAAGAGAAACCTGACACACAGGGGAACACAGTATGTGAAGATGTAAAGTCTTCCTTCACACAAGTGTCCTCCATGGAAACTGTTCCCACTGCTCTCTCCAGTTTTACCCTCTGCGAACACCCATTAGTGACTCAAACCAAGTGAGAGCCCCTCCCTTTCCAACCATTCCTCTGCTCATTTCTAGCAGCTGGTGCCTGCACGTTGCCAAGAGGGAGCTCTTTCCCACGCACAGCTGGCCCGTCACGCGCTGCCTGCCGGAGACACTTGGCCGAAACACTGCTTTTCTGACCCAACTTCTCCCTCCATGTGCAGGCTGCACATATACCTTTAGGTCCCGCTGTTCCACGAGGTCCAGGGAATCCAACAGATCCTGGCTGTCCTGGAGGTCCTGGCAGGCCAGGGGATCCTCTCAGCCCAGCATTTCCAGGGATTCCTAAAAGCAAGTGGAAAAATATTCCTGTACTATACATCATGTCCAGGCTGAAACAACTCACAGCTCCATCTTACAGATTCTCTTCCTGCACTTAACTCATAATAGGGGTGACTAAACTATTTAAATAAAGCAGAATCAGATCCAAATCTCTCCTCATGCCACCACCAGCATCACACTTATCAAACTATTTATTTGATGTGGGTTTTTTAATCATAGCAGTGACATTCTTCATCATCCACTAAGCAACACATGAATAGTTTACACACCAAATTGTTTTTCAAATAAAAGATTTCAATAACAACTTTCACTGCTCTCCAACCTTTGACCTTGATAACTATTTGGGAATCTACCTGCCAACTACCCCACAACCTAAAGACACTTGTAGCCATTCTTCTGAGTAGGTTTGGCTCTAGAGAGGTAACAGACAACAATGTTGCAATGAAAGAGCTGTGAAGAAGCTGCTACTACTTGTATCTAACTGAGATCTTCCCTATTTGCTAATAGGATTCCTTTAGGTTTCAGTATTGCAGGATTCACCATATTTGACTAGCAGGACAAGGTGACACCCTACACTACTGTCAAAGAAAATTACCATTTTCTTGCCAAACTTCTTGTTTAAGCCTCAGCTGAGGCAGGCCAAACAGGGCTAAGGAAGCATCAAGGTGCAGCTGTCGGAGTCACAACACGAGCTGCAGAATTTAGGTGCTCAGTCCAGTACCTGCTGGTCCTTCTTGGCCAAGATCTCCTGGGCTGCCTTTGGGTCCATTCACCCCAGTGTTTCCTGGGTAGCCTGGTTCACCCTTGAGTCCTTCTCTCCCTCTCTCTCCTGAAAGGATACAAACATCCAAGTCAAACTGGAGGAAGGCATGAAGAGGGTGAGAAACGTGGTATGCTGAGGTTACAGCACTTGTGTTTGCTCAGCCATCGCCTGGGCCCTGGGCTGGACTGCCGGGGTGCCAAACGCCAGTGCAAGTTCGCAGGTGCCTCCTCAAGAAGCACAGTGAACACAGCATTAGAACTGGGCTGGTCTCAGACATGCACATTATCATCCAGATTTGTGTCCCACTGGGATTGCAGACTCCTCAAATCCCACTTCCAGGATTACAAAAATACCCAAATTTGGCAAAGCCAACCTGTTTAGCCTCTAAAATTTTGTATTCTTGAAGTGAGCAATCAAGGGGTACTTTACCTGGAAACCCTGGGTCTCCTCTCTCTCCTTTTGGTCCAGCAATGCCAGGAACACCAACAGACTCTCCCTGGTCACCTGGAAAAGAAAGGAAAGGTCATTCTGTAATTGACTGTGGACATCAGTTTCCAGGGTTTGTTCAAGAAAATAAACCTTGCTATATTTCAAATTTGTGGAGCAAACAAAGACAATAGCAAGCGGTGCACCTGAATCTGAAAATGCTTATAACCATCATTGGATGCAGATCCACTCAGGCAAATGCACAGGACAGACATTTACAGGTAATTCCACAACATCCTGCACTTTTGACACAAGGAAATGAAAGAAAAGGGTGCTTCTTGCACTGCTCAACAGGCTTCACACAGTGCTGTGGCCAAACTTTCAGAAGACCGTGAAGTATTTAGGCTTGGGACGGGTCTTGTCTGAATGAAGCCTCTTTCAAGGGGATATGTACTTGGATCCAGTCACTGGAGAGCAATGGACACTTCCAGATCAGTACTTATTCCTTTGTGTCATTAATATTAGGACTGTGTATAATGAAAGACCATGTACATTGTGAAAGATTTCTTACCCTTCGGACCAGGAAGGCCAATAGGTCCTGGGAATCCAAGTGTTCCTATGGTGCCATCTGAACCCTGAAAAAAAACAACCCAACCAAAATTAGTCTTTGCTTTTTATTCTTGCTGTTCCAAGCTTGGGTCATGTGGGATAACAGAACACCAAAGTGTAGGAAGTAATACCATATAAAATGGCATTTAATGGTATGAGCCAAACAAAAATAATCTGGAAGTTGTGTAAGGAAAAATCCTGCCAGCTGCTGCTGCTGTGTGACAGAAGTACCAATCAGAACACAGGATTTTCCTAGAGCACTTAGAGAAAAAGAAGATTCTTAAGAAGGTATTTACCCTCTCTCCTGGCATTCCTGGAAATCCCATGATACCACGTGCACCCTTCTGTCCTGGGAGCCCAGGCTGTCCAGGTGGACCAGAGAAGCCTGGGTCACCATGAAGACCTCTCTCTTTGCTTGCTGACCCAACTGGACCAGGGAGACCAGGCTGTCCACGGCTTCCTGGGATTCCTTTATCACCTGGGTAATACAGAAGAGTGGAATTTCATTTAATAATACAGACATCCAGCTCATCTGTTAACCTGTTACCCTGAGCTCCCCTTAAAGAGGAAGAAGGGATGGCATTAGATCTGCAGAACAGAACTTCAAAGGAAAACTGTTTTCTCAAAATTCAGAACTGCCATATGCAAGTCCTGCTAGAATGGGACTGGCAGAGCAGGAAACAGTAACACTGCAGGCACTGCCAAAAGGACAGACCATGCTCCACGGATAACAAGCCCAGATACTGAACAACTGATACTGGCAACTAACTGCAATGTTGTGAAATACCTCTAGGTCCAGGGAATCCTGAAAGTCCAGCTAATCCAGGATCTCCTTTGTCTCCCTTGATTTGCAGTGCCTGTTCTGACGTCCCAAGAACAGGAAGACCTGGGGGACCTATATCACCTCTGTCACCTGAAGAAATAAAAAGTCAGGAAATATTCTTGCAAAATAATCTAGTAGAGAAAAACAAAACTTCCACGTCTCCTGATGTGCATTCATTAGTAATCTTTGGTAAACAGGCCAAAGTATTGGAAAATAGAAGATTGCAATATTTAGAAGAAAGATACCAGACACAGACATCTCAGAACTGCCTCCTAAGCCCCTCTGCAGCACAGCCAGCAAAAGCCATTCAGCTGTTTCTCACCTTTTTGACCTTGAAGTCCCACAACTCCTGGACTTCCTTTTCCTCCAGCTGTGCCAGGAGTTCCTTTAAACCCATTCGCTCCAGGGACACCAGGCAGTCCCGGCATGCCAGGGAAACCAAGCAGGCCGGAAGACCCTTTCTCACCTGCATAGAAATGTGGAGAAATAAAAAGGGAATATTAGCGTCTCCTAGTACACTGCACACCCACCCTGGGGCAGGTAAAGGCTGCCTGAGTCTGGCCAATCACCCAAATCCAGGTGGTTAAACAAGCACGTGGCACAGGCACAGCAGTGTCACTTCTGTCACAGGTCTCCACTCACAACACTTTGAACCAGCATTTTTCAGTTCACCTTTGAGAGCCTGGTCCTGCTTCCAGTGGAGATCAAACCCAATCAGTTTCCAAGAGAACAACATGTACTTCCACAGCTCTATTGCTCTGTGTTATTCTCCAGGTAACCAACTACTGTAGTGGTGCCTAAAGACCATACAGTTTGTAAATTTTTACTTCCCATTTGATTCGTGCTTGATTCTCTTCCTTCTTTCTATAAATTTCATTCACTGTTCATTTCTTCAATTTTCTTGTCTTTCTGTTTCGATTTACACAATCCTTTCTCCACAAGGGCCTAAGACCTTTAAGACAGATTTCCTTATGAACATTATTTGATAATTAAATCTATAATTTGTAACTCAGCAGCAAAACAAATGCATCCCAACACTAGTTGAGGATTCATTCTCTTCCAGCAAGTTGGGCCTAAAATTAGTATCAGCAAGGTTATTTTTTTGTGGGCACAGCAATCTCAAGATTGAAACTCCTACCTTTTGGCCCAGAGAAACCTGGATGTCCATCTTGACCAAAAGGCCCAGGTGGCCCTAAGAATCCTCTTTCCCCAGGAGATCCTGGAGCACCATCAAGACCTGGGAAGCCTTTCATACCAGCAGGGCCTTGCGGTCCTACATCTCCAGCCACACCTTTGACTCCAGGAAGTCCTGAATCAATACAAGAAAGAACTCAATAGAGGATATTGCACAAAATTAGGACAATTTGTGGCAGCTTCCCAAGCTCTTTAAACACAGCGTTGTTTTTAATGACAAATGGACCTTATGGCACATGCAGCCTACTAGAAGGCATAAAGCTTAGAACTGCAAAAGCATTAGTCATCTAATAATAAAATACCTACAAGGAGGGTTACTGCCTACGTCACTACACAACTGGCAAGAGTGAAACCCCTTATGATGTATCCATTTTTGACCACCAGACACTGACCTGTAATGCACAGCCTTACCTTTGTCATCAAGGCAGCCAAGACAGAATGGGGAGCATCATTAATGCCAGCTTCTGCTCCCTACCCCATCCTCTGGGTGAACCAGAGATCAACCAGCTGGACAGGCTTGTTTTCACAAGTTCCTTTTTTCACCTTGGTAGTTGAACTGTACTCCTCAAGAGCCAATTGCTCACTACAGGAACGAGTTGATTGTGTTGTCACAAAACCAATACCATATGCACTATTTTGCCTCTAAATGTTTCTAGCTGAAGCTTTGTAATGGTTTACAATTTTAAACAAAGGCTCAAACCATTGAAAACAGAATGCTCAGATCCAAAGGAATGAAGAGAAGGAAAAATCAGGTGGCTCCTGAAAAATTACATTTGCACCAGTAGCAGTCAATATTCGAGCTGTTATACTCAGGGCTTTATGCTACAACCCAGTATTTTTTTAAGCAGATGAAAGAGTTGCCTTATTTAAGAAGACAAAGAAAACACACACTCTGCATATTAATGATTTCTTTATAGGCTTGAGACTTTGTTACTGTCTGAGCATTCTCATTACAATGGTTCTTTGCCTTCTGGTTTGATTAGCAATGATAAGGGGTATCACCTATGGTCAATGCAATTCTTGTAGCATTAAAAGCTGGGTTGTTAGTCCATGAGCTTTTATGCTACACTGCATTTTCTCACCTTGACAGCCTATGTGAAGAACCCATAACCAAACAGTGTGACATCAGAAATGGAGAGTTGATGATAAATGGGATAGAAACATGGTGAAGGAAAAAACAGACAAAATATGTAAACAGAAAGAACAAGAGTACAAAAGAAATTAATGATTCAAGGAGACAACAGCTGCAAAAAAACTTAGTTATTTGGAGCTTATCATCCTAGCAATGGGAGGTTTTTAAAAACAGTTGAAGAAAAGTCAAATATGGCATACAGACCGTAAATGTAAAACAAGAGAGAGGCAGAAGGAATGCTAATACTAAAATTTAAAAAAATGAAAAACTCTGTGATTTTCATCTCAAATGATGTTACCGCTTTCATTCATTTGTTGCCACTGTGCTTCAGCACTGTCATTCTACACATCAGAAGAGCACTTTTATATCCCGGACCATTATCTACCAATTCCCAGGTCTCTCTTTTCTTGGTTCTCAAGTCTTTCGTATACTGTTATGAAACACTTTAGTCAGTGCAGCTTGACAGATACTGCTATACTCAAGTGGTGGGGGATTTTTTCTTCTTAAGTGAAGGGAAATAAAGATCTCTTCTGCCCCAGCAAAGAGAAAGACAGAGAAGACAAGTGCTTGTCCTGAGAAAGCCAACAATTTTTTGATCTAAATCACATTTCAAGCAACCTCACACATCAGAAATTAATTGTGATGAAAATGGGAAATGAAGATTAGTCGATGATACAGCCAGCATGTAAGAGCAAAGATGTTAAAAACATCACGACATTTAAGATGCTTTCTTCTATCTTTCTGCTGTACTTTCTACAGTACTGGGGTAACATTTCCAGGCAGGCATTGCCCAGCAGTCGGAGTCAACAGGCTCAGATTCTGCACTCTATTACCCCTAACCAGAGGTTGGAGCTCACTTGGAGTAAATGCCAAACCTCTCCCACACTTCAACACCACAGAGCTCAGCTCAGCTACTTGTCTTCACTGGAAAACATTACATACCTGGTGCTCCTGCAAGGCCAGCTGGCCCCAAGGGTCCTGGTTTTCCCTTAATGCCAAAAGGACCTCCAGGGCCAGGAGGTCCCCGCAGCCCAGGGACACCTGAATATCCTGGATGACCCTGTTCACCTTTAATACCCAGGAGGCCTGGTCTTCCATCCAGCCCTGGAAACAGAGAGATGGGAGGTTACAGAACAAATAAAGCAAAATTAACACTTCTAATTAAAAAGTGAGTTTTAATAAAAGCCTTTGAGTTGTATTAGTTTCTAGGAGAAAACCAGTAAATCACCATCTGTGAGCAGATCAGAGGAGTTGCATTATCTTAAAGTGACTGGAAAGAGGAAAGGTCTTTGAAAGAAAAATAGTTTGATATTCCCAGACACAAGCAGTATCAGCTTACCTTTTGGTCCTGGAAATCCAGTATCACCTGTAAGCCCTTTATCACCTGGAAGTCCAGGTCGGCCACGCTCTCCCAGGACTCCACTCTCAGCACCAAATACATCTCCAGGAGCTCCTTTTATTCCAGCTAAGCCTGAAGCACCCATTTTCCCAGGCAAACCATCTGTTCCATCAAGTCCTGGAAGTCCTTGTGAGCCTTGCTCTCCTCGAGGTCCAGGGAAGCCTTAAAGAGAAGACCAGTAAAAGTCACTCAGCAGAAGTATAGAATAGCTGCTTCCAATAGCATCCCAAATAAAATATACATTTTTAAAATTTCCATGAAAGATAAAGTTGCTTGAAAAGTTGCAGAGTATTTCAGTACTGAATTACAAACAATAACTGGTGATACAAAGTGATTAAACTGTTGAAAGGTTAGGTTTTTTGGTTTTTTGGGTTTTTTTCAAGAAAAGAATACTGTAAAAGTGTGTAGGAGCTGCAGCTACATAAAGCATTCCAAGTTTGGTTTCACTAGTTGGCAGGTTAAGCAAAAGGACAAAACCCCTAACCCTCACCACCTTTGCTTCTTGCTCTTTCTTTACACAACTATCAGAAATTCTCATGGCTAAAATGAGTCCAAACACTGTGTACAGTGTGCCTTCACCAGAGTACCACAGGGCTTAAAATAAGTGTTGCGCTAAATTTGTGGTTAACCTAAACTGGAACAAAGCACTTGACAGTGGTCTCTGGAGAAATAAACTGTTGACTGTCCTCTTTTCTCCCAGTAGTGATACAGTGTTATAGGTAGGTGATCAACATCCTGAACATTTCCTTTGTTTTCTCCCAAGCTGAAACCATTTGCTTGCATTTGCAAGGAGTACAGTGGAACTCTCAAAGGAGCATTATGAATGTATGAGGCAGAAGTGGCCAAGAAGGTCAGGTAACTCTTTTGATAAAGTATTGTACACATTAATCAGACAATAAAAAGAACTCCAGCAACTTCCCTCTTACCAAGTTCCCCTTGCAAGCCTATTATTCCTGGAGACCCTGGCTGTCCTTTAGACCCATGTAAACCAGGTTGGCCTGGAATGCCAGAAAAGCCTTTGCTGCCTTTGGGACCTAAGTGTAAAAATATATTAATTAATAATATCAACAAATGAATAGCGGAAGACAAAAACACAGCACAAGAAAACAGGATCAGATCTTTTCTGCAAAGCTGGTGCTGGATACACAATTTAAGCTAAATAAAGTCTCAAAGCTATGGCTGTTCATGAGCTACATAAACACAGAAGCACAGGGTTTGTGTTCAAGGCTACATGAAGGCTAAAAAACGGTACAGTCCATATGATCCTCCATGGGATTTAGGCCTAGTCACTTTGGGAAAAAAAAAGGACATTGTTCTGCCAGTTAACTCTCTGGAATAACTATCACTTGGAGGAGGATTAATTAGGAGGTATTATCTTCCTTGCGGAGTAAGTGCTGCTTGGCAGTCAGCCAGTCATTACATCATCTTGTCTCCCTACCTGGCAGTCCTGGAAAGCCGGGAGTCCCCGGGGGCCCATATGCTCCAGGAACTATGCAGGGCAAGGTGATACCTACAACAAAGAAACACTGAGCTTGCACACAGCCCCTTTCAGACACAGAACAGGAACACTGAGTACCCAGATGTTTTTTACAGGACACATCATAAGTGGCTGCAAGTGAACTTACACATGTCAAGCACTGCTGACATCTCAAATACGTGATGTTAAACAAAAGGCATTCGGAGCCTGATAATTGTCTCATCTCATCGCTACTGCTGACTTGCTGCACGACCAGTAAAAGTCAGCATCTATTGCTGTGGACTTCTTGTATTATGAGGCCCGGGATTCTACCCTTCCTATGGAGCAACTTCTCCTCCCTATGGCAGGGGCTCTGTGACTCCAACAGCTTCAAGTCCAGGCTCAGAGCATTTGAAGTCAGTGTGAGCTGACAGGTATTCTTAACTGTTAAAACTTGAGCAAGTCCCTAAACTGTGTAAAATCAGTATGCTGTAGTGTGAAATTCTAAAATATATATGCACGTGCACATTTAAGGTGAAAAATATATGTAGAGAGAGAATACTGACAGATGTTTAAAACAAACTTCTCCCTGAGAGGTTAGGGCAGAGATGTGCATGCATGGAGGGTGGAATAGCAAGGATTTTTTTTTCTTTCAGCCTTGCTCTCAAACTGTTTCTTCTACGGTCTCTCAGACTGAGAAATAACCACACGGCTTAAAAGTTTATTAGCAGCAAACAAGACTCATCAATTGCAGAGCTCTTTGACTCCCACCTCTTAAAAAAAGGCTCTGTTTGCACTAGCAATCCCTCTTCAGTGGAATGAAATTTACGAGTCATTATCAGAGTTGCCAGCACATCACATTTACCTGAATGATCTCCAACACAAAAGAAACATTTTATTTCTGCTCTTCTGCAATCCTATGTGAGCCTGATGCTGAATGCTTTGTAAAATAAAGGATTGAGGTCCTTCTCTGAGACATACAGTACAATAAAGAATGACATTTTTCAAAAAACAGGCATTTGAGCTACAACTGGCATGGAAAGAGAAGTTTTAATTAATAGAGTTCCATTCACATCACATGACCTTAAGAACTGTCTTATGCACGTTTTCCAAAAACACCTCTGTACAAGAGTATATTCTGTATTTTACATTATTAGTCAGCAGTAGAATACTTGAACAATGGATATTTCATGCGAGAATAGCTGAAATGTAAATAGGACTGTTCCCTTGTAATTATGTAAGTAGGGCTAACTGTAAAAATTATATAATCAAAACTTTACCTTCCCCAGCTACTTAATACTTTGCCTTCTCACAGTTTACACAATAATACCCAAGTATCAAGGAAATTAAACAATTATGAAACCATCACGTCAGGCATTAAAGTGAAATATGGGCAATTCCAGTATTTTTGAGTAATCACATAATGCCAGGTAGAAACAGTCTAGCTTTTTATAAAATACAGAGTTAGACTTCCAAAGCCAGACTGTTTCACCCTGTTTTACGGCACAAACTTGAAAATTCCTCAGTGGTGTCTTTGACATGGTAACTTCAGTAAGTCACAGACTCTTTAAATGTCTTTTCTCATTTTCATGATAAGGCCTTTCAATCTGGACAGTATATTATTATTTCTTCCACCCACACACATTTCTTTAATATTAGATGAAATTTACTACATCAAAGGGTCTTTTAATGTATGCAAATTATTTCCTAGTATGGGAGGAAAGATGCATTCACAAGTTTTCTTACACATCTCTATGGAGGTGCAAACTGAGCTGGCTAATGACTTACTCCCTTTCCCACGTATTCTGACTATAGATACTCTCCTACAAAGGACTGTTCATTGTTCCCAAAGCTTTGATGTAGCATTCATAATAAGCTGGCTTCTGATGTGCTCCACAGAATATCTGGAGTTCACATTGTGCACAGAGCATTTCAGTTTTACTTATCTCACAATGCATTTTTAATTTAGTGGATTCCGTAAGAGACAATTTACTGAACAAAGATGTAAGCATGCACAACTAAGAATTAGTAAAGCTTTTAGCATTTAGCATGTGACTTGAATTGGAAAAACAGCTTATGCAGGCTGTCCCTGGGGGCATTAACGCTAGCTGTCTCCTCACCCCACAACAAGCCAGCATGACACTGGTGTGAGGTAATATCGCCATCCGGCACATCCGGCAACCTCCCGGTGCTGCCCTGGCCTTGCTCTCACCTCCCTCTGGGTCTGAGATTCCTCCGCCAACTCCTCTCACTGTGGTGGTCTTACCACCAAGGCTTTTGAACTCAGAGCACCACTTTATCAGTCCAGAAATCTATGCCACAATATTATGTCTGCAAACACATTACTGGCTCTGCATTATTGACACAGACAGAATTACAAACCTAGAAGCCCAAGTACACACAGCATGGAAAATACACTGAAAATCAGCAGTGACAAAGGAAAAATACTGTTTACCTTAAGTTATATTTAAATGGCTGACATGGAATCAAGACACTGGGACCAGCTTTCTGCAGTTATTTTGTAATGAAAACATTTGTCATAAAATGTTTAGACATGAATTTCCATGTAACTCAATTGTAACATCATATATGAAGTATTATAAAACCCACATTTACCTTTATCACTTGTCATGGTATGCTTTAGGTGCATATAATGACACACCAACTGAGCCAAACTCTTGTACCACAGGAAGCAAACACAGCCCAGAACTGGGTGCACAAGTCTTAACTGAAATCCCCACCTGACTGTCATGACAACCTCTTCTTAATCAACACCTGTTCATTCATACAGTGTACTACCATTTTGTCTTTTAAAAAAATCTGGAGGTCTTATTTCAATAATAGTAATAGTTCTGAAAACTGATTCAGACATCTCAGATATCAGTGAATTATTATTTTTATCTGGACCATGAATTACGTGTTTTTTAAAACCACATTTTATCACTCTTCCTAACTACCTTTGGCGTAAAATGGCTCTCCAGCAATAGTCAGGGAGTAGGCCCAGCTAATACTCTTAGTATTTCAGCACTGCTTGAGTATTTATTGCTTATGATCTGTGTCCTCCTGAACGTGACAACTTGAGAAAGCTGTGACTGCTATGTGAGGTCTGGTGAGCCCACAAACGAGTTTCAATTAATTTGAAGAGCAGTCTTTAGCCTAATGCAATCTTCTGGCCTGGCCACAGGCACAGCAGTAAGTTGAGTACCATTTGACTTGCCGCTTTATGCCATTTTACATTAAGAGCAGACCCAGCAACACCTACCTGGAGGGCCTGGAAGACCTGCTTGTCCTGGAAACCCATCCATTCCGGGGTCACCTGGTGGTCCACGAACTCCACTAGGACCTGGGTATCCAACACCAGGAGAACCAGTTTCTCCACGATGGCCCTTGGAGCCAGGTAATCCTGGCAGGCCTTTTTCGCCTGGGAAACCCAGTCCACCATCACCCTGCGCACAGCAAAGACAACTACAGCTGAAAATCAAAGGGATGCAGAAAGAATATCCACCACTACCATTTTTAAGAGTGTGTAAGAGTTTGGTTTGTTCTGTGCAAGGTTCACGTGAGCCTGAAAAGATATATAGAAACCACTGTAAATAATCCATCTTTATTTTAAAACGCAGCAAAACTCAGTGACTATTACAAAGAATATTTTATGTTGTATTTGCTAAAATGCAAATATTACATAATGAAGTACATTTACTTTCTTTTTAATTAGTAAGATTCTGGTGGGATTTTTTAATTTCAATTATGCCTACAATGTCTTTGGTGTTTTAGGACACAACATAGAACAGCGTTAGGGTCTACTAAAGTTTATCTTTTGATAGAGGCATTAGGATTTCCAATTTTTTTCATCCTGACCAAGACAAATTTGTGCTCAGGGACTGTGAGATTTTTATGTATTTGGAGATTTACCACAGGGCTAATCAGGACTAGTTTACCAGGCCTGGCTATTTTTTCTGCTCCTTATTCCAGTTCTGAAGTATTGCTAATAAGTTAATCTGAACTTACTGGAGGGCCTGGTGGACCTGGCAAGCCTGGGAGTCCATCCCTGCCCGGAGTTCCCGGGATGCCTGAAGGTCCTCTGGGCGCTGTTGCACCGCGGTCCCCACGAGCACCTTTGACTGTTGCATAGGACGGATCCCCTTTTTCTCCCTTAAGGCCTGGAAGTCCTTGCTGACCAGCTGAAGCCTACAGACCAATAGATAAAGAAAAGGAACATGAACAGGCAGAGAAAAGGCTTTGCTTCTTAAAAATGTCATATGAGGACAGGACACAATGACCGGATCAGAAAGAATCTCCAGAGGGTTCCCTATTGTATACATTACCTTGGGGAAAAAAAAAAGAGAGGTTTGATTATTTTCAGCTGTTTCTACTGTGACTACAGCTCCACAGTGGCAAGCCAAACCCTGGTAACAGTGACAGCAATCTTGCATGGCATCTGGGAACATTACATCACTCATGATATAATGAGACCCAAGTAATGAATCTTCTTCCCTATTGCTTGGTGTGCTGCACTTACTGACACTGATAAAGATACTCTGAAGACAAAAGACCAGTATCTTTACGGACTACAACTTCCAAAAGTAAATACTTGCAATGAGCAATGCTCAGCACTTTGGAAAATCCTGTTTGTTATGGTTGCTGTTTGATAAAAAGCAGAGCTCAACTCTCATTAATGTATTTAGCATACAGCAGTTAGGAAGCAGACTGCATCTGTGGCGCACAGTTTTTATAGCTATGAGCAATGATGTGGAAAGATCCCTGTTTGATTTTTCAGATCTTCTCTCCCCGCACATGTACAGCTGCTTCTCCAGCCAGCCCTTACTTAGGAAGCACCCTGGATCTAATCCATGTCTGTCTACTTCCAAGAAATCCTGGGATGAATTAACTGTTATCACTTTTCTCTTGACTGATGAAAGTGCAGTTCTCAGAACTTAAGAACCATTTGTTCTCCCATTTTTATAGCTGATAATATCTCCACTTTCAGTTTCTTTACACAGATCAGTTTCTAGGTTGCCTTTTTTTTTTTAATCCAAACAAATAGAAGCAATTATGAAAAAAAAAAAGTGTTCTGCTTTCATTAAATTCAAGACCAGCAATTGCACATGGGCACTCCTGTAATTCACAACAACCAACATAAACTCCTCCTGCCTTACCGGAGGGCCTCGTAGTCCTGGTGCTCCCACAGAGCCTGGGTCTCCACCAACACCCTTGGCACCAGGCACACCAGGGCTTCCCGATGGACCTGGTGGACCTGAGATACCTTTTAGACCAGCTCTTGTAACTCCTCCATCACAAGCACAATCACCTGCCTCTCCTGGAAAACAGTCAACACTCCAAACTGAGTTTCATTTGGATAAAGACCCTTTTCAGTTGCAACATTTCCAAAAGTAGTATTTGATTCAGTTAAGACAAAGCCATTCTCATACGATTTGATTTTATGCCTCCTCTGCTCAGGCGATGTGAGTGCTAAGAAAGTGCAGCTCAGGTTTTCTCCAGTTTAATTTCCATGCAATGCCCATCACCAAGTAACCATGTGCAGCATTAAAGCTCAGCACTTCTAGACCTCTTCCCAAGGGTTAAACTTTCCTAAACAGATGGGTTTAGGGGAGTTTTAGGGAGGTCTTGCACATTTTTGAAGAGACAGTTATAAGAGAAAACAAATCCATACTCCCCCTCACAGTAAGTTACAATGACCCCCTGAACTGTGACTGGCCAGGGATCCAAACAATCACCAAGCACATGGATATCTGTGTCATCATGGCTTTTGCTGCTGGTTCTGTCACACACTAAGACCCAAATTCTCACAATTTTTAGCACAGAGGAGAATAAAATTAAGTTTTTCTGTCATTTACAGCCTCAATTGCAAAAAGCAGTAAAGAAGATTTTATTTCTAAGTCTCATGGCTTTAAAGTGTAACCTACTTAGCTAATTTTCTGGGTATGAGATGTTTATCAGCTTATTTGCCTGAGCAGAGTAAGAAGAAGAAATAGGATTTTACTGACAGTGCTGGGCACAACTCTCCCTAAACTGCAAAGGCTGTTGGCTCCTTCAGCCCCTCCTGTGATTTGTCATAAGGATGCTTACAACCCATCCCTTAGGATATTAACCACGTGTAAATATCTTTCAGCCCAATGACTGCTGAAAAGCCCTCTCAAAACAAGAGTCAATTACCTTTGTAGCCCTTTGGACCCAAAGCTCCTGGCAGCCCTCTTTGCCCAGGCTCCCCGGGGGCCCCAGTCCTTCCATTCAGAATTGTCCCTGGGGAGAATGAAGGGCCTATATGCAGAAAGAAGGCAAGGAAAAGACATGAGAAGGCCGATTGAAGCTCACTGCTGACTTACAACATCAGTGATGCAACCGGCATCAGATGAAACTGCAACTGTGGATGTAACACAAGGAGATGGATCTTGGTTGGTAC
This sequence comes from Rhagologus leucostigma, assembly GCA_013397725.1. Lineage (NCBI taxonomy): Eukaryota > Metazoa > Chordata > Aves > Passeriformes > Rhagologus > Rhagologus leucostigma. The sequence goes on from VZTD01001801.1 coordinate 372,358, forward strand.
CATGGGCTGCAGTTCTCTGTCACATTTGCATCTAGCTCCTCACACAGAAAAGCAAAAGCTCTCACAGTGTGGGTGCAACAGAGTTGCATTCCTCTACTGTGCCACTGCATTTTTTCACAGATTTACCAGTTGACCAAAGAACTCACCAAACTGTGGACAGGTAATGTAAAGAAGGGCAAATGACTTTCATTCAGAGGCTGCAGCTCAGGAAAGATACTAAAGGGCAAAAGGGTTAAGAGCACTTTTCCTGTCCCTCTGCAGGATTGTTGTCTACATTTCTTTATATGCTGAATAGAATGAAACATAAGCTGACGGAAACAGCAGCAGAAAGTAAGCAAACATAATCTAAAACCACACTGTCTGAAAACCCTTCCCCTCCGTGACAACAGTAAGATGGAGTGCTGACCAGCACCGTCTGCTGCTCCATGGAAACAAACTGCAGCCATCAGCTAAACACAGCTACAGGAGCTTTACAGACTCTGCAGAAAAGTGAGCCAGATTTGACTAGCAAACAATTATTGACAAGAGAACATTTATTTCTTCTCCACAGAAAATCATTTTATGACACCATGCTCACTGGCTCCATCGCTGGAGAGTCCCCTGTTCTGAAGGGTTGGCTCTCAAAAAAAACATCTTATGGCAGAATGGTAGAACACAGTTTTGTAAAATAAACCCTGAGCACGTAATGCTCAATTTCTGAGGAAAACAAAACAATACACAATTAATCTAATCAGGACATCCATACAAATGAACATGTGAAAACAAAATCCCATTTCCTTAGGTCTGGAAACTGTCTCTTTAGACATCCTATCCGACTCCTGGTACCCAAACTAGCTGCTCACGAGACTGACATTTACCTTAGGATTTCATAAGGTTATGGTCTGTTCTTTACCTAAGTGAATAGGAGACTAGCCTAGACCTTCAAAGTTCTTTGTGTCATTAATTGTGTCAACACAACTCTGTGCTACAGTCTCTCAGGCTACCACACTTAACAATAATTAGGTCTATTGTCTTACTTTATAGGACTATCTGCTGATATATGTAAGTCTGTGAGCTACAATCACAATGAGGTGGCAGTCAAACATTTACAATTTACAGATGAATAATCCTTGCTGGCAAAGAACTAAATATATAAATGATTATTTATCCTATTTCACTCTGAATCCAATACAAAAATAGATGTAAAAATTCTACATACGTGGTGAACCAGGCAATCCTGGTGCTCCTGGCAGACCTGGTAAACCACCTCTGCCGGGAGGGCCTGGTAATCCAATTGTTGCTCTTCCTGGTTCTCCCACTTCACCCTTTCCTCCTGGAATACCTGGAGACCCTCCAGGGCCCATTCCATCTAGACAACAACGACACAATGAACAGCTCTCCAGCAGCAAACACACTGAAGCATTTTTAATGCTAAGCTAATTACCGTTGTACCCTGAACTGCAATCATGTTAGCACAGAACAATTTATAATTGTACACCAGTGAAAAAGTACTAATTGGAGGGACCAACTGGCTCCCATTTACACACTCCTTTGGTCATCCAAAAAACTTCACAGCACTGCATTTAAGTCTCACTGATCAATCAGACAATTAACTATGTAAGACTGAGGGGGGTTTATTTTCTGATTTTCTTGGTAGTTCCTAGTCTCTGGATTATTGCAGGCCAGAATTCCCCAGATGACATTCAAGTGAAACAGAAATTTTTGAGTGAGATCTTTGATGGGACAAATAGGTTGCATCCCCAGTGGGTTTATCAAGCCAATCTGTTAGTTCTTTATTGCAAATATAAAAAGTCATTAAAAAATTTCAAAAACATTCATTATAATTTAAAATGTAGGAAAATTTCTGCCAATCAGCACATTAAAAATGGAAATCGAACCACAGCCTCCTGTGTACACTGCCACACCAAATATCCATATGTGAAGACTTACCTGGGCTGTAATAATTGTGGCACTAATCCTGCTCCCATCCAAGTCAACACAATTGGCTTCCCTATGTGTCATCCCTGCCTCCTATTTCTCATACAGCAGCCTGCAAATCAGCCAGCTGAAGGAGCAGGGAGAGTCTTGCTCCAATACCTTCACCGTCTCCAGGCCACTACCCAGAGACTTCTCCACAAAACCCAGAGCAAGAGCACTGGCAGCAGCTGCTTTACCTCTCTCCAGGCCTGGAAACCCCGGAGCTCCTGGAAGGCCTGGTAAACCAATGATCCCTTCATCTCCTGGAGGACCAGGTATTCCTGGGTTTCCAGGGTCACCTGGGGCACCTATTAAGAGAAAGAGGAAAACAAGGAAGAAAATCTCATCAGAATTTCTGCTGAAAGACTGCTCAGTCAATTATGGTAGTGGCCACTGATCTCACAGACAGCAAAGGCTGCCAAGATGTTAGCAAAAAGCCTGTTAGTCAAAGCTAATAATATTGGGAAAAATTCCTCCTGAGTTGTTAAAGAGATTGTTTCAAACTTTGACTACACGTGAAGGAGAAGGAATAGGAGAGACCATACAATTTGTCCCCTTACCTTACCTTTATGGCGTCAGAGACTGTTCCCATGCAGGCCTCAGTCAGCTGTGGCATTAATTAAGCTCATTTTCTCAACAATATTCTTACCATATTGGACAACAAATAACAGCAGAATGACATTCAGAGCACCCTTTACCAAGCAGCACCAGTAAGCCATTTTTCCTTGGTACACTGAAGACAGATTGAAGTCTGTCTACAGACTTCACAGAGCAGACACAGCACTTGCCCGTGCTCACACAGAGTCTGTCTTCCAGGCAAGACATTTCATTCTGCCTTGAAACACATCATTCTGCAACGTGGGGATGAATGGCTTTCTGTAAATTCTGAAGTTATAAAAAAAGGACTAAACATATGTGTATCAAAAAAATACAGAAATAAAGAAAGAATAACAAGGGATGGGTTAGACCCAATATACAGTGTGGGGAAGTGGTAGAATACAGTAAGAAAGTAAGTTGGATCAGAAAAAGTGCTTTAGATGAGTTCCAAAACAAAATGGAAGTGTGTACCTGAAATGACTACACCTTCCCTGTCAATAATGACAGGAGGGCCTGGAGGACCGATGTCACCTAATTCACCCTGTAAAGAAAACAGATTCACACCACATTCAGATGGGTGATGGAGAGGAGGCTGCTTGTCAGGAAACAGACTGTATTATGGTGCCAGTGTCTGCAGTCATTCACTGAGTAACCATCACTCTTTGTCTTGCTGAAGAATTCACTTTGTTCTGCTATTCATAATCATGTGCTGTCCTGACTTACATCGTTCCTGTCTGATGAAACTGATGGCTGCTTCAGATAAGATGGCTGCTGCTATCCAGCTATCCTCTGAAAGGTTCCAATTACCTCAATAGGAAGCATAGACATGTATATACAATGTGTACCGGAGACCAGTTATATCAGCACACTGACCAATATCAGGTAGATAATATCTGTTCACTTTGTGGTAAAAGCTATGAGATAGCTATGAGGTATCTCATTTTTAAAAGCTTTCATCGCTGCAGCTATCTGTTGCCTTGGAATACTGAATTGCAATAATAAAAGCTTACAGAAAAATAGATTCCTTCACAAAATCACCCAGGTAGAACAAGCAAGTTGTGACAAACTGCAGTGTCATTCCTTCCTCTCACTGACACTCTCAAAGAGTATCAGATCCTCTTTAAAAACGCAAGTGCAAAATTTGGCTGTTGTCCAAACTGCCATCATATTTATCCTATAAATACCGTGCAGTGAGCCAAGGCAGCGCACACTTTGTTGCTTCTTTGAGTAATACTCCTCTATACATAAACTTCTACTTCTTCCATGTACTTTGCACAAAAAATCCCTTTAGTACTTGCATTTTACAAGTCTGCAATCTTGGTGGCAGATCAGTGTTTTCACAGCAAACTACTATCCAATCATTTTCCATTCAGTTTCCAGCTGTCTGACTGCCCTGAAAATGTCTGCTACGCATCATCTATCTTCAGTACAAGAAATTGAACATGTTCTCAGGCTTGTCCATACTTGTAGATCTGTGATCCAAGACTTCAGATAGCCTTGGCAACTATCTTAGCATCCACTTATTTCCACCTAACCTTGCCTCAACGGTCCAATAAGTACGGCATTGGTGTAAAGAAAAAAGGAGACCAGAAAGGCTACACCTACAGTTCTAAGTCATGAAGTTCCATGATTAACATTGAAAAATTATTAAAATACCTGAGCATTCACAGCTCAGCAACCACTCATTTTTATGTTTAACAATAAAGTGAATAAGGAACTGAAATATACTAAAAATTACAGTGATATAGGGGCAAACAGGAGGTTTAATTGGAGCAATGATACTTATTTATTCATGCAAATACCTTAAAAAAAACAATGCTTTAGTGAGAAGTTACCTTCATGCCTTCGACTCCATCCAGTCCTGCATAGCCTGGAACACCTGGATGGCCCTGCAAAATCACATAAGGGAATAATGATACACAGTGAGACAATGAGTGGCATTATTTGTTAGCTGAGACATCTGCAGAGCCTGGACTTAAATCACAAACCCAGTTCTTTGTCCTACCAAATATTTGAAGAAGAATTAAAGAGAAAACTGATGGCATCAATTTCTCAGCACTCACAAAATACTAGAGCTCCTTCAGGCCTCCCTGTGCTGTGAAGATGGTGAGAACTCGTGAGCAGGCTGAAGGTGTGCAAATCAGGAGGTGTTAACATCTAGGGGTTCTCACAGATCAGTAAAAATGCTTGCAGAATGAAGAATCTAAAACATTCTTTTCCTTGTCCCACACATTTTCCCTCCGCTCTTTTCCCCTTCTAAAAAATTATTAGCACCAAAACATTTAAAGTAACACTGGGAGATGCAGCTCTGTGGCTCCCCATCGCCTAGCAGCATTCTCAGGGACACCAAAAGTCCCCTTCTGGGTGTCTGACTGCAAATCTACTGCTTTTGTTGGGTAACAAAACCAAACTGGCCCTGTATAGATTTCAAATCCTATTGCCACAGCTGATAAAACAGGATATTCCAAGAGCTCTGGAAGAAGGAACTTTAATTTCAAATCTTGCCTGTGATTCTGAAGCCTTGGGCTGCTGCAGCCCCCAGTATAGCTCACATCCAGTATTGCTGAGAAACTTGTCATAAAGGGCTTGTTTTTAATGATATAATTTTAACATACAGATATTAATTTGATCATATTGGAGAGACCATCACCTGCACTATATTTTGAAAAGAACATACATAAAACAAAATATAGAAGTAAGTGACTGAACACATAGGGTTAATTAGAGAAACAGTTCAAGGGATCTGCAGTTTTTGATGGACTTTCTACTTAGCTTAACTATTTCAATAAGGCAGGTATATTTATCCATCAGAGAACTTGGAGCCACTAGATAAAGAAGTCAGTAGATCTTAAGCAGTTAGACGGCTTCTGTAACTCTTAAGTACAGTAAGATATAAAAGAAATTTCACCTTTCTCCCTGGAATTCCATCAGATCCATCCAGTCCCAAAAGGCCCTAGAACAGCAAAGAAATCAGCTTTTGGAGGTTCCATCTCAACTTGATCAGGCTCCAAATACCTCAGCATCAAAGAATGAAAAGTTAAAATTTTCAAAAGGAGAAGCTACCACTGCTTTTCTTTTCTCTCAATTATTAACAATCACAACATGAAGAATTTAACAAAATAACTGAAAAAAAGCAGGCTTGTCTTATTTAACCATTGTTTTTCTAATAGGCAGATCAAGTTAAGGAAGTCATGGTGTCTCAGCTTACTAGGAACTTAGGTGTTACTTTGTAATCACAAAACCAATAAATCTTAGTGTGGTCAAGACTTTCTATCTGAAAATTTATTCTGCACATGCAAAACAGCATGTCTTGGTCTTTCTGTTGAGTAGGAGCACATCTCTGCAGGGAATGCTTCTGTTGATGAAAGGCCCACTTTACGTGTTTGAGAAAAGGGATTTAAGGACTTTGTGAAGTTACCTACCCTGCCACCTGGTAAGCCAGGCACACCTTTTTCTCCTTTTTCTCCAACACCTCCAAAGCCCTGTGGAAAAATGTCAACATTAAATCTCTGTGATCTGTTTGGAATTTAACAGCACATCCCTAAGTAAAGGGAACACAAACCCTTTTATTAATACAAATAGTATAATAAAGAGACAAAGGGAACCGACTCTTTCTGTTGGGACTGTTTTGTCCCAGAAAGAAAAACTACTTTCAACCAGACTTGGCAGTATGTGCAATATAGTACCCACATTATTCCCCAAGACTTCTATCCATTTAAACCATGGCACATATTTCAGTAGCAACTGCAAGTGACCCCATGCTATAGACAGCAAAGACCTGCCAATGCTACTCTGTATTCTATTCTACATTAGAAATTATTTCAAGTCTCATTTCTTAACAGCAGCAGCTCAAGGGAACACTCAGAGCACGCTTTTCCCTTCCAAAGCCCAAGAATGACACGAAACTAGTATTTTCACGGTCAACATTTGGAAATGTTTGGTGGTTTTCCCAGTCAGCAAGAAGTATCAAATCCAGAGATAGAACACCAGGATTTAATTTCAGCAAGAGTTACAGTAGTTAAGCAATTTCCAGGCTTCAATCTTAAAATATCTTACGGTTGTGGTTAACTTTGCACATATGTTCAATTTCACCAGCTTCAATGGGTCTCTTGTGATGCATAAAGCTAAACATGCTCATAATGGAACATGTCCAGAAAGGCTATTAAAAAACTGCTTCATGTACAGGTTTTTCTTGCACGTATTTCTCCTAAGAACATCTGTACATTGAACAAACTGGCAAACAATTTATCTTATTAGTCAGAAGTTCCCAAAAATATTTATTCCCTAAACTTATTGAAACAACCTTTGTCTACAAAAAGTTTTAAGCTGGGAAATAGCTCGCTGGAATTCAGGGGTAAATTGTTTTTCTCAATTCATATAGAGAAGATGCTACACCATGCTGAGTTGATGAGCACTAATATTAAACAGCCTGTTTTAACTAGGTGTATATGGACAGAAGGAAAGATCTGCATGTGCTTTACAGGTTTAAAGTAAAACAACAAAAGATACATTTAGATATAATTACAGTGAAAAAACTAGGATTTTTTAAAATATCTGTGATACAAGGAACACTGCCATCAAGTGGCCGTGACATGAGTAGAGCTCCGTGCAGGTCTCTGCAAACAGGAGGCTGCAGGTACTGAAATCTTGGCTGCTTTGTAAGTCTGTAGTAGAACAGCGTTATCTTCTTTGTATCTACAGGACGAAAAACTATCAGATTACAGTTACACTCTTCAAAAAGTCTTGTGAACATTTTTATCAGATTTTCAAAGTTCTCTAGTGCCTAGAAACTCCTGTAGAGGCCTTGTGAGCTATTCAGACGTTGTTGAACCATCTAACGCCCATTAGGCATATGTTAAAAACACTCCTCTGTCCTTACCGGGATGCCAGGCAATCCTTGATCTCCAGTGAATCCTCGAGGACCTGGCTCACCCTGGCAAGGGGGAAGACACAAACACAATTCATCACTGTGCCTATGAAAGCAAGACCTTCCCCTACCCACCCACCATGCTCCTGACACCTAAAGTAAGGCCTTGTAATTTGTTTGTCAGCGAGTACACGGGGTTTGTGCCACCATGTGCTGGATCAAGGGGCTCTCAGAACAGAGCTGGTGCATCCTCTGCCCACTTCCCACTGCTTCAAACACCACTGCCTGGGAACTGCTGCTCTACTGTCCCCAGCTGCTACAAGTCAAACTAGAGGCATTTCATATCATCTAGGAAACTGCAACATGCACAGTGCCTCGTGAAAGCAGCAAAATAACACATGATGAGACAGCAATGTTTTCACAACTCTGTTTACAAACTCCAGAGTGAGCCCAAAGGAATGGGGTTTGTTTGAGCCTCACCTCACACTAATGTAAATCAACCGAGTACAACAATCTCTCTCATGACTTTACACAGGGACTCAGGCAAGCTCAGACTGGGCTCCCAAACCAGCCTGTATAAGTCCCAGATTAATTCAGTATGCCTAAATTTTATGTGTCTAGAGGGTCTTTAGCTCAAGGACCACACAGCTTTTATAAAAACACTGATGACCTAAATACACATCTCAGTAATAACAAAGTAAAGGTGAAAAAACCCGATTATTTCAGAGTAGTGTGCACTAAGGCAAAAGAGCTGGAGCTTCCATTTATTTTTCTAAATTGATTTTTTTGCTTCAGCTGACACAATTTCACAGGTCCAACAAAAACAAACTACAGTTCACTTATTTTAGGATTAATGATGAAAACCCTTAAATAGCTTCCAGATTTCTCCTTCTGAGAGGTGCGTATTCTCTAGTGGTCCACAATGCTCTGAGCTAAGAATATTTTTATTCCATAACCATTTAACAGAATAAACTGGTACAGAAAATTATTTTGACTTGGAAATATAACAGCTCTCACTGTTTAGTAATTTCATTCACTTGTGAATGAAAGCATGGAGAGGGAGAGGGTTTGTAAGCTGAATTTACAGACCTTTTCTCCTTGCTTCCCCTTTGGAAATCCCATGAATTCCAGTATTCCAGTGGATGGTGGGGGACCTGGAGGCCCAGGCAGCCCTACATCGCCCTGTAGACAAAAGAGGAAGATATTGACGTAGCAGACCATGTTTGATTTTCTGTGGAAGTGGCCTACAAATCAGAAGAAAAACCACTTTAATTATATCTCATGTATATAGATCTGTGTGCCTGAATGCCGGCATGGGAGTTTGGTCACGGGAATCAAAAGATCAGATGGAAAGTCAGGATGAACAAAATGCATCTGTTTCCAAAGCCTTGTGGATATAAAACATGGCAAGAAAAAAAAAAGGCTCAGCTTCTGAACCAAAAGGAAAACATTCCAGAAAAACTTTGGGGAGAAATATGAAAGAAAAGAAGAGAAGGAACAATTAGAATTGTAGAATGCTGAGAGCCAATTTTAACATCAGCAGAATCAACTCCCAGATTGAGAACTTTAAGAATCCCCATTCTGCCAGTGTAAATTCTGACACAGACTGCAGGACACCCCTTTAGGATAGTGAGACTATACATGACATACCAGTTGACCCAAAGAATGCAATGAAAGACAATAAGAATGAAGTCAGTGGAATAACTCAATACAAAAGGTGATGGTCCAAAGAAACTGCAATGTGGAGATTCAAAAGATGTTGAAGGACCTCAGGTCTTGATAACCACGAAAGTGCTGCACTGACTTGAGATTTTCCCCTTCTTCCTCTTCACCCAGTAAAGGCTCTCATCCTTTTCAGTGTACCAACAAATAAGGAACCAGCAAGATTCTTCAGTATTTGAACTGTCAGTAAGTCCCAGAGAAGAGAAGAAAAAGGAAAAGAAGAAACTGCTAGAATCTAGCCACTTTCTAGAGGATCAAGCTATGATGGAACTCAAGTATTATTTCATACTCTTTCCATAATAAAACAAGTTTCACTTACCTTTTCTCCTTTCTCTCCTTGAAAGCCTAATCCCATGTTACCCTAGGAGAGAAAAAAAACCATGGATGAATGAATAATAAAACAACAGCAACACCACCACTACCATCTAAGCCCACAGCACTGTTAAACCCCCAAAATTAGGTGTAAAAAGAAAACAGGAAAGGTAGCTACTTACTTTTGGACCCGGTGGCCCAGGGGGGCCCACTGGACCCTAAATGTAAACAAGACCAAGATGTTATTCCTTTTGATTTAATTAGGATGCAAACAATTGGAGTAATGCTGGGGTCTGCAGTGATACCTGAACCTTTCTTGCCTCCAAAGTAAAAGCAAGACACATGCTCTGAAGTCTTCACATCTCTCATAGAACAGCTCTTTGGCATCGTTGTTAATTAAGAGAAAACTTCAACTTAAACCAAACAAAAATGTAGTTTGGTTTTACCTTTTCCCAATAGAAATTCTCTTGTAGGATCTTGACAAAGCAACTCTAACATAGCTCGCGACAGCAAAGGCTCCAAACATCAGAGATCAGCCTATTCCCCCAGGCCCCAAGATGAGGAAGTGCTCAGGACAGGGTAACAAGGTGTTTGCAGAGAGCACCGCAGAGCTCTGCTGGAGCCCTTGGCCATGTTCGCTGCTCTGGATGCTCCAGAGAGGAGCCCTTGCTCTTGTGATCAGATTAAACTACGCCGGGCATGGTAGAAGTCAGCTGAGGTCAGTCCTTTCAGATGCACAGGCACTTTTGCTCATTGTCATGACACAAACAGAGACAAGAAGGGAAAACTCAACGGTTTGAACTGTTCTATCAACAAGTGCAACAGCTGAGGTCTCTTACCTGCAAACCTGGTAATCCTATAGGGCCTGCAGGACCTACTGGACCTGGAAAACCTTTTGGGCCCTATAAAAAGAACAGAGGACAAATAGAGAATGTGTAGCATTTACCCCATCAAACCCCCTCCAAAGTGAGTCTCAGGAAAGATTAAGTAATATGCCCTAGTTAAGCACGCCAATTCAAATACTAAAACAATTTATTTCATATTATTAGATGTACTTTGAAAATCAAAGGTACAGAGTTCAATGGTAGAAGGGAGCTTGATTTGAAAAAGGAATAATTAAATAGATAATAGGAAAAATAGGACTTCCTCTACCATAATGTGGATCCACTCGTACCCTTACAAATCTAGAACTGCTTACTGGTATCACACATGTAAATACACTTCCCACTAATTTGAAAAGGGTCCTTGAGAACCAATACCTGAAAATGTACCTACTTAATATTCATTAAAATCAGTATGTCCCATATTAAATAACTTACAGGAACTCCATCCAATCCAGGAAGACCATTTTCACCCTAAAAATCATAAATGCATACATAAAAATTACACAACATTATTACAACAAACTATAAGGAACATCAAGTTTTGTATAAATAGAAATATTTGCTGTTAGTTAATATTAGAGCAAGTGTAAATGAGAAAATATCTTGAAATCTGTGCTTCCATATTTGAATTGGGTAATAGAGACCTCTAGAGAAATTAGAACCATTTTATTTATGTGTAACAAGAGAAAATAAAGTGGCATAAAAAATATTAATTACAAAAACACTGAAAATACACTATAAAAACTTTTATTACATGATTGCTACAAAATATGCAAAAGCATACCATCATCATATGAAATTCTTTATTTCCCATAAATACAGAAGTAAATTAATAAAGACCTATTTGACTTGTATGAACTTATGAGTGTATATAATGTGGATAGAATTCTAGAAGAGTTCCTAACTTTGACCAACAAAATCAGTGTGAGAGGCCTTATATCACAGAGCGAATTTTTTAATATTTTCAGTATTTAATGAAGCTTATATGTAAACTGAGAAAGTGACTGATAAATTTCTAGTACCCTCCAGCACAAGAAACACTGGGAGGCAGCTGGAATCTCACAATAGAAGTCATAAAACACACTGAACAGTAACAGGATGAGCAATGTCCCAGCATGCCAGTATGGGATGAACAAGATCTCTTCAGAGACCAAGCAATTCCAGGTTCTGAGAGCATTCTGTGTTACCATTAACGTAGTTATTACAAGGCCTTTTCCACAGCTCTGCGCTCAGACACCCTGGACTGACACCATGAGCAATCCAACCTGCAGTATCAGCCCTGCAACCCGTGGGACATCGAAGAGTTTCTTGTACTGCATTTTCTCCTATGTGATGACAAGTCTTACCTTCATTCCTTTCAGACTGCCTTGAGCAAAAACAGGTTCTCCTTTAAGGCCTTTTGGGCCAGGACGACCCTGATTAAAACAAAAAAAGGAAAAAATAAATCTGAAAAAATACTGCTTTAGTTTTGAAATAATCTCTAATTAGCATAATGAACAAGGCAAACTCCTGGCTCCAGTTAACTGTAAAAGTACCACTGCTGCTTTGTCAGAGAAGCTGTGCTATTATGAGACCTAAAGACTTCCTGCAGCTTTAGAAAAACAAGGTTCTGCAAACATTTTCTCTGGTATTTTCCTGTTTATATTAGATTTCTCTTTCATTTTAGGCCTTTGACAACCTTAGATCCTATTTGAACCTGTTGGATATGGCGTAACTCCCCTGTTCATATACACATCAGTGTCATTTAGAGGGACCTTGGCAGGCTTGAGGGATGGGCCCATGTAAACCTCATCAAGTGCAAGACGCTGCAACTGACTTGGGGCAATCCCAACCACGGATTCAGGCTGGGCAATGACTGGATTGAAAGCAGCCCTGGAGAAAGACTTGGAGGTACTTGTGGATGAAAAACTGAACTGTCAGTGTGGGTTTGCAGCCCAGAAAACCACCCATATCCTGGGCTGCATCCAAAGCAGCGATGGCAGCAGGTGAGGGAGGGGATTTTATCCACAGGATCTTCATTTTATCCTCAGAGTGGATAAGAAAACTGAGCTCTAACAGTGCTAATAAACTTAGGGTTATTTGGGTTCTTCCTTGGCAGTTACTTCTTCAACAACGTCACAAAAAGCAAACCCTGGTTTAGTGACTACACAACACCACACTTGAGTTGGGACGTACAGGCAGTCCAGGTAGGCCAGGAAACCCATCTGGTCCAGAAATGCCAGGACTCCCAGTGGTACCATTGCAGCCATCGAGGCCAGGCCGGCCTCTAGGTCCTGACTGCCCAGGGTGACCCTGTGTAAATGGAAAAAGAGAGAATGACTGAAAGGATCCATTATTTTATTAGTAATACTGTTGTCCCCAGAAAACTGATATCTTCTTTCGAAATGGCAACACAAACCAAAAGAATTGTGCAACTCCCAACCAAGTTCAGTGTATGGCAGACTGCAACAGAACGAGCTTCTTCAGCCAGCTTTGTTTATCCTCCCTAAAGGTTAAATCCTAGAACATTGGCTGCATTCATCCCATTACCTTTTTCTCCAAGGGATAGTTTACTGGAGTACATAACTTGTGCATGAGTAGGTCCCAAAAGGGCAATACTCATCCCACAGCAGTGTGAACCATACGGAATGTAACAGTGTCAAACAGCACGTAAGGGTGCACCTGACACCAGGAATGGAACTTGCTCATGTGAAGGCAAGGGCAGAGGCAGACTCAACAATACTGAGCATTTATAATTCCAATCTGCTTAGAGTTTCAGCGACTTCTCTTCCTCTCCAGTGTGGATTCTTTCTTTTAATAGATCAACAGATGTTAAAGCTCCAGCATCAGGCCATTCAAGCAGAACAGCTTTATTTGTTATATTAAACACGAGACCTTGGGCAAAGCAACTGGGAAAAAGATCCAATTAAACTAACAACATTTTTTAAAAAGTATTTGCAATGGTCAATTATCAATCAAGCAGAGCAAAATATAATTGTACCTAATTCTGATTTCACATGTCTTTTGCCTAGTATAGCTCTACTAATCTGACTGGAGTTTACTCAGCATGGTACTAGTGCAAAGGAGATCAAAGTTTGAGACTGAAGGCACTTTTTCTTCAGTGCCATATGAGTATATGAGGGTAGAAGGCAGAAAAGCAGAACTGCCAGTCACATTGCCCAAGTTTCAAGAAGCTCCTTATTCTATACTGCTTTTCCTATAAATGAGTCCTGTGGCACTCAACAACATCGTTTTAAGGCAAGAAGGAAAATTAAACTTATGGAGATAGTATCAGTAACTTGACAGTTCTCTCCCCCCTCTGTACATGGTGATCTTGACTCATCCCAAAAGTACTTTTGTTTGACCCCAAAGATTTGTCCTTAAGATATGGCACTAAACAAGTTATGACTCACATTAGGAAACTGAAAAAAAATAAAGATGGATAAAATGGAGATAAAGCAGAACATTAACATCCTTCATGCCTGACACTTAACACAAAACACATTTGCAACACTAAAGGTCTTCCCTGTCCAAGCAAATAGCATATGCTCTGATGAAACTCAATTAGAACTTTGCAGTAATGTAAAGCCTTTTATCTAAGGATCTTTAAATCCCTTGGAAAAATGTGGGAGTGCTAGAATCTTAATTTTATAGATGGGAAGCTGGGGACACACAGTAGCAGAGTGACCTTCTCAAGGATGCAGGGCAACTTAGGCCATAATTATGTAAATACTCAAGCTGATCACTGGTCTCAGCTGCTGCCAGGAGGGCTATTGCACATTGCTGCTTACTCACACGTACCTCCTCCCTGTGCTGGCAGAGTAGGAAACAAACACAGCAGAGAAATAACTGTTCTGTTTCTTAATGGAGTTAATTTTCAGTCAGATGAGGTCCTTGGTCCAGCTCATTTGGCAACTGCATTGAGATTCATGCCAACAAAATCGAGAGAGACCTGATCTGCTTTCTGTCAGTCAACAAGGTACAAACTGAATGAATGTCCAGTGTGTCTCAACTACCAGATTAAGGCAGCTCATCCAGACAAATATAAATTCGAGATTTAACAAGGAATGGAGTGAAGTCATCCCAAAGCATTACAATCAGAGACCACTGCATTAACAGTAACGGTTGCTCTGATGATTAGTCTGTCAAAATACTCACATTTGGTGTGCAAGCAGGGACTTTCCAGGCCCTGGTAAAGCAACTGGAGTAGGCTGAAGCAGCAATTTACTACCACTTACATTTGTCTCTTAGAAATTACTTAATTAATTTGATCCATGCAGGATGTCATAGCCAAGAGCTCCAAGTCTCTGACAGGACAGGCAGTGACTGCAGAGGGAGGCCAGAGTTGTCAGTGTCAACCAGATCTTTCACTTTGTTTACAGCATCAACAAAACCAGGAGCTATGTGGGACAAGCGCACGTGTATCTGGTTACAGCACAAGGTGACCAGCTGCAATGTTTAGTGAAGCTGAAAGGGCCAACATCTGCCCCTCAGAGTGAGACAACATGGAGCCAAGCTGCTCCAGCTTTTGTGTTGGCTGAGAGCCAGCCCGTGGCAGGCAGCTGTCGGGTGACCCACGTCCTGGGAAACGCTTTGGGTGAGATCTCCTAACTCTCAGCCTGTAAGCGGCCCAAAGGACTGTGGTATCCTCTTAAAATGTGAGTAGGGCTCACACAGAGAGGACATAAAATACGCAGATCACAATAATTTCTTATGTGTGCTAAATAAATCTGTGCCCCCGTCACTTAATCCCACGGCATCCATGTCCGTGGTTCTGAGCCAAAGCATGACACACAAGCACACATACACACATTCTGTGTCTTTTGCTTCAGGAAAGCAATCCACAGGATTTCGTACTCTAAAGCTAATCTGAAATCAGAGTTCATAATATTTTGTTTTAAGACCCTTATCTGAGGAGATACTGAACACCCGCAACTGACTTCCTTGAGAGTTGCTAAGTCCTGACTAAAAAGAACCTTCTTCCCAGGGGTTTAAAATACTGATTTAAGGAGCTGTTTTGACCTGAAAAAGTGGTGGTTAATAGTTTCATTGCTCTCACCTCCTCAAATTCCTGTTTTGGCAGATGTGCCAATTGAACACAAGCACCTCAATTGACTAAGGCAGAAGACTTTCACAGACTTTACTTATACATGTCAAGGTGATTAGTTTACAGATCTGCGTTAAAACACAGGCTGGAGAGATGCCTGTGCTCTCTGTCCTCACAAAAGGAGGCATTCGGTGTGAGACAGGTAAGGAAACTCGAACTGGTTATCTGGGCCCTCTGACTCTTGCTTGTACCCTGACACTGTGATCCCAAGGGGCCTCTTTTCTCAATCAAACAGCAAAAAGGCGATCCCAGCAGGAGAGCTCAATGCATATTTAAACACAGAGAAACAAATGCAATTAAGGATGAATGCAAAACTAATTGAATAAACAGTTTCATGGGTTGCTAAGGCAAGTGGCCTTTCTCCAGCCATCACCAAGTGCTCGCATTTACTCCGGGAAGGTCACAAAACTGCCTCTTCATATAGCTCTAGTTTTGATGGCACAGAGAAGGGCTCACTTATCATAAAAATATTTCCTTCTAGAACTCCTTGGACAGTTCATGAAAAGCTATATACATCTCCCAGCTTCAGTTCCAGCCCTTGCCAGAGCTGTCCTTGAATCTTGTCCTACAGGAAAAAATAAACTTCCCAAGTAGGGCTAAGGATTTGAGGGTTTCTCCTACA
This sequence comes from Rhagologus leucostigma, assembly GCA_013397725.1. Taxonomy (NCBI): domain Eukaryota; kingdom Metazoa; phylum Chordata; class Aves; order Passeriformes; genus Rhagologus; species Rhagologus leucostigma. The sequence continues at coordinate 388,404 of VZTD01001801.1, forward strand.
GCATGACATGAAGTCTGGCAATAAACACATGTAGCTGCCGTATTTACTAGGTTAAAGGGATTAGGCAAGCCAGCTGCAACAACATGATTTACTTGCCACCAGCATTCCCCAAGGGAACTCTGTGGAGTACCACTTCCTTAAGGTCAACAGTGGGATTCCCCTCCGAATAACAGCCTTGCCCATGGCCATGACTAAACTACACCTGCCCACACTAACATACCTGCATACTACAAAGACTCTCTCTTCATATTTAGATGTGCACAGATAGCAATATATTTTTACTTCTCCCATCTTTGTCACACACACGTGCTCTCTCCTTTGCTCTGCATTTCACATATCCGTATGAAGTGCCTATATTTGTATACACTTCACAAAAAACCTAAGTTACTCACTACCCTGAAATGTAATGGCAAAAGTAAAAATATTTACTCAAGTGGTGGTGGTTGCTATTTTCACCCTACAATGGAAGCATTTATCTCAGTGGCTATAATGTAAACAGCATGAACAAGTTTCCCTTTCCCCTTTTTCTGCCCTGCAGCTGTGGCACAGAAGACCCACAGTGTTGAGCACTTTGCTGTTCATGACCAGCAAAATCTGCCTCTTTCCCATTCACCCACCTGCAGAATGTTGCAAAGCAGAGTAGCTCTGCATATGCTGGAGGCTTTGAACCCTCTCATCTGCCTCCCCTGCTCTCTCCTTGGAATGCCTGTCGCTGCCAGCTACCTGGCAATAGCTGTTGCTCTATCTCTGCCTCCCCTCATTGTTGGGAATCCCCTTTCTCCAGAGACTCATCTGAAAAAATACCCTGAGAACAGCATGTTCCCACAGTGTGTTCAATTAAATTAAGTATTATGGGAACAGCTTGTTCTCTTTAGACCTAGACAGTTGGCTGGTGGTAAAAAAAAAAAAAATAGCAGCAAGGGAGTAGAGCAGGAGAGAAAACAGGCGAGGATGAGCAGAGTGGGAGTGAAGGACAAGGGCCAGGAAGGAACCGGAATCAAACAAGCTCATTTACAAGGCCAACTGCACTTTTTCAGCCAATCTATCACAACAATTCAGTTTTTGATAGGAAGTAAGAAAACACAGCTCAACTGTTGGAGCTCCTGGCCAGCTGAGAAAGCAGGGAAGATGAGAAAGAGTATGAGCATAGTCTGAAGCCACAGTGATACACAGGATGGAAAAATGTCATCAAAAAATAAAAAGAATTCTAATATCAGAAGGAGAAAGCAGGATGAGCCAAATAGTGTAGAAAGAGGAAGGAAGTTTGGGGCAATTTCTAAAGCTGATCCAGTTAAAGTTCCCCTGAGATACAGCAAGATATCTTCACAAAAATCACTGGAAAAACCAAAGCAAAATAAAGCTGGCAAAAATACTCTAGGCACGTAATTTTTTGTAAACTGTCACTAGAATGTAAAGTTCTAAAGAATGAAAGAAACCAAAAGTTCCTGATGGTCAGGGAAAGTGGTTACCTGCCTGTCACCTGATCTAAACCAGGACTAGAACCTAGAAGAGAATTAAGGATTATCTGGAGAGCCTCAGCTCTCATCACTGTTTTCATTCATGTCATAGCAAAAGATGATTGAGGCAGACCTGGTAACAGCTATCACATACAAGAAGGCTACTACAAAGTAAAAGTGAACAATCTTCTCTCTGTGTCCCTGATCAATAACATGAGAACTAAGAGCTTTAAACTGCAGAAAAAAAGACTGAAGTTAGGCATTAGCAAAGCTTTTCTAATAGAGAAGTTAGTCTCCATTATCACAAGGTTTTAAGAAGTGGTTAGGAAACACATGCTGAAAGTGGCCTGAAGCACAGCTGATCACGCCTGTTTGACTCCCTGAGGTCCCTTTCAGTTCTGCAGGTCTATGATTTTATGATACAATGTTTTCTAGACAGTGCTGAGGGAACAAGGTGCTGAAAGAAAAGTTAATCAATTATGCAAACGATCCCCATGTAACTCAGGCTCACTTTCCAATATGCACCAAATTCCTATTATCTTACAAAACAGCATGGAATCACCTGGTAGATTAACGAACACGGCCGTTTTCCTCCTGAGAGAAGCAAGCAATTGCAAGGCATACTATGCATGTGCTAGGACAATCTTATCATGTTCAGGTGCTTTTGGTTGTGATTAACATTCTGGTGATTTATATTTACATATGCAAACTTACTGGGATCCCGTTGATGCCCTGAAATCCTGGAACTCCCATTGGACCCTGAAGAAAAAGAGTACACATTATATTTTACTTCATTGGTCTGTATATTTCAGTTACCTGTGAGATATTTTTCACTCCAACACTTTCAGTCTTGGACTTCTGCTTTCAAAACCAAAAGGAGCAAACTATCTCACGCAGATTCTCTCTGACCACAGGGGTCAGTAAAGACAAGAACTGAGCATCTGAGCTTGACTGGATGCCAAATGAGTGCTTTGGGAATGTTTTAATCAGGCAATTTAAAGTAAAAATATAATCTCCTACTGCACATCTGGAGAAAACAAGATGCCAAGAAAATAAACAATCTGCTATAAACTTAACCCTTGGCTTTCCAAGAGTTTCAACAAGACTCACATATTTTTCTTTCTACACTTGGATAGGACTCCCAGAGATATGCAGATCACTGCATTAAGTTCAGACTGCCCAAGCTGCAAGTAATTACCACATTTAATTGCTCTGCTCTGGATAGCAGCAAAACAGACTGTGTAAGCAGAACACCTAGCTGAAACTGTTCTTGCTTTGGAAAGGTAAAGTATATTGCTCCCACAAGGGATGAAGAAAGAGAGACTCTTATGGCATGTTGGTATTGCATATGTATCATTTCAGGGGATAGAAACACTTCTGGAGTAAACGGATTTTTTTCAGTGCAAAGAAATTGTTTCCAATCTTGCACATTGCATTCATTGACACCTGTACCTTATGGGCTACTCCATTTATTATGACATGGTGTATCGTATTCTTTTTGTTAGAAATAACTTTGCACCTGCAAAACTCGACTGCAGATTTTGTTTAGCACCCATTCTTTTTGCTTTTCTAGACACCAACTCAGGATCTTCTACACAGGAACCAGCTCCACGTCTCCCTGAATAGAGTGTGAATAACACCTACCTTCCCCTGGGCATGGTAAGTGACAGACTACTTGCAACAGCAGTACTCATTTGGCTGTAGCTCACCTACCAGGATGGCTACACTGTTCAGCAGCTTTAGCATTTGTATTCTCATTCAAAAATAAATGCAGACAGTTCTCTAAAGATACTACTGAAGTGCCATTGTATTTTTACCCCTAGACAGATAGCCCAAGACTATCTTTATTCACTCAAAAATATATACAAGGCTATAGAACTATTGCAGAGCCAGAAAAGTCACCGTTGAGCCTACCTTGTCACCCTTCTGTCCAGCTGGTCCAGGAGGGCCCACTGCTCCTCTCTCACCTTTTGCTCCAGGCAAACCTTCTGGCCCAGTAAATCCAGGTGCTCCTATTGGTCCTGGAAGCCCAGTTGGTCCCGGTCGACCCTAATATGCAATAAAAACAAGTCAATGCACCATGTCCACGAACTCCTTTGTAATTACTCTTTCCAACTCAATTTTTAATGCAATTTAATACCTCTCTGGGTAGTTAGGACATACTATAGTGTTCCCGTCCGTTCTCAGTCAAAGACTGCCCAAAACTGCACACAGGACTCGAAATGGGGCCACACCAGCATGGAGTGGAGAAGGACAACCACCTCCCTCAACTGGCTGGTGATGTGCTGAATCATTACTGTTGGAAAATTCCTCCAAGATCACGTCCAGCCTTTGACTGAATACCACCATGCATACTAAACCATATTGCCAAGTGTCACATCCGTTCATTTTTCGAACCCTTCCAGGCATGGAGACTCCACTATATTCCAGTTCTTAACCACTCTTGCAGTGAAGAAATTTTTCCTAATATCCAACCTGGTCTCCCCTAGCACAACTCGAGGCCGTTTCCCCTTGTACTATCGCTGGTTGCCCAGAAGAGGCTGATCCCCACCTCACGACAACCTCCTTTCAGAAAGCGATAAGGTCCCCACCGAGCCTCCTTTTCTCCAGGCTAAGCAAGCCCAGCTCCATCAGCCGCTTCTCATCAGACTTGTGCTCCAGACCCTTCAGCTGCTCTGCTGCCCTCCTCTGGACACGCTCCAGCGCTCAGTGTCCGGGGTTACAGTAAGAAATGCCCCTTTCCCTGGAAGATGCCAGGGGCAGGAAGGAGCAGCGCGCTCCGCGGGCTCCCGCGGGTGCAGTGCCGGGCGCTGCCGGCAGATGGCGCGGGCCCCGCGGGGACCCGCTGCGGGCTCTGCCGGCTGTCCCCGGCTCGGGAGATGCCCTCGAGTGCCGGACACCGCTCCGTGTTAGCGTGTTCGCACTTCCCTTCTGGTTCGTGTTGAGAGAACATGAAAGAGATCAGTCTAAGGTCCCAAAGTATCAGCAGAAAACGCAGTTTTTGGCTGTGCTTCCTACCGGCAAGACAACCAGTGGATTACACAAAGTTACCCGTGTAAAATCAAGTCTTACACTAAAAGATGCAGAATGGAGGAGAAAGTTAAAAAAAACCCACACCACACAATTCCCCCTCCTTTTAATTCTCATGTCCATGCAAGTGTGTTTCCCTTCTATTTCCCTAACTCCGTAAAGCAGCAGAAGGAATGCAGCTCCCTGCTGCAAGAGTTTTAGCAATCCCAGCTGGAGACACACAAAGTCCTGACTCCACGGCTTGGCAGGTAAAAGACTTTTACTGTTAATTTAAAAATGCATTGTTGCACGTTTAAAATCAAGCAAACTGAAACAATCTGTAATTGATTTTAAAATTTCTTATTCCAGGATCATTTTTCGTACCTGTTTAGGCTAAAATACTTTTTCCCATATTCCATGTGTCTTCACTGCTAGAGCAGTTTTCTTATAACTGCAACAATTCTCCCATATCACTCTTTCCGTTGTGATTGTTTCATCCCAGTCTTAACTGAGGTCAAGTGCATGTTTGATATTTCATACCTTTTCTGTGCACTTTCAGACTCACATCTGAAAAGACTTTTCTGTTGAATATTTTTAGCCTTCTTCACTCTGGGCTAATTTTCAATGGAATCCTTTATACTGCAAACTATATAATCAGAACATTAACCCCCAAATCTTCAGTGGTCCTTGGCAACCATACACAACAAGAAACATGTTAAAAATCACATGCTTTGCTCTCACTTAAAAAAGTTAAAGCTGAGACTGAATTTCCCATAATCAGAAGCAATTCAGAGGCTTTCAGGCAACAATTCACTTCCAACGCATGGATTGTGGACTGTTTACCTCAAGGCAACACAGCAGCGCTGAGGCATAACCTAAAAATGGGCACGTTACACTCACAGGCAGCAACCTCCCACAAAAGAAATGGTATCCAAGAGTCCACCAAGGTTTGTAGAGAAAACACACCGTGAATTCCTCATTTGTTTGAATTGCTAATACTTCTGTATTCCCTTAGTTTGATTGCCTGGTTAACGACAGTGTTTCAAAATGACTGGAACTGATGGGAATTAACATATTAGGAGGCTTTCGTTTTGCTCTGCTGCAGGTGGCTCTCAGCAATATATCTAGACTGGCGAGTAAAGACCAGCAACTACATCTTCTGCTTGTGTTTGGATGAGCAGCTCTGACAGAAGAATTAAACATGTTCTATGTGATTTCAGGGCCCATAGCTAAAAAGGTCTCTCCTGCCTTAGTGCCCTAAAATAAAAATTTTAACAGCACTTGAAGATTTTGTCCAGAGCCTCAGAGTGTCACTAAAGCGTAAGGACACAGTAAAGTGCTTCTAATCTCTCTGATAATGTGATTATGCCATGATAATCAGGCTCTCAAGAATTCCCACTGTTTCTTTTGAAGTCTGTGTGGATGGAAATCATGTTTTCTACGCTGAAACAAAGGACTTGCCTTCACTGCTAAAAAAGCAGCATTTTTCATCACTCAGCAGCACTCCCATGAACTGTTCCAAGATGAGAGCATTATAAAGAACGGGTGCAGTGGCATGCAGGAGAAGTTCGAGGATAACAGCCCAACGAAGACTCAGGTTTTACCATAAGGTAAACTTACAGAGCTCAGTGCCACGTGGAACTTCTGTCTGACCTCAACGAGCTTACCTAGTCTTTACTGTGCTTTGGCACCAGGATTGCTCTTACTTATCCAAAGTATAAAAAGAATAAAACATCTCCTAGCAGTGAGGACAAGCTGAAATATAAAATGTAGATTACATCAAACAAAAACTACAATGAATCACCAGAGCTCCCTATTTTTAATCTTTAATGTTTAACATATATAGTACAGTAGCCTGCAGAAAAGCCATTAGCAATTAATGCAAGTGGTATTGTTTTGGTTTCCCAGCTGCATGACAATTGTTTTTAAAAAGCGGAAAATTATAGAATGCTAATAACACCAAGCAATAACAAAGCCAATGAAATTACTGTGACTTGTGAATGTTCTCTCAAATGCCCTCTAGAATTTCTTATATTTGAAAGCTATGACCTGCATTCTCAAACGTATTTGTGCACCAGGCTTTTACAATGCAGCAGCACTAAATGAGATGCCTGTCTGCCTGTAATGAATATGATGCTGGTAAAAATAGCATTATTTTTTTATATACTTGGGCATTTTCATAGATAATTCTGGATTCTGACCAAGTTTGTGTCACAAGTTCAGCGCGAATCATATGCATCTGCTCGGCACATATCCATTGCAAACCATTACAAATACACAGCTGGCTCAGAAATTCAGATTTCCATTCTCAATGTGTGGTAAGCAAGAACAAAAAATGCCAGGAAAAGGAACCTCTCATTGCTTCTGAGTCACCATGCTGCAGAAGGCGGTAAAACCAAACAGCCTGAAAGTGTAATTTGATGGCAGTGTCTTTTAAGATGGAAAAGGTTCTGCAACATGTACCTTCTTCCTTATAAGCTTTTAATTCATCTACATCCCAGGGTGTCATGAGGAAAGGCTTGTACGGTGGGTAATGATGGGGCCCCTCTGCTGCTGCACAATCAAACACATCACAGCTTCTCTATTGTACCTACCCCTTTTGCCAACTCTAATACCCCACATAAATTTTCGCCCACTGAAGCAGAGCTGCTACACATAGCATTGCAAATTCCAAACATTCTTTTATTTCCCATTGCCTCTGTGAGCTTGGAGAATAAAGCGTAAATCTATTTGATTTGTCACTGTGCAAAAGAACACGTGTGGAAGTGGTATGGAACCACTGGACAATGTCCCTTATCTCAGGGACGAAAAAACAAGTGCATACTTACTTGGGGAACAATTCTACTGGCCTAAGTCACTGCCAAATACCAACTCAGTGATTTCTCACCATAAAGGACACTAGAACCCACTAGTTAGATAAATCTAGCAGCTGTGGTAACTACACAGAAAGTACTACTGATCAGGAAGGCCAGAACTGATCCCTACTTTTGTTAGTAAATTTGTAGACTGCCATATTTCAAGCAGCAAAGCACTATTCATTTTCAAAGCAAAATTAAGATCCTGTGTATGAAAAGAGCAACTGAATTTAAATATACTCATGTTTTCTGAAACTAACATGATTTCTTCTCTACGAGAACTCAGTGACCACATTTTTTAAAAGAGTCTTATTCACATTCTCTATTCCTTCATCCATTATTTCCCCCATAAAACATGTTTTATTGACACAAAAGATTGCTGGTGAAATATTTACTCCATGAGCAAATGCTTTGTAGCTTGAAGCATCTTATGTTTGTTCGATTTCATAAAGGTGAACCAAACAGCCAACCATTAACTCATTATGGCTCTAAAAATGCATGTTCTCATATACTGCACACTCTAAGCCTGAAACTTTTAAGGAAGATCTACGTACCCAATTCCCATGTTGTACAGGACAGTCTGTACAAGGGACTAGTCTGTCAAATGCTCTTTCACCCACACAAATTGCATTTTCCATTTAAACCAGGGACATCCTCTCTGACGAGAGACACCAGGTTACAAAAGCAGACACAGGAATCTTGCCGAGCTCGGATGAGGGGTCTGTCAGTGACTTACCAGTGCAAGGCTGCCATGTCCACTGTGAGCAGCACGGCCTTGGGCCAACCTTCAACTTTCTACCTCCATTTCCTCCCTTCTCCTCTTTGCTCTGCCCTGCCTTCACAGCAAGATTCCTGCAGCAGTGGTTCTCTCTTCCTAGATAGACAGTGAGTGGCACAACAGAGTCCTGCTCTCAACTGGGGCCCCACAGTTCTACTGTAATAATAATAATTACTGATGAAAACCCCTTCACTATTTTCCTAAATTACAGGTCAGGTATCCAGTGCCCTGCTCACATTCCAGAGTAAGTGATTATTCTTCCTACTAAAAAATGCTTTGTACTTTTAAAGAAAATTATTCTTCATTTTTTCTTCTAAAAACTTGGGGGAAGTCCTGTTCAAAATGGCTACTTTATTTCTGTCATATAATTTACTATTTCTGTACACAGCTTTTTACCTACACAGCGTGAGAAGAATACACAAAACTGTATGTGCATGCAGAAATAATGGACCAGAAAAAAATCCTGTGCAACAATCCTGCTTCATTCAGCGCCTTCCCAAAAATGTCATTGTTTAGGTTTTTTCTGTTTCGCTCTCTGTTTAAGGAAGGATAGTAGAACAATACTTTTTTTTCATTTAATTTTAACAAAAGAGACAATTTTTTTCACGTACCAGGTGAAATTCTTTAGTATCATAACGCCTTTCAGAAGTTTTCTGTTTATGCAAAGCAGCCCTTGGCATGTTCACACTGCCAACTGTCACAGCTGCTCTGGTCATCTCAGGACCAATCTTTGAATGTAGTAATGAGCAACTGCAGGCTGAGTGTCATAACAATTTTCAATTTTAGTTCATGTGATAAACTCCATTTTCAAAAAATACTTCTGTTATTTCCACTAAGCCTGATTCGACATGACTGCAAGTAGAAAATCTAGGTGATAAAAAATGTGTGTGTATGTATGTGTGTATATATATATGGTTTTACACACTTATTTTTTAACTGCTAAAAAAAATTAATGAAATCTGATTCCATAAATCATTTGATGAATGCCATATTTCAGTAACAAAGTTGCAATGGATGGTTTACCACATTATAAACATAGAACTGTATATGAACCCTAGAAAATTTATAAGAATATCATGATTTTTAAATTGGATATTTAAATCTAGGAAAAGTTTGTTCCTTAGAATGCTTGATTTCCAGTTAAAAGCTTTCATGAAACATCCTGATCCAATCAATTCCACATATTTGCTATTTCTATTTAAAACACACAAAGAGACCACATACTGTCATCTTTTTCCCCACCATGGACAATGCCAGGAGTGACTCAACATTAACTGAGAGTAATTATTCCATTTTATACTTCACGACTTTTTGAAGCAACTACAAAAAATGTACAAAAGTAAAAAAGATGACTTTGATTGCTTTTTTGCTTTGATGTTGTGAAATGTCCGAGTTAGATAAGAGTGTAAGCTCATGTGGAAAGGTTCCAGGCCACAGAGAGCACAGATAACATGAAAGCCCAGGAAAGCCCCTTGTGGGCTGTAACATCTGCATGAGAGATGCACCAGCGAGGCAACAGCCTTCCTGTGCTGAGCTCCAGAGAGGAGAGGAGCCACGTGTAACACCACAGCAGTGATGGGCACTACAGAATAGAAAGATTTTAGTCATGGGGATTTTTTAAAATAAAGAACGAAGCAGCAGGCTTTACAAAGCACAGTGGTGGCTTACATTGTATTCCAATTAAACGAATAACTGATGTATGAAAATTGGGAATTAAAGCTTATTTTTAAGGAGCTACATTATGTATTTGAATTACATTTACTTGCCTTTTTCATGATCGATAGTCAGAATTATGCCTTTTTTTGAGCAGAAAAAAAGATTTGCAGAGACTAGATCCTGATGAATTGCATCCCGGAGTATCACCACAGCAGAGGTGACCACCCCTGAATCCCCAGCTTACCCACTGTTTGTTTAAGCCAACTGGCTGTGAGCCTCAGGTGATACGTGGTCATCTGACATGAAATTTGCTATTTGCCACAGCAAAAGCTTTTTTTGCTACCCTGACTGATATCTTTAGGGCCTTTTTGTGTTTTAAACTGGCAGAGCAATACAAGGTTCATACGCAAATGCAGACAATTCATGTAGACAGCACATGAGACTGACAACGGGCACTCCTCTGAAATCATGCACATGTTTAAGCCTGAATTAGAGGCAGCTGAGGAAATGAGGCATGAAGGAGGAGGTAACATCGGCAGGAACTGCTCCTACAGCTCATGGAGCTCTGGCACTACATCACGCTCATCAACATTCAAAAAAATAGGGCTTATATTGAAATACTCAATTATGAAATCTTAACAAAAATGTTGAAACAAGTGACTGACTTCAATTTACTTATGAACCAAGCATTTTTTTTTTTTTAATTTAACAAAAGAGCACAGTACAGCCAAAGATTTGAATGGTTTATGAGATTTTATGGTCTTTTGCAACCTCAGTTCATATTCTGTCCCTCAACCCTTCAGTGCCTAATCTCTAAAAAATGTTTTAGAAAGCCTTTACAGTTCCCCGACCTGTTCACATAGGACAGCAGCTGTCATAACATTTTCCTGCCCTTAATTGAAGGAAGGGAATTTCTGAGTATTGTGTACATCTCTTGACATCAGAATAAGTCCTGAGCTGAATTTTAATACAGAAGAATTAGTTATTTCAGAAGAAAACACAGGGTTTCCCTAGGACTTCTTTCCATTTTCCTAATGGCTGTACAGGAAAGTAGACAAGGTAGCATATACAAAGTATTTTCCTCCCCAGGATGCATACAAGTCATCTCTGGTGAGAACATGGCAGTGGAAATGACCAAATGGCAGCTCCTTGGCAGTCAGTCCCCAAAAGGGGAGATGGGTGGAATGAAAAGTGAGGGCCACAGCCACTCTCTCCCCTGGCTCTGGTTGCCATGAGTACATATATGTGTATATGTATTGTCTCTCCAACACATTTGGTAAGATCAAGCAAGTTACTGTTCACAAACCATTTAAAGGGGTTTTACTTAACTCATTATTGAGGAGGATACAACACTAATCATAGATATTAGACAAGTCTCTCCTGAGGAAAACAGATGTTGAATCATAGTAACTTCATGGGCAGCCACATCAAGACTGCTGCCCACAAAACCACAGCTTCTGACTCTCCTTAAGATACACCCTACAACACACAACTTTCAGGGATCTGCTATGGGCTCACAAGGAAAGAAGAACGTGCAGTGTTGTGTTATTTTCCCTTCTACTTATCCCTAGCACCCCAGAGAACAAACCAAAAAAGCCCAATGTGTTTCTAAAGAACTCTTTAAGTGAACAGCGACATTGAGCTTGCTCCCTCCCCTTCTGGCTGGCATTTCCAAGCTGCCTTCCTCATGGACTCAAGTGACAGAAGATTCATTGTTGCAAAAAAATGTTGTCAGTAGAAAATTAGCTGTATTAAGTAGTGTACTGAACAAGTGAAATCCTGCCAGTGTCAGGCCTGTTAAGACTATTAAAAGGACATTGTATCTAGAAAGGCAGGGAGGGTTCAGCCACATGCTGAAGCCGAAGGGACTCCAAACCACCGCAGGGTCCGCTGTGTCCAGATCTGTTAATTTGCTTTGGGCTCCTCTCCAGTTCTTTCCTTTACAACAAACCCATTTTTTTAAATTTTTAATTCCCCTTTGCAAGCAAAGGCTATGAAAAGTTAGTGTTTCCTCAGAGACCAAGCAGGGACGTGGGCAAAGAGTAGATCTAGCAGGAAGTGACTGCCCGCACCCTGCTCTTCCTTAGCAGATAGGATGGTTTGGGCTTCCCTGTTGCACTGAGGGGCAGAGCTGCTGACTGTCACACATCGCACACAGGCACTGCCCATGGGAATCCTGGCTGCGCATGGAGAAAGGGACAGCTTCACTCTGCAAGAGCAGGAGGAACGGCACACCTCAGCGGGCAACTCACGCTTCCACACAGAGGGAGGGAGGGAGGGAGGGAG
>VZTD01001801.1:400472-441643 GCA_013397725.1 Rhagologus leucostigma
GGAAGGAAGGAAGGAAGGAAGGAAGGAAGGAAGGAAGGAAGGAAGGAAGGAAGGAAGGAACTGGTTATAAAAAGACCAAAAGTACCTCTCCATTGGCTCACAATTTCTCACAATAATACAACATTATACCTACACATTACTACCTTCCTCTTTCTGCTTGGGAACTGGAAATCAAGCACAGTCAAGACATGTCCTGCGCCCCCAATTATGCAGAGATAAGGAGACAACTCAGAGATAAGGAACAGACCCAGAAGCGTGAGAGGAAGATAGGGAAAAGGAGCTCCGGAAGCCCCTTCTGCACTATGGATGATACAGAGAGCTTTCCATTTCCCTCACGCTGTGGGAACAGAGATGTCCTCTTGTACCAGAACTTCCTCAAACATGAGATTCGACCAGTAAAGAAAGGAAGGAGGATGAAGAAAACAGTAATGAAAAAAACAAGAACTCTTAGAGGTTTCCATGGACAGGAATAGTCACAGAGCTCTAGTGGTCACCCTTACCTTACATGATGCTTTCTCGGCCTTTCTAAAGGGCCTCAGGCTGGAGACAAAAAGTAGTTCATGAATCTTTTAGAGAAACTTCACGCACTGGAGCTCTTTATTGCAGTTTCACCTACAGATAAGCTATTCCCAGCTTTAGTTTCTATCAGCAACTAAACTAAGTTTCCAGTCCATTTAAATCCTGGCAATTATCCTGGGGAACTCAGTTCCACAAGATGCATCTAAGCAAGCAATTTAAGAGTATTTTTTCAGGAACAGCCACACTGAGGAAAACACAGAGATATACAAGAACAGTTGCAAAAATGTCAGTTAAAGACTTCAAGCAAAGATTTGATGTCTCATGCACTTCTAGAAAGAAACCACCCACGAATCAACAGGAGCCAGGAAGAAGTTAAAGGGTACCAGTCTTTAACACAATTATTTTGTGCTCACCAGCTGGGTTCCCTGCTACGCACTGGAGTGGATAGGCAAGATCCTGCCCTAGTTTTTTTCTGGGCTAGCAATAGGAATGTTCCCTCTCTTTAGAAAATTTTAGACCCAGATCTGGGGTATGCAGTCTGGGCTAGACTTATCCATCCCCAGATTGCTGCGATGCCAAATCAGACCCATTTTTAAATTGTATTAAGGGGCTGTAGAGGTTTGGTCATTCAATGAAATTTCACTCAATAAAGTATCTGTTTATTGATAGTGTAATCAGAGCAAAAAGTGATAATATACAACACATCTCAAAGGAGAGTGATCATTTTAATGGAGATGTCAAAATATCATATTAATTCATTAATTAGCAGCAGTAGCTCTACCAAAGCTATTACTTCCCTATTTTTCACACTTCTTACAGAAGTTTCCTGTGTTGCTGTCAACCATCTCACAGTATCCCAGCTAAAACAGAACACTTTATCTTGGTTTAAATGCTGCAAAATTAACAACTAAGAGAACAGTCTTTATATTTAACAGCTTGTCTTTGAATCTTCATAAAAGGTGCTCAGTCTTTTCTTACTCCTCTTTGTGTATCAGCAGATATTCTAGTCAGTAACGTAGCCGCTCATATCAATGACATTTGTCTTACTGCATTTTGCAATAAATTAAATATTGAGGTGAATTTGTTGCAGAGACTACTTAATATTAACTAAAGTAATACAGATCTGTTTTCATATTTGGAATAAAACATAGCTGTGGTTTTTCAGTTGGTAATAATATCATAATTAAATAAAACTTTTCAGTGATTGTTATTGTGTTCTCTGTTTCTGCAGAATGTAAACTGAATCATTAGAATATGAACAATAGAGATTTGGATTCCAAGCGTAATACTGGTATTCTAAAAGCAGATTTAAATGTCTGTATCCATTTATGCTTCTAGGAGTTTCTCTCAATTTGTCTCAAATTCCTGACAGGAAAAGCATGTAAAATGCTGAGATAACTGAGTATAAAACCTGAACCTTTCCTCTAGCTTAGCTAACAATCCAAGTCACAGCCTAACCTATTCCAGACAACAATCTTATGACTGTTTTTTTGGCTCGGTTTTATCATACTGGATTGCCCTACTATTTTTCTAATCTAATTATTCTATTACATTTCACTGTTACACAGAAAATGTGTATCTATAAATTGCCATAAGTTAAGCAGTGTTCCAGAAAAACAATCTTGTCTTTTTCCCTTTGTTCTTACTCTGCATTACTATGTCCCTTCCCCTGTCCAATATCCAGTGTTTGTGCTATTACAACCAAATTAGTGCTTCGTACAATGTAAATCTGAAAGCAAGCCTGAGCCTGGCATCTGATATATGCAGCATGACTACCTCTAAGACCTACTACCATATCATGTATAACATTAATCATGTAGTGAATAAAGTAGCCTCTTTTTTTTGGAAAAGAAAAAAAAACACAAAACAAACAACAACAACAAAAATGCCCCTCTACACATTAAAAAAAAAATCCATTTTAGTCACCAGACCATGTTCCACATCCTAACATTCTGTTTACAAGGGAGAAACACAGCAAAACTTCTCATTATGCACTAAGGTCATTCAGCCCCAAAGGATGCTTCTAGTTAGAAAGGCAGGCGGGGAAAGTAGGCCATGCACAGATCTGGCCAGTACAGGGTCAGCAGCAAACAATAGATTCCCTGCAAGCAGTTTCCCCTACATTTTGCCTCCCATAGCCTTCCCAGCATGTTCCTGGCACTTCAGAAAGGTCTGAGCGGCTTTCCTTGCACAGGGTTCTGCTAAAAGCAAAAGTATCTGTTGGAACACATAATATTAGTCAAGATTTAAAACAAAGATGGGAACCATCTCATGCTTATTCAAGATAGCAGATTTAGAACAAAACCTCTTCCCAGAGACCTATTACACAGCAGAGCTGAGGGGAGCTTTGCAAACATGTAAACAATTCACTTTAAAGGAAAAAATGGAGTCTGTGAATTCTCATCTATACATTGCTTGGAAATATACAGACCAAAGCAGGAGTGGAGAAGCATAGAGGTCTGCAAATCTACAAACATAACACTTGGAGAGACTCCCATTATCTCTAGAGGCTTAAGCAGAGCGGGTCCAGGCAAAATTTTACTGCAGTACCTGATAACATGAAGCGCCAGTCAGTCAGTGGCTGGTTTACTGGGCAGTGTCAGAGAAAAAACTGCAATTAGTAAAAATAACTTCAAACCGAAGTCTGGGAGAGAAAAAAATAGAGGATTTTTCACGTGTCCTGTATAAGTGTTACATATTAATCAAGATAAGGACGGAAATGAACTTTTCACCTACTTGAATTCCCACTGGCTAAGGTATATAGAATAAATGATCAATTCCAGTGTTGCTTGTCATCACATAAATTGTATGTTTAAGTCCTTGGACATTTACTACGTGGCTGTATTAACACTCCAAAAAGCTTCATTCATTTGTTGGTATAAACCACACTTCCAGTCTGCTTAATCTTTGACAGACAGGTCTCATTGTCCCCAAAATCCCTCACTACACAATACAACAAAGACTTAAATGACTCTGTAGGCCTGCTCTGCTACCCACACTGCTCTGCGCTTCCTGCCCATATATCCCTGGAATTCATGACCGTGCAGATTACTAAATTACACACTAGGCCAGGGATTAAGCATGGCTCTTTGTATGGGAGCAACTGAGGTCTGGAAGAAGATTTTACCTGTCATGGTCTGTGCTCACTGGGCCTTGATGAGAGACAGAAGGAAGCAGCGCTGC
This sequence comes from Rhagologus leucostigma, assembly GCA_013397725.1. NCBI lineage: Eukaryota > Metazoa > Chordata > Aves > Passeriformes > Rhagologus > Rhagologus leucostigma. Next base: position 404,175 of record VZTD01001801.1, read on the forward strand.
AGAAGATCACAAACACTGGTGTGTGATAATCAGCGATCTGTATATGATGACAGGATAACCTGACTGGGGCTGTCCTGCACACAGGTCTCAGCAGCTTTACACAGACAATAACCAGCCTACTATATCCAAATCAGTTCAGGAGCTTCTTCCTCCTTAAAATAAAAGGTGAAAGCGTTCCCTCTTCTGACAGATGGCAAGCCAGAAAATGGCCTTCACTGCACCCAGCAGAACTGAAAAGTCTAAGGGTTAGGAATGCATCCTGCAGTTAAGCAAACATGCCAACAAGACAAAGGCAGGGGTATGGTAGCTCATCAGTTGTTTTAATTTAGCTGCTAATCAAAGCTACAATTGTTTCTGATTGTTTTCAGAATGCTTTAAAGTTACATATCTAAAAGAATTAAAAATAAAACCAAGGAAAAAAGGCCTGAAGTAACAGCATAAATTTAAACACCTTAAGGATGTTGCATGCCTTTTATCCATTGCTTTTCACTTGAAAAAACAGAAGCCTTCAGTACGCCTTAATCTTGATGTCTAGATGAGACTGAGGAGAGTAAAGTAGTCTTTACCCCACTGTAACTCACAGAGGGCTGGCAACTCCAAGCTTTGGCTAAGTCTGTTTAGTAGTTCAGAAGTTACTGTGACCGGGACAGTATAATGATGGAAATCAGGAAAAGTCTGTAGAGAGACACCACATTTTACAAAAACAAGGTACTTGCCTTTTTATGTTTTTAAGATATAGTAGGCATTAAATTTTTTTTGCTTTTCTCCTCTTTGAATACATATTCTTCATTCCTAATAGCAAATACTGACATCCCCTAGGTTTTATTAGTTATGTTGATGTAGCCATAGTGTTCTGAAAGATGATATCGCATTTCTCATGGTATTTTGCACTCACTTGGACTACAGTGAATGACAGGCATTATCTAAGGTCTGAAAGATACAAAGTTCACAGCATAGCCACTTCTACGGATTTGTTTCAGACAGCAAACCCTGCTAAAAAATAACAAATGGGAACCAGGACACCACAATACAGTGATGCTTTAGTTCAACATCATCCTGTTACATCAAAGAGTAGTATTACTACATGCCAACATGATGACATGTCATTTTAGAGAAACCAAAACTGTCTCAGATCTGCAAATAGCCTCCTCGCAGCTCATAAAAAAAATGCAACCCCCCAGAAACCATGGGATGACAAGCACTGGAAGCGGATCTGGTCTGCACAGACACAGCACGACTCTTTGGAAGTTGCTGCCAGTGCTCCTTTTGCAGCCAGAACAGCCACTGTTGAGCTACACAAACTACTCTAAGTCCTTTCCCTAGAGCCATCAGCCAGGGAACAACCATTCGACTGCCATTTGAGAAAAATAAGCAAAGCATACTTTAAAAGAATAGAGAAAAAAAGAATGCTCTATTGATCACTGCTGCAAACTGGCTTTGTATTTCCTTTGTTCCTGCACTAAATCCAATTTCAGTTAAACCACAGCTAGCTGCAGCAATGTTTTTCCATAGCGTATTTTCTAAAGCCTCACACTATGCTGCATAGCGTGCAACAAACTGTGCCCTCAGCCCACACATACATCCCACCCTTCACACACTAGGCTAAGTTCTTGATAATCCCCACAGGCATTTGTAACAGCCTCTCTTTTATCCAGCAAGAACAGCAAAACAGTGAACTGGATCAATGAACACACATTCACTTCTACAGAGTTTTAGATCACAAACAGACTCTGGTATCTTCTCAGTGACATCCCTACAGACAAAGGATGGCTGCAGTGAAGTACAGCCCTGATGTCAGGACAGGCATCACTCCTTCACTGCCACTGCTCTTGCCAACACAGCCAATCTTTGCTTGGCAGAATCAGCATCAGCAGAAATGTTGTCTTATATCCGCCACTGACTGGAAATGCCAGCTCTGCAAGTGTCTGCCAACCAAAGCCTGAGACGAATCATGCCACTGAGGAAGGCTGAAGAGTCAAGGTTTAAAAGCAGAATAAAGGAAAAAGAATCTGAGAAATGAAAGGAGATAATGTTAGGAAGTACAGAGGATGCACGACTATACTGTCCACCTTCAGTTTACAGCACAGGCTGACGAGTACATATAAGGGAAGCCCACAGAAGTCAACAAACAGTCCTACATGTAGGGTCCTTGTTTCCAACATGCAACTAGGCAGCAAGGATGTGCATTAGAGAATGTTGCTGGTTGCTTATTATGCGATTCTGGTGGCCACCTCCTTGATCTTACTGCTGCTCCAAATGGTAAATCCAAGAAACAGACCCACGAATGCTGAGCTGCAGTTCCACAGGTGGTCATGGGAAAGGCAGGCTGCAGAGCCCTGCTTTCAGTTTCCCAGTTCCCACAGAGGACATGCCCAAGCACAGGACTTGCATCCTGAACACCAGGATTTTACTTGAGTCTCAAAAGCTGCATCATTATCTCTTTACTTCCAGAAACAACATTTTTCCACTGACACTGCAGTGTCAAAGCTCTTATCGGTCAACTGGAATAACAGCTATTTTATCCTGGGGAAGTGAAATTTAACTATCCAGAAACTTTGTCTTTGCTGAACAAATAAAAGAAAAGAAAAATATATTTTCCTTGTCTTTGCAGTGTTAGATGCAGCAGCAAGTGGGGAAGAAATCTGGGATTCCTGTTCTTAAGACTGTGATTACCAGTATCAAATGGACATTATTTATCTTGATAGAAAGATTTTTTTCTATCTACATCATTTTAGTAGATTTTTATCTACTACATCATTCTAGTGCTAAGAGCTCATACAATATTTGTTAAAGAAACAATTGACTATTAGCACCAACTATTCTATTTTCCTCTCCACTACAGCAATATGTGAAGTGCACATCCTTTTCCAAATACAGCTTCAAAGGCTTTTTTTTTGGTAAGTATCTCCAAATCTAGCAACCTTCCATGAAAGCAAGACAGATCAGCTCCCCCCGTATGTACCAGGCCAGCACTCAGAAAGACAACACTATCTTAAAGATATTTTGTACCACTGACTGCAAGTCAATCTAAGTTATATGGTCTACATACATTCAGTCATCCAATAAAGGTCATACTAGTGACCTATCTTTCTCTAAATTAAATAAATGAATGCTAAAGCTTGATCCACCCTGTGACGATTAGAAACAGGACATTCCACAGAGTCATGTGGTGCTTTTATGGCTCCTTAACTCTGTTGAGAGCCTGCATGATCTGAGAACATTCACCCAGTCAGGTATGGCCAGCTGGCTGCTGCCCCACTCCACTCCAAGCCCAGAGACAGCTCCAGGGCAGAGGCCTCTTGATCAGATGCCTGAATCAGACTGTACCAAGTTACTCTCAGGCTCTTGTTCATTGAGTGTCTTATCCTTCAACTTTACTCATGGGTATATTGGGAATGTTTTATTTTAATTAAATTGAGGATCCATTAAATGAATCTTTAAATGTCCCTATTATGTCTGCAGTGAACACGAAATCCAAACACTCCACAGTTGAACACAGATGGACGAAAATCCAGATCTGCCCTTATGTCCAGCTAGTTTGGGATCATTCCATGGTTTTGTCCCAGCTGTGTGCTTTCCTTTAAAAATCAGGACATTTAATGCTTAGAAGAAAAGTTCTTTGGTGCAAGGCTTTTTTTATTGTTTATACAAAGTACAACTGATCCTGATGTGTAACTGAGGCCCCAGGCCCTGCTGTACTATAAATATTGAAAACAATCACCAGACCATAGAAACTAGAGTCTTTGCACAAATGCTTCTTTTAAAATACAGTCCAGTTGGATGGTGTCTTACAATTCTGCCGGAAGTAGTGTTTTACCTCCCACATTAACATAGCTCTGACAGGAAAGATATATTTCTAATTTACTGGAATAAATTAATTCTTCTACAGAGATGGTGTAAGAAATCTCTGTAGTACTTCTAGTAGCATGCAAGTTCAATGCAAGGAAAAAGTAATTAAGTGATAAATAAAGAAAAAGTAATCAATTGAAACAAAATCTCTTCCACAATTAAATTTTCTGTTTAAGTTTCAACACAAAAGTAATGGGAAAATCCAATATTTTTTCACTGATATATCAACAAAATAGTATCTCAAACAGTACCTCGTGTGGCAAGAACCTTAAAAATTAAACTAAGCAGACAATTTGTAAATATATTTTTGTTTAGTCTAGAATACAAATGTTTAGTCTAGAATACAAATTTTACACAGCACATACAACTCTTAAATCCTATCCAAACAAACTCAGGGGCAAAGTAGATTTTAAGAGTACATACCTAGAAATTTAGATTTTATTTACTTCCAAAACTTGTGCAAAATATTTGGAAATTAATTTAAACATAGGAAGCATTAGCTCAGAATCAGCAGGAAAAAAGCAAAGCACATTATTAGTCAGAGCCACATTTCATTACTTCTTCATCTTGCAAGAATAAGGCTCCTTCACTCTTGCAAGACAGTGGTTAAAACATTAACTCCTGTGAAGCTGAAATGAGCTCAAATGCTGTATGTTTAGCAAAAATTAGCAAAATCTACTAGTTCTGACAAGCAGTGCTTGCTATGGTTTTTGGAAACCCTCCAAAGTGTGTAACTTGAATAGCTAGTTGTGTTTAGGAGGGAGTTTCTGATATGCAGTGACACTGAGGAGCAAGCAAAGGGCACTAGATCCTAGAAATGCGTAAATTTGTTCAGAGACCATTTATATTCAAAGCTGCCCGAGACCCCAGGCCACTACACTCAAGAGAAACAGTCAAAGGTCTTCTATGTTCACATCTCATGGTGAAGTGAGCAGATACTTGTCGGAGGTGAGTGCTGATCAGGCAAGTTCTTGCTGATTTGTGAAATGATTGGACAGCACCAACGTTTCCAGTGTTAAGCAAGACGAGAGAGCACACTAAAAGCCACTGGTGATGGCTTAGAAGTAGTGCTCCCCAGTTTCTCCAATAAAATGCACAGCCTAGGATGACTATACATAAATAACCAGCTTCCAACTTTGTTTAGCTGTAGCTTTCATTCTGCAAGTGAAGCTTTTCACTCACACTTCTGTAATTTAAAGAACATTAAAGTTTTTACATGTTTCTTCCAGGGGGGTACAATTGTTAAATACACAAGGGAATCAGTGTTTCCACACCAGGAGCCTGGATTATCTTCTGCAAAATAAGTTTGGGCTATTCTCGTCTGCTTTTGGCCTGGACAGTCAAACTGTTCTCACTTCATCTCTACTTCTGGATATCGATTACATACGTACAGTTACACCTAAATATGGAAAGTAAGGGTAGATCTACAGCCTCTTTTAAAAAAAAAGAATACTTTACATAGCCAGCATACCTGAAATACTGTGATCCAGGATCCCATTCATTTACCATTTTTTGCACAAAGCTGAAGTAGCATCACCAAAGTCAGGCAAGTGACTTGGCTTAATACTAGCAACTGGTTTTCACTAATGTAAAGAACAGACCTCCGGCAAAGCTAAACCAGGAGAAACTGGTGTTCCTTTGATATTTCTGACACTGCTCTGAGAAGTGTAGAAATGCAGCAGAACAGAGTGAAATAATGATCTGGTAGTCATGAATATTTCGTTATTCACAATTTTAGAAACGTACTTCTAGAACTGATATTTCTTGATTTAAAACTCTCCTGCATATACTCAGTAATTTAGTGAGCTCTTAATCTTTAATTGGGAAAGCTGAAGCAAACTTTCCTTAAGACCTCACTAAAACCCAGGTGTTCTGGATCTTCCCAATACAACTATAGTATGAGATGGAAAGTAAACAGCCTAATCCATGTATAAATATTTAATAAGACACTTGAGTCTGCAGAAAAATGCAGCTAACTTAGTGTTCCCTCTTTAGAACGCAAACAGATTAGTTGCATGACACAGTGTTAGTACAAACTTTCCTCAACTATAAACATTTGCTGATGTATTTCACCAATAATGTAATGTATAGGAACAGAGGAAGGATTTACTCTGAAGACTGCATGTGGAAAAGGTCCAATTTTGCAACCTCCTCTCACCTGATGATGCCTTTTCCTGAAGCATTTTGAGAAGTTCCCTGTGCATAATTCTCCTTTCTACTGGCTTAAAGGAACATGAACTCAGTTAAAAATCAATGGCAGACACCAAGAGAAGATGCTGTTGTGCTTCATGTATCCCCACACAAAAATCTCAGCCTGAAGTCACAACAATTATTTGCTAAAGACAATTCAGATGGTTCCAAGAGCAGCCAAAAATTTTGAGATATTAAAAATGTACTATTTCATCTTAGAAGGAATTCAAAATTTCTGTGTTACTCTTCTTCAGAAAAGGACCACTGAAAGGTGAGTGGCAATACATTTCCTCTCCCATTTCTTGTATTAATGCTATTCATCTTCAGTAAAATCAGACCATTTCTGTGTGGCCTTGTGATGAGATAGGATAAAAAGACAGTTGTTCTCTCAAAGCTTTTTTGCATACAAGTTTTTGTATGCCAAAACCAGTAATATATTAAACCCACAGTGGCCCCAGCGCTCCCTAATTAATCAAAGACTGAAGAGAGGCAGCTTCTTCACAGGGGGTATTTCTATGGCTGATCTGTTGAGGAAATGGAAAAGTAGCCACAAATCCCGTGAAAGCATAAAAGTCTCATAACTCTTCTGTTCACAGTTCACTCCACATCTATTTTCAGACCAACATTTCCACACATAAAATTAGCATATGAGAAATTATTTAAACTCTTTGTTGAAGTGAATCAACTTACATTTAACAATATGATCACTTGCCATTCAAAAAGCCAATTTTTCATTTTGTGTGCCCATGATTCAACTTAGATTCTAATGAGGCCAGAAATTTAAATTATAGAGTTATCAGGAACTGCAATTGCCCTTTTACAAAGTGAATTTCCATCCCCAAACAGGGTGCCAGGCTCTTCTCTGAGCTAAACTCCATCCACGTGCTCTGCCATTTTGAGTAGCAAACTTTTAAGACAGATCAACACTGTATTTTGAGCGTAGACCTGACTCCAAGTTGCAGCCTGTGCTTTGCTGGCACCCAAGGCAGGCAGATGCAGGTGTCTGTGTAGCTGGAGGCGTTGGATGAGTTTGGATGTACATTAAAGGAAAACTCCACACTTGCTCCCACGCAACTTGGAAAGGACAGCTCCACGTTGCCAGTCTGAACCACAGCACTCAACATCCCTTGCAGTTCCACAGCACAGCCAGTGCAGGAAGCAGAAGCAGCTGCCCCTCTCTAAAAGACAGGAAATGCAAAGTGAAGGGAGCTGTGAACTCCCTGCATCCCTGGTGACCTGAGCACGGATGTGCAAGTCACACACTCCTGCCTTGGGGAGCCTCTGACCCACACTCCTGCAGACATCCACACAGTCCTGGGACAAACAGCTAAGACCAGCAATACGTGGAAATGGAAACAGTCACAGGAACATGAAACTGCTTTTCCAAGGTCATTTTGCCAGGTCATCTAAGATTTCTATGGCCATAGTCTGAAGCACCGAAAACAATCCTTATTAACATAGCTGACTACCAAGATAATAACCACAGCTGTACTATTAACAATGTGAAAACCAGTCATTGCTTTCTTTTCAGTCTCTTAACAATTATCAAATAGGGAAATTATCAAATTACTTCTAATTACAAATATCAAATACTTGTTTGTGCTCATGTAATTATTAGGCAAAAGCCAGTTGTACCATATGCTTTTCAGTATATAAGAAAAAAGTGATTTAAAAAATTCAAGTCACATATTTTTAATCTATTAGGTAAGCCCAAAGTAGAAAGAGGAAATGTGAACCAAATGCTGAGTTTGTTAGTAAAGCATAAGCTAAAATATATATATGTATGCCAGACGGTTCTTATCAGAGGTAAGTCAGTATTCCTCAAGATTCTTTTTTTTTGTTTGTTACAGTTATCTATTTCTATGTGCAGTTAAAACAGAGGAAATTTAATTAAGTGCAGATTTATTTAACAAGGATGTTATTTTTTTTATGAAACACACTCCCACTTCAATTTCCTTGTGCCAAGAGATGTATTTATTGAAAAAGTGTAAGATGAAAGAAAAGAATTATTTTTTAAACATTGAAACATCATTAAAATGGGTACGACAAGCACCACAGTTGCTCAGAAGTGGATAAGACATTTTATGAAATAACAATAAAAATCCCAAACCCATTTTGCAAAGGCAAGAAAACCACTGTTAAACACTTCTCATGAGGCAGTGCAAGTGACAGTCTGGGAACAGGGCAGAATTGTGCTGCTTAGAGCAGAGGTCTTGAAAAGATCACATATCTGGAGGTTCCAAAGAAGACTATTGCACAAGATGGAAGGATCATTCCATTTCCATACCCTTGAGGGACACATAGCTTGGTTTCTTTCACCCAAACTATACTGTGATACTGTAAAACATGTAAAGTCCCAGTGTTCCTCCCTTCCTCCTGCCCATTCCTGTTTGTCCATGTGCTGAAGAGAAAATCTTCACCTCTTTAGACTAATTGATCTGATCAAAAACTCAACATTAGGAACTTGTGTGTGTTTCTAGCAGCCAGCTCACAGAACGGAAACCTCCTCCCAGGGTAACACCCTGCACTGGAACTCAGTGGAGCAGGATGAAGTTCTGAAATGCAACATTGACTCAGCATGGTCCCAGTTGAGTATCATTTGCAAAATAAAGTCTTGGTTTTGCAGAGGAGATCCAGTTTACAGAAAAGCACTTCCTCCAGTTACAGCATCCTGCCAACACTATATGGAGCATTCACACAACTTTTCTAAATAAATGTGAAGAAAAATATGTCAGGAGGTACTTCCCTTGAAATTGCTTCCCTTACACAAATTTCACATAAAATTCACATAAATGGTTGTTTGAGCAGTCATTCTTAGAAGCCTTAAAGCAATTTGCTTTAAAGGTTTGAAATTTAAACCCTGGCTTTCTTACAGATGTTGGGAAACTGCACAATAACACCAATGGAGCCCAGCTTTCCTCTTCAGTCCAGACTGGAGAGCTGATAATACTGATACACAGTATAACAAAAGTGTGACAGAGCCAAGGCCCTGCTTACGGCAAATACTGTCTTAGCAAATGAAATAAACCTGAAAACATCTAAATGTGGAACATCTGACACGTGATTCTGCAAGGAAAAATAATGCAGAATACAGCATCTACATTAACTCTGTGAAGAAAACCCTGACTACTTTTTGTTACTCAGTGTACAAAATACAGCCACTGCAAGCAGAACTTCTATTCACCCAAATGTTCTCAGGAGTTGATGCACATTCCAGCTGACAAAAGACAAGGGAATGGTTAAACTAGATTAGTTCAGGTTTTAGTCCTGATGTTAGAAAAACAAGTTTAATTACTTCACTGCTCCGGAAAAAATCTGGAGATAACACTTATGTAATTTATTGTTTCAAGAGAAAACATTCAATCTCAGGAAAATTTCCTTTAAGGTCCCAGAAACACTGATCCGAGCCTGCAAGGAATCACTGGGTGTCCCACTGCTAGTTTTGTAATGCTTTTGGATTTACAACTCAAGTACAGCTGGAGTTATACAGGGAATGACCACCTGCTGCCTTGACTTTGCACGCAGACTTTACTTCTTTATTTTGCATTTGCTGTGAGACAAGCTGGGCTATATTTCCACTGCTAAGGATATTCCAAAAGTTGACATCTTCCAAAAACATTTTGTCCCCTCAGGAAGATATGCCCTAATTAAAATGAGACAAGACAACCTCTTCTGCTATCTTCTCTATCAAATGTCTTTTAAGTTTGGAGAGAAAATGTATTCCAGAAGAAGTGATTAACTATTTTCAGAGGTCTCTTATTAAGTAGTATAGAAAGCTAACTTTTTAGAGTTTTATATCAAAATATTTTCTGTGAGGTCACCTACTTTCCTGAAAATACAGTTGAGTAAGCAACAGATTTCTTAACTAAAACTTGAAGAAACATATAACTAATGTAATTCTCACAGAGGGAAAGCACTTTGGAGCATCTGTTTTCTCCTACTGTATGTTTGTAACTGCCCTGCACTGCGGGACTTCCCCCATCTCAGCTGGATCCTCAGTCATTAGGCATCACAATAAAAGAAACGAGACAACAACATCATGTAGGTATTCAGAACACACAACACAGTATCAAGGGAAATGAAGCTACACAAAGAAGAAACAAAACTTTTAAAAAAATTTTCTAGAAAATACCTCTTACCTATTTCTCATATAAAAACATCCTGATTTACATTCCAGCTGTTCCTAGATAATTAATGATGCCAGGATAAGCAGTCCTCAATATATTTGGGGAGCGACATTAACCAGTGTTTCCAGTGAGATTGCTGGTACGCCTGCACTGTGACCCCCAGGAAGGGCTGAGGGGAAGCATTCCTGCACCATTCCAAACCAGTGGGAGCCAGTGTGATGTGCAGGTCCCACGGAGTATCTGTCAAAGCATTCAGGCTACAACTTCTGCACTTTAGAGAGTGATATCATTGTTCATCAACCCAAACCGCCACCACTGCAGATAAGAGTTCAAGTTACAAATAATAAAATCACTGTAAACAAAAAAACCCCCATCCCACTTTACTGAACAGGATTACTTATGTATTTTGTAACTATCGGGGGATAGGATGCCCAGACCCAAAACAATTCTTTAGCTCTATGACCTACATTCACTAGCACAGAGGTAAAGTCTGAAAATTGCTGTATGCAGTGACTTTGCCTTCCAGAGCATGGGCTCTGCATGTGTACACTCCAGGAGCTTACAGTTCTTTTTAACACCAAAATCTATTCCCTAAGTGTAGCAGTTCCAGCAAAGAGCTATGGCAAGAATACCCTGGCTGATGAATTTCTTTTTTTTTTTTTCCCTCATTTAGAAATTTTTATTCTGTTTTTAGAACCTGACAGGAAATAGAACTATCCAGACACACAAGTAGGCAGATGGTGCCGGTCTGGCAATAGAGATGGAAGCAGAACAAATTTGGTGTTCACAGGGATTTGCCACTCTGTTACAACATATCCCAGCTTCAGGAGCAGGTGAACAGAACATAGCTCAGCTATAAAGCAAAACAAGTTTTCCTATACAGGTCCAGCAGAACATCATGGATGTGAACACAAATCTAAGAGATCTGTCTTAAGAAATAGCAGCTTTATAGAACTTCAAAAAACAAAACATAGTGCAGAATTGCACCACCCTTAGTGCTAAGTACTAGGTACTAAAAAATTCTTCCTTTACCATACACTGACAATTCAGCACATGCTGAGTCATTTTATTAGACAGCTTTCTTTGATCATTTAAAAGAGGTATCATCAATCTTTAAGAAAAGACAACCAGATGTTTCTTTTTAATAGTCCTTCAAAACTTGTGCACTGTTCGCACTGTATTTATTATGGATCAAACCCAGAAATTTTTAAATTATTTTAACTTCATGTTTATTAGCTTTGGCAACACTCTGCTGTTTAAAAAAGACCCCAAAAAACCCCTTCCAAAAATCACCCATTATGAACAAGGACATTTGCATCTATGCTACTTTTCACACTACTAAAATGTTTCTATTTCCAAAATGAGTAGCTGGATGAGATACCTGATACAACTCACAGTATCCCATTCTTACTACGGTCACATCTTCCCTCCAAATTTGTTTTCTATGTTGGCAACTCCACAGAAGGTCAAAGAGTATGTAATATGTCACCCATCAAATCAGGAGAGCTGCAAAAAAATCCTTGTTATGTCAATGGATTTATGACTGATTAGAGAGCAACAGCTAAAATGTCTCTAATCAACTGCTCAAAAGGAGGAGACTGGCAAACACCTGAGTATTCCTCCTATTTTTGCAAAATAAGGTCAAGGGAAAGGTTATACTATTTACATTTATACCCAAATTCTCAGCCAGACCGCTCTGTATCCTACATGTTATTAATTCTACTCTTATTCCCGCTATGCTCTGTTATTCAGATGCTGCTTTATTTGTTAAAAAAAAAAAAAAAAAAAAAAGGAGCCATGGACAAAGAANAAAAAAAAAAAAAAAAGGTGCCATCATTCCTTTTTACTCCTTTCTTTCATTTTCTTCACCATCAAGTGTTCAGAAAGTCAGCCCTAACCCTTCGCTGGATACCAGCAAACACGCATGTTCCTCATTGACAAGGAGACAGCTTCTCCGCATTTGCCTTGCCTATCACCGATGGACAATGTATAGTCTGTTCTGTTTCCTAAAATCTCCCGTCTCCTATCAGGAAGAGCTACGATTCCCACCAAAAATACTACACATATTTCCCAGAAAACAGGTATTTACAACTAGCCTGAGAGACCTATGCATTCAGTTTTACTTCCAACTAATTGGCACTCCAGCCTCTTCTACCACTACAAACACAGTTTTGCCTGGTTAGCCGTCTTCATTGTGTGCTCTCTCTGGCTGCAAGCTCCATGACTGGCGTACTTCCTGCCTATCTGTTGCCTAATTAAGTTTGCTTTGTAGTAATCCCTGCTGTCGGCTGTTTTCCTGGCTCATGAACTGGCTAACCTGACTGTCAGCCAAATCTCTTCCAACTGGGCCTTGCTCACAGATTGGTTCTGTGACTCCTTCTGTTTCTGAGGCTGACTTACCCAAGGGATCACACTGGAAATCTCTGTAACACCTTTCACTTGCTGCCAGCAGAAACTCTTTAAAAAAGACTCTTGTTTCTGCAAAGGGCAACTCTTCTCATTTTAAGAAGCTTAAAAAAAATAATTAGTACCAGGAATATTCTGAAACAATCACACTTACTTAGAAGATGGGCAAGTTTTGGAATGGGGTGAGATGAAAGAGGCATGACAAAAATGAGGTATTTAAGAGAACTTAAACTGGACAAAAAGGCTACTAAGACATACCCTAGGTGGTGAGTACTACCCGAGTTTTACAGAATGTGCTGGAAGAAAATGCCAATTGAGTAATTTCAAGGCAGGATATAAGTCACCCGTTCTTGTTTATCAAATACTTGGAGAGGAAAGTCTTGTGCCATTTCTCAGATGTAAGAGGGCATCAAAAAATCTCTCTTCAACTGAGACACCATTGCAGGAATAATTGCACAAAATTCTACAGCTTTTGTTAGGCTAAAGCCCAACCAGCCAATTATATGTTTCAAAGACTCATGATAACAACTGTTTTTCTTGTCCTGGGCAGGACACTAGAGAGTTTATCTTCCTGCAGGAATTCTTAGTAATCTTTCCGACTTCAAGGTGGAGTGGCTGACAGAAAACAATTTTAAGAATATTTACAATTCTTCTCCTATGAGAACAAATGAGTAAACAACATAATAAAAAGTGAATAAATAAATAAACAAGAGAAACTGAAAGGTTGATGCTAGTCCTATTCTAAGGAGTTATATGGCAAGCAAAACATCACTCATCAAAGCCTCCATTCTATGGCCAAGAAAGACAAACATTTTTATGAAGAAAAATTTGGATACATGTTTTTATTCTCCAGTACTTTGGAAGCTGAGGGAGTCGGTACTAGGAAACTCTTGCTGAATTCTCCGTTTTGTCCATATGGATCAAACCTGGAGCACAACTTATCACTTTTGGTCTTGGAGAAAGTGCCACAGATATAAAGTTAGAACAGTAGGTCGGTCGTGGCAATGCTCCAAAGAGAGAGAGACAAGGCTAGTCTGGTTCTGTCTTCCCATCTGCCTACACACCTAAAACAAAATCAGTGGGATGGCGCTGCCTTCAAGGGGAACAGCATGTTCCTCATGCAGATTACCAGCGGTAGCCATGGCAGCTTGTACAAACAAGAGATGATACAGCTCCTATTCCCAGGGCAACATGCCTGCACCCTCAGCTCACAGTGCCAGCAACAGAGCAGAGAATCACAAAGTATCTTTAGATGAAGAGGACTTATCACAGTACAAGGCAGAGCGATCCGACTCTGTGCCAGCTGAGATCATGACTTTCAGGAGTCATCTCAGCTTAAATCCATACCAAGTAGCACCTCACTTCTGAGAAGCTCAATTTGAGAAAACTAGAAACTCCAGGCTAGAAAGGAGAAACAAAAAGGACATTCACTTGGTATAGTGAGACTACACAACTTCTTAAAACTAAGACCACTCACAGCACTGTAAGATGCAACAAGGAGCTTTTTAAATGCTCCATTTGCTTCCACAACAGTGCAAAGCCTTTAAAATCCTGGGTTAAAGCTCACATGAAGCACAATGACTTGAACAGTGACAAATAGTTTTTCGCTGGGCTTTTCCAAGCCATCTGGAAGTGCTCTACAGAGCACAGTTCGAGGGCCCGTGTTCTGGTTGATTTCAAAGGTCCCCACAGCAATTACAAAATCTGCTGCCCTTGCAGACAGACTGAGAAACAGTTTCAGGTCACAGAGTCACCTCACCCACCCTGGGACACAGAAATGCTATAGATCCTGGTTAGTTTTGAAAGCTGTGGAAACCTTCTTGACAGGATACGTTTCCTAAAATATATTTAGCCTCACTTAGTACACACATCCTCTCAGACAAAACTGCAAAACAAATCACAGAGACAGGATTTGCTACCAGAGCCTCCTTGGTTACCCTGCTGAAACACAATTATTCACCATTACTGAATTCTACGATACGATGGGGGCCTGTCCCCTCAAGAAGTCTTCCTGAAGAGATGATAGAAGACTGTACATATGAACAGGTTTGGTCTTGATACCCATTGCATAAGGAACCGTTTCAAATGCAATGAGATCGGTTTTATTTATGCTGTTTTAGTATATGGTGTGGTTCTCATTAGAGAGCTAAGCTCAGTGTATTTAGGTTGGGTCAGGAGGACATGTACCATAATTGTTTAATGCTACATTTGGCAAAGTTTGTTTTATTACTTGAAAAAAAAACAAAACCTTGGCAGTTGTTAAAAAAAGCAGCTGGCACGTAAGTTGTTTGACTTAACTATTACCTCATTTTCTTCCAAAATATTGCCAAAACTTCTTAATGACAGTGAACAGATGGTCAACATTTTTCAATGCTATAGATAATCCTCTTCCCAAATCAAATGATGGCATTTTATATGTTTAACCAGAAGGGAATTTGAACAAGAATTAGACATTATTTACATATATTCCATCTTTACAAAAATAACTAGATAACGATCCCAGTATTACTTGTACCTGTATCCATGGTTGGTGCATTTAGCACTGCTCACACCTTGGCATTGTCAGTTTGAAAGAAATAGCAGTATCTCACAGTCTGCTTGATTTTAACTGGTCAGCCTGCAGGCCATGGCTATCGAAATGGCAGTGCTATGTCCCACAGTGCTTGTCAAGCCAGGGAGTAGGAAGCCACATAGAAACAGAGAGAAGTTTGAACCAACATCATTAAAGAATTTTGTCACCAGCAAATATGTTTGTGTAAAGCATTTCTGCAAAAAAAATTCATTTTGTTGAGTCGACACTTACAAAGAAATTGTGTTTCATCAGGAAATCCCTAATTGTTCCAAACAGAGTGATTAACCAGCCAAAGCAGAATTCAGCAAACCTTATTAAAAATACAATTTATAATTATTACAATTTCATAGCAAAGAAATGTCAACCAATCTTCAACTAATTATCACAACAGAGACACTTTGTATACCCAGTATTAAGTTGAGGGGATTCGTTCCAGACAAAAGTTAATCTAAGATCTCTTGCCAGTGCGACATTAGTTTATGCTAGATAACAATTAGATTAATCACCCAAAGTTCTGACCTCAGGTTACGCTGTTCACTGCATGGATGTTGGGGATCTGTCTATCTTTTCTTGCTTGACTGATCTGTAGTAATTCTATCCAAAACTCTTTGATTGCCCAGAGATAATTTACACTACATTTACTATCATTTTAACTTTAGAAAAATCGTGGGGAATCTCATGTATCTCTGGGAACACTAACCCTTTATTCAGATAGCAACCACATTTTTGAGCAAATGTCTCAATCTTAGTCAATTCCTCCTACTCACGATGCTTTGCTTCACCCTGCAGTGTAGTCTTGGAGTAGACAAATAGGATCTTGTTTGATGGGACCAGGTCAGGGGATGGGTTCCCTGCCATACCTGATGCACTCCAGTGGTCCTTTACTTTATTGGACCAGACTCAATTCAGTGTAAAGTGTCCACCATGTCCCCAGGACCAACTGCCTCATTCTACAGCTACACTCCCTTTCAACCACACCAGCTGCTAGAAACAGTCTCTGTCAAGATTTTTTGTGTTCTATAATACCATTAATAGTTTTCTAACTGATCATATCACAATATTTTAATGGGCTTTAAAGAACACATAAAAACATAGATATTATTTGACATGACTACATAGTAAAAAAGAAATATAATTAGTAACATCAAGTTTTCCCAATTTGCAGCACTTGTAAGCTGGAAAAGCTGCCTGGGACACAACCTCTCCTGAGTAATTTGTGAAGCCTTGGAAACGATTTTTAAATTTTTTTTTCTTTGATTTCTTTTTTGGTGGAGGAGAACGAAAAAACCCGAAAGATTAGCTCCAGCACATGTTGAGCAAAGTTTAAAACAAACTCTAATATTGTTATAAATTCCAAGATAAGTGAACAGGCATCAGGAGAAGGTATACATGCAACAAAGACTGTGTCTGCTAGTTTATCTTTGTGAGTGTTTGAAAGTTAATGACATTATATAAAAACAAAAAAGCCAACACTATTATAAACAAATGAAAAATGAGCTGCAAAATGAAATGGTGCAGGCCGCTGACTATTTAGTGCTTCTTGATATTCTGCAAGTATGGAAAATGCCTCCTGTTCACTGCTGACTTATCTGCAGCGCATTTCTTAGCAAGACAGCCAACAATACAGCATGAACCTTTCAAAGGACATTATCCCTGCCCATAAACTGCGGACAAACAGTGAGCAAGTGGAATGAAAAACACTCTTTTAAACACAGTAATTTCTTCTGACAGTCCCAAAAATGTTCTAGCTGTAGATCACTCACCTGCACTGAAACTGAACACATCAGAAATCCAGCCTTGCCCCAGATAGGGACTAGTATCAGAATTTACATTCACCTCCTCATTTAACTTTTAATTTAATATGGTTGCTTTTCTTTCACCTTTCCTCTTGTGCTTCATAATATAATATAAAGCACTTTTTCTACCCATCAATTGTTGTTCCTAAAGAAGACTCTATGTAAGTCTTGTAGGCAAAAGTGGGTTCAGTGTAAGTTTGTGTTCAGACTGTCTCCTGCCCGAAAAAGGTTACATGTAGCAGGGTTCACTCAGGTACCTATCACAGCAGAATTCCCTTTAAAATTGCCTTAGTTGGATAACTGGTATCTCAGCTGGCCAGAAAAATGGGAGTAGGGACACAGAGATTTGGAAGTCCCCCACAGTCACCTAGAGACTCCAGCTAGGCAGGGGCTTGTGTAGTCTCTGGGATTATCCCTGGCATTTTCTCTGCATAGCATTACATTAGCTTTCATACCAAAATCAGTACAAGTTCTAACAATGCAGTTTAGTGGAATGGAACTACCAGATCCAAAACTCCTAGTTTTAAAATCAGTTTCCTGGGCTTCACTTGGCTATTACATTTACTGTTAATGTGTAGATGTCTTCTTGTGCACTTAAGTAGTAAGATCCACACAATCAAGTTAACCTTTTAATTTGACCTCTGAGAAAACCTCCAGACAAGGTCCCAGCTGGGACCCTTCAGTGAAGGTAACACTTCTCCACTAAGAAGTGGACTTCTGCACAAATCACTGGATTGCTACTCACAAATCCTTCCAAGATAAAAACTGATAAAGAGGGGAGAATGGCTGCAATGGCCCAGGAGTTTGACCACTGAATTACACAGAGACAGGCTTTTCATTAACTTATCATTAGATAAAAGAACCAATTCTGAATCACTGGCTAAGATGAAGAATGCTTCCATAACAGATTTCTTCTTGCACAGGCTTCACAGTAAATTGGATCATATTAAGCTTCAATGCACAGCCTAAAATGGGTACAAGTTAGCAATACGGCTTTTCAAATGTAATGCAAGCATTTGGGGAACAGAACAGGAATTTTGCTCTTTTAGGAGATGTGCCTTACCACTCTGCTAGGAGAGCTCCCTAAGGGGCTGCTAGACAAGCACTGTACCACCCTTCCTTCAGAAAAGAATCTCAATTATTCCACAAATTGCTGACTCACTTCATAGAGATTAGTATTCTAACAAGCTCAGTCTTACAGATAGGGAGATTATACTGGTTTGTTGAGTTTTGGAGTGGGTTTTTTTGGTTGGTTGGTTGGTGTTTCTTTCTGGGTTTTGGTGGTTTTTTAATATATCCGGCACATACAGAAACAGTCTATAGCAAAAAACGAGAACGTGAGCACATGTGGATTACACACATCTACATCCCATTTCTAGAAATATCTCTCACTAATCAAGTAGTCTTAGGCAGTTTTGATGTTTTTATTGCCTAAATAAATTTTTAAAAGCTTGATCTGATCAGAAGTGCATTTAAGGACATTGTCTATATTATTTTCATTAAGCCGTCAGTTTATTGTCATTTTTCTTGTGCTTTTTAGCTATTTCCTTCTTTTAAAAAGAAAGCTTAGCTCTATTCTGAACTGGTTAATTGTGCAAAATTGACAGCTTAAACATTTTTTTAAACAAAATATGGATTCAGGGCATTGGCAAAGTCCTGTCTCCCTTTCTGAACTTAAAGGCTTTGCAGCAGTGGAGAAGCAGCTAGGCAGGAAGCCAAGGAATTAGCCTCAGGCTGTACAGTGTCCTGCAAGAAACAAGCTGTGCTGTAGGATACGTAACCACCCCATCCGCTTTCCTGGTTCAGCCAGTCACCTCCTTATCCTCTGGCATGGCAGGCCTCCAGTAGCTGCCTGCAGACATCCAAGAAGGTGTCAGGAGGGCTCAGTACACTTGATGGAAGTAGTGTTGTAAAAGCGAAAGATTACCACTTGTAGCAGACAGTTTACTCCATGGACAGGTCTCAGTAGGATGGAACACGTGTTCGAAGGACTGAAAATGCCCTACCGATAGAGGTCACATAAGAAACAAGCTAAAAGCCAAATGAATTCTCAGGTCAGCAATGAAAACAGCCTAAAATCTTTCTGACATCTTAACAAAAGAGATGCCAAGAGCTCAAACTGCAAGGTCAACAGTGTTGTGGCCAGTTCAAACAATCAAGTTGGACCCCGGGAATATAAAGAGACAGAAGAATGATGGTCATTGCTGTCTAAAGGTCAAAGCATTTACAGGATATTGTGTTCCAGAACCAAACTAGGTCTGTCCCTTACTGTATCTAATCACAAAAGGTATTGAGCAATTCACTTTAGTTCATGTTCTAGGGTATGTTAAGAACCTCCTTGCAAAGTTCTTCTGCTTATCTGTTTAGACATGTTTTCCCTCTGCCACATGATGAATCAAAAGAATTTTTATATTTCCAGAGCAAACACATCATCAGTTATCAATTAAGCATTGACACTCAACTCCGTATGCAATTAGAAAAACATCATTTTTAAAACAATAATTTTTAAATAGCAACATTTTCCTAAATTCAGTCCTAGAAAGTAATGCCTTGCATATACACATACTGTGTCACTGAAATAGACAGGAAAAAAAATCAGGATTGCTAGTGTTTAAATAAGACTTAATTTCTTTTGTTTTCGCTCAGAGGATGAGTTTTCAATATGATTTCGGGAAGTACAGCTGATTAATTAAACAAGACAACTAGTATTATTTCCCTTCTCTTTAAGCCTTTCCAATTCCTCAAGTACCTACTATGTGCTCTTCCTTCCTTTCATCTCCAAAAAGCAAAATCTGTAAGATTCATTTTCATACATGTGAAAATACTCTAGAGCTTAAGACAAAATATTAAGTAGATGGTGTCTGGACAAAAATTAACATTGCAATTGAAGGCAGAGTGAAGTCAGTTACTGCATTCCCCTAAGACAGGAGATAAGCAGCTGCATTAATTTAAGTTATAGTCTTTTCAAACAATCAAAAGAAATTAAAGATTTTCACAGAAATCTTGCTCAAACATTTGGTTTCTTCAAACAAAGACTTCAGAGAGAGAGACTTTAGCTACACAAGCAACTTTCTCAAAGGGAATTGCTTAGATCCATTTCGAGTTATTATTCCTCCACAACCAAATACTCAAGTCAAAAACACTTCAACAAATAAACAGAAGTTATTACAGTAAGGCCTGGGCAAAATCTGTACTGGAAGCCCACACTACTTTGATTTTCCTAATTTTAATTGTTATAATCTACTTAAAAACCATCTGACTTCTTTTGAACTAGGGCTCAGATCCCATAAAGAAATAGGATTGTATTGAAGACTCATTACAAAGCGAGCCATTTGTAAATCTTTAGAATAGCTTTTGAAATCTTGGCCAGGGACATTTGAAATGCAGCTGGTTTTCATCATTTGTCATTTCATGAGGTCATTAGATTGAGAATTACACATATTAACATGGGGTTTATTTATTTATTTATAAAAAGATCGATAAGAATCAAAGACAAGTTATATTAGTGTAAACAAACCTACCCGTGCACCCTTCTCTGGAAAACATTTGCATCCAGCGCTGCAATCGCGGCCCCCACATGGCCCACTGTAGGACTTCTTTCCACCCTAAACAAAAAAAAAAAAAAAAAAAATTGAATTTCATAACTATTTGTTAGCTGAAGATCTTCTTTAATTGAAATACTTGGTTTCAACACTTTTCACCTACATTACCTTTGTTGTGTGAATTTGCTGGGAAGTAATTGGGCAAAATACAATTACATTTTAACTTCTCCACAACTGGGTTATTTTCAGAATCACCAAATAAACAGAAAAAGTTGGGTTAGAAATTCTTTGAGGACAAGTGAATTTACACAAGTTGGTGCTATTCTGCAAGGTGCAGAGTGCTTCCTAGGACTCTCAAACCCATAAAACTAGATGACGTTTTGAGATACTCAGTACACTGTTAGACTAGGATCATAATTGGTAACTGCAACTTGTGCCTCAGCCATCCTGCATAAACAAGTATCTCTACATCAGTAGGAACTATGAATACAAATTTAATTTTGGGACCCTTGCATGTTTCTAAGAACAAGAAGCTGCATCTCTGTACCATGAGAATAAAAGCTACCGGATGAGAGAAAATAGCGTTTTTAACCAAGAACACATGTGCAAGGAAGTGTGTAGGAAACCACCATGGATTTGGATTTAAACTGAAAATATATTCAAAATTTGCTACACTAGCATTAGTTATTTCAAGAATAATTACAGTATTTATGTTAATCTGAAGACCCTATATCACAAACCTAACTCCTAGCTAATAGAGCACATGAAAGTTAACTACATGAGTTTAGTTTAGAGAGTTTGACCTGCTTCCACACTCAAAGAGTTTGAAGGACCGGGCTTCCCAAAGCCCTGCAGTGCTACTGAAAACACCGTAAATCCTGGAAAAAGGTCCCCTTTAGCACTGTAGTTTTGTCACACACTGTGAACACCCCTCTCGAAGGAAACTTTCACTGTCCAGCGTGCTCAGGTACAGTCCCTAGGGTTTGAAGTTCTGAAAGGAATAAACATTTAAGCTTCTCATATCAAGGTGACCAAACTAAATGTCAAAACAAGTTCGGACTGGAGCTGAACATTTCCTTACTAAAAGCATTCACAGGAAATATTTTTAAAGCCTTTAAAATTTCCTGACAGTGAGGAACGTGAAAAATGAAACACAATTCATGCAAGCTTCTCAACTTTTGAACTTCTTTGAATCAGCCTTCTCAGAGAAACTAACTAGTCTGACATCACTTGATCATTTTTCTGCTGAAGGTAAATAAAAACCTCTATACATGCTGATGTTTACACCGTTTTGCTAAATTAAAAACCTTTGGTTTTAGAATGAACAGATATTAACAAAAAGCCTTAAATCCAACCTCCCATACTTCCCTATCCAGAAAAGAGCATTATCTCTTGCTGTAAAATAGTTGTAACAACCTTCAAACAATTCTAAGAGGCATCAAGTATAAAAAAAACACTACGAAACCACTTTGCAGACTTTTTGGTAGTTTTGTTCAGATGAGGCCCCATTAAATATGGGGCTTTTGGACTACTCATTAAAATCCTATGGTAAGATCTACCACAAAACTTGAACTGAAGAGAGAAAGACACCACAAGAGAGGCACCATAATGGGAAACGCACCACAGACAATTCTGACTCCCAGCAGCAGGAAATAAAACAAATAATGAAGTAGAGGTAAAAAAAAAACCCAAACAGGAAACAAAACAAAACAAAACCAACCAGCCTATAAACTACCCAATAGCAAAGAGAAGGAGACAAACTCTATCTAGAGGTTATATAATAGACTGTAAGAGCATCTCCTGACTTTCTGCTCAGACAAGGAATGATCACCATGAACTTGAGTCTGCAGTGTGCAGCAGCAAGGGCTCTGTGCATGAAAACCGGTCCCTGTCTTAATGGACATCCTGCTGAGAGGTCATTTCTTTGTGAACTTGTTTGTAAAGGGAAGTGCACTGAGACACAAATTTTGCCATGCTTATATGTACATTTCACAGTGGAAATCTGGACCCATTGCTAGGCAATGTGTAGATCTATTTCTGACATTTAACTGTACTTTTAAACTCTTCACACACAGCTTTATGCCTCCAGGTAGTCAGATTATGCTTTCCCAGACACTTATTCAACCTTAAATTCTTCAAAGATTTCAACTTCCAATCAACTTTTTCTCCAGATTATTCCTTGTTCCAGCAGTCATTTGCATAAGCCCTTGGGGCCCATGGTTTTGTCCATTCAGCTGTCTCCTATGAGTGAGCACTGGCAAAGAGGCTTCCTTTCACCACAGCTCTGGATCCCTCCAAGGTCACTGCCTTGCAACAGTCACTGTCTCAGAGCACTAACCCCCTGCCTCTGGTGGCAGTCAGGTCTTTCCCAGTGGCAGAGGACTGGACAAAAACCCACGATTCTTTCCATCCCCCCGGCTCCTGCTGCTCCCATCAGTGATGCAGTTCGTAATTATGGCTGCAGTCAAAATCCCACTGAAATCAAAAGAAATACTGCTCTTTAATTTATTGGAAGCTGGATGAAACTCTCACTGAGCTTTGTTAAAAACTGAAAATATGTCCCTATTTTGTGTAAAATTGTGTTCACTATGTACTTCTAGGTTTCTTTTTCACAGCATGAGGAGTCATTTTGCTCACTTGTGAAGGCATTCGGAAAGGAAGCAAAGCAAAGCCAGTTGGCTCCAAACCAGGTGTCCATGTCCTGAGTATTTTATTTAGGGGAAGTAGCTGACATCAGACACTCCATGACTACTTAAATAGCAAACAGACGTGCATAATGCTTGTGAACATAACTCTAAAGGCTGCATATAAGATTCTAGACAACATTGTTCTCTTCTGAAAAGGTTTAATACATTTTTCCATTCACATATATAAATGCAAGGTAATTCAAACATCTACAGATTGTAATCTGACCATGTAAACATGACCCTGTCATACTTGTTCTGTGTATGTATTCAGGGAAGAGATTTTTTCCTACTGATCTATGTTTCACAGTGATAAATATGCTCTTGAGAAACAATAAAAATTTTAAAAATAAGGTTGTTAGTTATACTGGTAAGCACCACCATTATAACAGAAATTAATGAAACCATTTTCACTTCAGTGTATGGAAGCAGACTAATATCTTGAAAAAACAAAAAACAAAATAGCAGCACTGTTACAAAAATACATACTCTGAGATTCAAATAGCCATAATATAAACTGAGTAACATACATACTGATTTCAACTGAGTTATTTCAGGCTTACATAAGAATCACTACCATGATTTCAATCTAGAAAAAAAACCACTTTATTTAAGAAGCATTGATATGAGTGAGAAACTATTATTAAAAGACATTCAAAACCAAGAGTCATTGTAAGGATAATTTTCCTCTCCTGCTTCTAGTGTACCCCTATCAAGCATTTATGCACAGTTGATTCATGAAGAAGCAGTGGCATTCGAATCTTTCCATTGACTTCAGCTTGTTCTGGATTGGAGCCAAAGAGAGTGAAGAGACCTGACAGCTGTGATGCCATACGAAGTGTCCCAGAATGTTCATTCCAGCTTCTCTAGAGCAACACACAAGGCAACAGAAGAAACGTACCTGACCTGGAGGGACTTGCTGCAAATCCAAAAATTGTACCTGCAGCACCAGTAGGAGTAAACCATCTAACAAAGGACTTCAGTGGGAGACCTCCAGGAAGCACAGCTCAGATACAAGAGCTGGGGCTCAATTTTGCATCAGAACTTCCACTCTGTTTCAAAGGATCAACTGCAGAAGACTTAAAAATCGTGTCTGAAGCCAATTACTTCAACCAGATAGGAAAATGAAGCCAGAGGAATGGGCTGAGAGCATGTTTTGGAAAAGGACTGGAGAAAGGTTAAAAACATCTTTATCAGGGGAAGCTAAAGTAGCAGTGGTAGAAATGAGCAAATAAATTGGAAAATTTTAGTAAATAATGGATTCTAAGGAATGGCAGCAAGCAAAATTGGAGTACGTAAAGTACACCAACAAAAGAGCATACTTGTGATAAAAGAGGAAAAAAGGATGATGACAAAAAAAAAAGCTGACAGTGATAAAACAGAAAGTAAAAGAATCTCTAACTTGCATAAAGAGATATGAGAGGGATGAAGTCTTTTTCCCCAACACTTGTCTCCAGTAACTTCCCAACTCAAGTTAAGGACTGCTCCACTACAGCAGTACAAAATCATAACAAGAAACTTCATAATCAAAAGCGGGAAAGGAAGTATAATGAACACCTCTGGAATCTTCAAATAAACAATTTTCATACAATTCAGAATCTTATTACGTGCTGATGACTAATGAGGAAATTACATTCACAGTACCAGACATTCAGACACCCTTGCAAAATTTCACTGCAAAAAAATTAGCGAAACCTAATACTTCTGTTCACTTCACGAGCTGCTGTGACAACCTCACTCATTTGAGCCTTCATGGCTTTCAGTTAAATTCATGAATGAAGACTTGGATGGTGACATAATGGCTATCTATACATTCATCAGAAAGGCAAATGCCAGAAAAGTGAACAAATTTTATTTAAACAGTGTTCTCAATACCTCACTGCTGCTCAGCAGCACTTTACATGGCCATCAGTAACTGAGAAGGTATGAAAACAGATCTCTGGCAAAAATATATAAACCAGCAACAGGGTGACCATCAGGGACAGAACACTGGCTTGTCCTATACTAACTAGTCAGAGGAAAGGACAATCTGGCACAAAAGCAAGTGTATATAAGCTTCCATAAATATTTGCAGAATTGAAGTTTTAAGCAGAGGGCAATATCCTTCCAGTTACAAAGGCAAGACACTTAACAATTCTGTTGAACTGACAATCCATTTTGATGGAGATTGATATGACACAGTGGCCAGTCACAGTATGAGGCAGTATTCAGTGACTGCCACTTTTCCTTTGTTGCTAAAGCAGTTCATGCCACAGCAACACCTGCCCATCCAGTCCAATTCCAGCCCTTAGCTGGAATAGTGTCTTGAAGGCAAAGCAGTGGGAAAAAACCCAAAGCAATTGACCTCACAAAATAAAAATTGGTAGAAACAGTCCCCAAGGTCTCCACTTTCTACACTTGCAAATTTCTCCTATGGCCTGCTACATTAAAATCTGCTGTACAATTGTAAAAAGACTGAAAAAGCATTTTTCATTGACTCTAACAGAATTAGAGTGTAAAAAACACACCTTCAAATGTAAGAGACTGTAGTTTAAATACTAACTCATAAACCACACATGAAGCCAGGTTTTCAGCTCCTTTCTCATCCTGAATAGCACCTTATTCTCCTTATAGTCCCATGGAAATGACTGGCCTCCAAACACTACAGGAGTAGGAATGTCATATACTGGTTATTCCATGTTAACAGGTTTGAATCCGGCTCTGAACAGCTCCATCTTCAGGACATCAGCCCCGAAAGTGACTGAGCTGCTTCATTACGCACACAGTTCTAACAAAATTACTAGAGAAGGAAAACCTTCACCCAAAGTTAAAGGAGTGCTCATAGTATTTATCATCAAAGCACATATCAGAAGGTAAGCTGGCATGTGTCCACTGTGATTCATCCTACAAATTTGTACACAACACAGACCACATACTTCGAAAATATGACAGCAATTTATTATTTGCATTTTATTTTTGAATGCATCGTTCCCCAAAACCATCTGTTAAAAAATCTTTTTGAAATGAAAGCTCCAGAGCTGACAATAGTAAAACCCAAGAAAAATACTGGTAGAATGTGGCCACACTTTTAGTGATACTTGTGGCAAAATGCTGATGGATTATGAAGTGAAGGTAGGAGCTGCATCTGACCTCCCACACCAAAGTTATCTACTAAACTCTCTCTATATATCTTTTGGATTTGAGTCAGCTGAAAAAAAAATCTCTGCTGTAACAGCTTTCTCTGGTGAAATCACACTAGGGGTCAATGCAGCCTTATGTGTGGGAGACAGCTGTGAGAAGGATGCTTGATCTGACTGCTGGGATGACAGAGATGAGCAGGATGAGCACAAGGAACTGCACAGCAAGGGACATGAGCAGAGCCTCTTAGCCAAGTGGCTTTTGAGCCATTTCTTGGACAATTTGGTCTGCAGGCTCAGCTGACTCAGCATTAAACACTGTCTAAAACACAGATGGAAGCTGCAAACTGGGAGCTCCAGCCAGTCAACCCTCACTGCACTTGAGTCTAGTCCTTTGCTATTCTGTTTACATCCTTCAAAGTATCGTCAAAGAAGAAAAACTTGTGTAACCACCAAGGTCACTGAAGCCATCACCAGTCCTGATCAAAGGAATACTGTTGGTTTCAATTATTTTCATGCCAGTTTCTTCCATTAAATATTCTCCTAAGCAAAGTAAATCAACTTGTGGCAAAAAAAATATAACCAAAATCCCCCCACGTCTGCTCTGTGCACATACAGCACACATATCCACAATATATCTACACTGCTGTACACTGTTAAACGTATCTTTAGTGAAAAAAAAAATCAAAAGAATCAATTCTACAATTCCATGCTTAATTCTGATGACTTCATGTCTTAGGTTACAATGTAAGATGTAACCAAAAGTATGTATTCTATCACCATCTGTTAAAACCTGGTGGGGCAATGTTCTTTATCTCTTCCATGACACATCCCTGATAACTCCCTCCGGGAGATATCTTATGTTAACGGGCCATCTAGCCTCACTGCATGACTCACAAAATTACATCATCCCATTGTGAGATGCTCTGCCCAGGGGGAGGAACCAAACGTTCCTACCTGGATATAATCTGAGGTTTGGAACACCACACTCAGCCCTACCCTACTGAATTACCAGAGGATAAGAGCTACCACTGGACCTTCAGGTGAAGACTAGACCCTTCTACAGGATCACGGCTTCAACAGGACCACTTCATCTGGACTGCTACCACCACCCTGACTAACAGGGTGTCAGGTTGTATCCTGACTGTGTCAGTGTTCTTATACTATTGCATTTATTTTAATTTTCCTATTAAATTATAGCTGACCTGCGATCTCCCACTGGTTTGTTTTCAAACTAGTACACTTCATTGAGACCAAAGAAAATAGCTGAATGCCCTGCTAAACAGAAATCAACTTTGTCACATGCTAGCTTTGCTCAGAGAAGGCCTCAGGGAACACCCTTAAGATACCTCCCTGAGGATAGAGCAATCCTGCAAAGAAATAAGGATATGCATTACCTCCTCCTGGATTTGCCTCAGCTCCCACAAAGGCCAAAGCAGTGCAGCAGACTGCCATTCCCTGTCACAGATGACCCTGAACATGACATGGAAAGAAAAACCAAATAGCACTATTCCTTCTTCACCTTGACAAAGATGAAAATACTTCTATAAGCAAAAGAGAAGAACAAAACACATGAGGGAAGTGTGCGAAACTCCCTCTTTTTATCTGTCACTTTTATTTTAAATAAATATGCCATATAGCTTTTAGCTGGAATGCGGTACACATTTCTTTTGATTAGCCCATAGGACAAAATAAACTGTTTGGAATATTCCAGATTCCTTCCTTGTCAGATTAGGAAAAGGTTGCCCTCAGCACTGAATACCCAGGTATGCACATTTCCACAGACACTGAAAAAACCTAGACAGCAACTTTTCTCCACAGCAAAGTGACAGAAATAATCCTGATTAGCCATAGCCATTTTTATGCCCGTAGTATTTCCAGAATGCATACATAGGAAAGCTCCTGCATCCCTGTCCCACAACATGGTACATGATAAAAATGTCTAGGACTACTTCAATCACCATATTATTCTGACAAATAATTCTTATTCTACTAAGTCCATATTTTGGGGAGGGAATGCAAGCACTCCTCCTCACTGCAGTAGGGATTCCAAATCTGCACTAAATAATCTCACACAGCGCCTTATAGTCAAATTCCTGGTCACATTATCAAGTCACTCATTAAGAAACTCTGATGTCTCATGCTTAATGTTGGGGTTTTAGGAGTTCTCCTTTCGGGTTTTTTTTTTTTCTCTTAAGGAATTTTTCCCATACGTGTTGCTAGGAGACAATAACGAATGAATACTTAAGAGAGACAAAAGATATGGCCACAGCTCAGGGGAGGAGTCCAGCAGGCTACTCTCTTTTACCTCGGGTTTTCTCGTGTAGGGCAGAGATGCCACGAAATTTGGACTGGGGAAAAGGGGTTGGGTACAGCCCCTAGGGCTCTTGTTCTCCTGGCATTCGGAGGAGAGAGGCTAAGTTGCTGTAGGGAAAATTCATCACCACTGCGCGGTTCTGCCTTCTGCTGCCTTCCTCCTCCCGTGAGTGGAGCTCTCCTTGCTGGAGCAGCTGTGCCATTGGGACCCCATTTAACACCCCACCTCACTAAAAGAGGGTCTTTTTTCACCATCTGCTCAGGTGCCTCAGGGGAAACCCCCGAGATCCCAAGCCCACCTTTCTCTGCCCCACTGGGAGCAGGGCCGCGCTGCCCTGCCCCCGCCGTTCCTTTGCCGCTGCTCCGACCCTTCGCTACACTGTAGCGCCACAACCCCTGCCTGCGGAGACATCCCAGGGTTCCCGCTGCAGCTGTGGATTTGATATATCTTGTCTACCACCCAGGATTTTGTGCTCATTCCTGCCGCTCCAGCCTGCTGCTCCCGAGGGTCCTGCTGGGGCACAGGGATCGGCTGCCCCAGGGGGTTTGTGAAGCCTTTCTCCCATCCCTTCCCGGCTCGGCCGAGCCGCCATTACCGCGTGCTCCCTGAGCTTGCGCCACAGCGCCCCCTGCAGGCGCGGGGGAACCATCGCACCCACCCTGCCCGGCCCGGAGCCACCAGCGCCCCTGCCGGCCGTGACCGGAACTGCACCGACGGGGAAGGTGCCTGACAGCCGAGAGAAGGCTGCACTGGCTTCTGGTTCTGTTTGTTGTATTTGTTTGCCTTGTTATATATATATTAGTAAAGAACTGTTATTCTTATTTCTCATATCTTTGCCTGAAAGCCCCTTAATTTCAAAATTATAATAATTTGGAGGGAAGGGGGTTACATTTTCCATTCCAAGGGAGGCTCCTGCCTTCCTTAGCAGACACCTGTCTTTCAAACCAGGACACTTAATTACTAGAAGACTACAGTTCTGAAAAAGAAAATGAGTGATTTGGTTTACTTTAAAAAAATGTTCCTGTAGCAAGAAATTATTGCTGCTGGAGCCTGTCACTAATAATGGAAATTATACCCAGATGGGCTGGGCATCTCCCTTTCACACAAAAACAATTAGCTATTCCTGTATCCCAAACTAATGGTTATAGCCACGGTATTTGTCTGTTCAGATTATTAATATACTTACCCCAGATTAAATATCCAAAATATATTGCACATGTCAGCTGCAGACAGGGTGGAATCCGCCAAGAACCACTATCATGAGCAGCAAAAATTAGCAAAGTATTACGGCCCACACTTAGAGAGTTTACCCATCTCTTCCAGTTCACTTACAATATCTACATCAAGGTCACTCCCTCCTTTTGGAGTAGGATAGATAAACAACTCAGCAACTCATTTGCTCTCACCTAAGCTTTCATCCTATTTTTTAAATAGACAATCTACATCACAAGTTACAGAAGGGCCAAAAGGCCCAAACAGCTGAAAGTCTATATAATTATAGAGTATCTAAATAAAAACTTATGCAGTCATCTCCTGGAACTGTCAGAAGACTACCTGTTATAGTACCAACGTGATTAACTCTTTAACCTCCATCTCTGTAGAGGTTCTATTCCCTTGCATTCTGTGATACCGAAAAGAAGATCTGGCTTGTCAGTGGATACATCCTCACTCATTTCCCTGGAGGTTTTGTCATTGACTGAAGCAAGAATAGAGTAAAGCCACTGCAAATAGCAGAGTGAGACATCCCACTGTGTTTTAACTCCTCTAGTAAAGATTTACTACATCAGTTCTGGAAAGTACCACGCACTGTTCTTGGTTAATTAAATCACAAAAGAAACCAGAGAGGCACTTTGTGCTCCACCCACAAAATACTTCAAAGAGTAGAATCACGGAGAAATTGCTCTCCTTTAGGGGAAGAAGATGTCTGCTACTATGTTTGATTTGGACCCCGCACAATAGGTCCTTGTTGTTAACTAATGTTTGGGCACCATAGCAGTAAACATAACTAATAAAAAAATATGGGTTTTTTTAAAGTAAACATCTTTGGAGCTGTTCCTCTATCCTCTATGCTATTTCTAGTGTACTATTTCTATCTTCAGGGAGTGTGACTTACCAAGTCACAACATGTCCCAGGAGCATTCAACTGTCTACTCTTGGCTATTAACTACTTTGCACTCTTGATTGGTCATTTATCCTTTATGAGAAATGTAGAATACCACCAGGACATCACCACCATTTACAAACATTTTGTGCTAGTGTAAATGTCAGTGATAAATCAGTTCCTCCATGATAAAATGGAAAATAATGAATGATGCATATAGTACATCCTTAAACCTGTATATACATCTGCATGCACCTTCAACAAAGCAAACAAATTAAAAGTAATAAGAGTAAAATTCAGACGTTGTTTGTCTGTAGCCCTACAACTCTGCAAAAGAAAAGTTGCATAAAAGGCCCATCCAAGCAGCAAATGCAGTCTAAATGCCCTTTGAAGTCCAAAGGCTCCCCATTTAGTCCCTAACAGAGGATAAATCAGTTGGCAATTAAGAATTTTCCAACACCATAAAAATATCAGAATCACAAAGAGTAAGTGACAGGTGAAAAATCATAAAAGTAAATTATGTTAAAAAACTAATGGTATGCATTTGAGATATTATATCATCATGCAAGCAGGCTTACATAACTAACCATGGATTTACTAAAGTAATTCCCTTTTCTAGCCATAGTTGTAGAGAGTGAAGTGACTTTGATGAGCCCTCCTATCATACTGATGAAAATAACCATATGCTTCTAAACACAGCTTATCTACAAACACAGTGGTGGTCTTGCAAAGTGTTTTTCAAACAAACCATCTCTGGGAGGAGACAGGAAGGGCAAAAATTTTATCTACTGGAAATACTACATTTCATACATTTTTTTCATTCCATATGGAACAAAGGTTAGGAAAAAAGAAAATCTGAAATATTAGTCTTTTGAGGATAAAATTAAATGGATGTTTCTCACATTGGAAAAAGAGATCGGACACACCTTTCATGCTCTGCAGCAAGGCCCAGGAGCTTGGGTTTCAGCAGCATGTGAACCCAAAAGCCTGCAGGCTCTGGCTGCTGAGGGGGAAAAAAAAAAAGCAGTCAGAGACCAGGCAGGTTTTCTACAGAAAACCTTATTTCCCAGTATTTATCTACGCTAACAGATTCTTTGCGGCCTTTCAAGTTTTACCCCCAGCAGTACTCCCAATGAAAGCCGCTTTTTCAAACCCAGGGGAACAAATAAAACATCTTTCCATCAGCTGGAAGGGAGCAAAAGCAAGTAACGTCCCAAAATGCAGATACAAATGGCAGGGGTGAAGGGGTGCAAGGAAGAGACAGAACAGCTTCAGATCAAGCAGAGAATAACAAGGGGTTGGAGGACACAAGGCTGGGAATTCAAGACTTGTAGATAAAAGAAATAAAACCCTTTCCAAATTCTGCCCAACCTGTATAAACAGCTACAGTCAAGTCTGCTTGCTCCCTATTCTCCAGCTGAGTATGTTTGGGTTGCTTTGAGAGATGCAGGTCCTGCACATTCTCAGGAATCCCACCCTCACTTCACATTCACACAACAGCTCTGAGGGGATCTCATCCCAGGACCTGGAAATTCAAAGAGGGGACCAAGAATAATTCACAAAGGAACAATGAAAGTGTGCTTTTCTGCACTTCTTTCTGCTCTGTAGAGCAGCAATGGCATAGCCCCTGGAAGAGGTTCCTGGATCTATCTCTGAACCTGGTTGGACACATGTGCAGAACAAACACAGTACCACAGACCATCATTTTAGATGATCACTCAGGACTCTAAGGGCTCTGGTTTACCTGATGAATCCAGGACGTAAAATCAAGCTGCAACTTTATTGCCACAGAATGATCACACTTCCATCACAGATACAGCACATAATGTGCACAGCAGGGTGTTGTATTTACTCTTACAGCTGTTGGTTCAGATTGATTTTCTGGGCTGCCTGTCTCATTTCACTGAGGCTTTCAAGCAACCTGTCCCTTCATGGTAAAACAACCCTTTGTAGTAATTCAGCCAGTCAAGCCCTTCCCTTCAGGGCACAACTGCTTTGCTTAAGGATTCCCCTGCAGTTTGCCCAGCGAGAACAGTGAGTACATCACTACACGGTTAAGCCAGATGTAAAGAGCAACTGGAAAAACCAAAAAAGGCTGTGTTTCACACGCTGGACAAGACCCTGGCTATCATGATAACTTCTCTTCCTAATGACACTGATAAAGGAGAAGTGAGAAAATATAAACTGAGGTAAACAACTAAAAATCTCAAAGGAAATTTAAGCAGTTCCATTGTGAGCCACGTATTTAATTTACTGTTAGGCCTATTTAATTTCAAGTAACACTTCTGAGCAGAGCGGATGTCTATTCATCAACTGTGGATCTTGCAAACTTCTGCCAAGACAAAATGTACAATCTCCATTACGGATAATCTTACCTGTCTGGAGTGGGAAAAGACAAAAAGCCTTTATAACATTTATCTAGATTAAACAGATCAGAGGAGGTATAGCTTGATGCAGTATTTTGACAGAATAAGAGTATGTTTGCTGAGGAATAGGTACTGATTAAATCTGAGACAAAATGTGCCACAAACATTTCTCCCAGGAAACCAAAAAAGGACAAAACATAGAACTGCCAGAATAAATGTTTTATTTTATTTACAAATATCCTAATTTTTTTTGTGTGTTTCTAGGCTGCTAAGCAGAGTATGAACTTTAGAATGATATATTAGAAAACACAGAACCAAATGTCTCAGTTAGCTAGTACTGGATAAGGGAAGGAAAAACTGAGACAAAAGGAAACTATTCTTAGCAACAGCTAAAAAAACTTGAAATACGTCTTCGGAGACATCATTATCACAACTGTTCAAGCTGAAAATAATGCAAACGTTTATTTAATCTTTTAATTTCCTTTTTTTCTCCTATGTAAGTAACACTTTTTCAAGATCTTTTTGTTTCACATATTATTTTATATGTTACGGGGACAGAAAACAAGGCTTTTGTTTTTAGACTGTTTTACAGATAAGAAAAGGCATACAGTGAGCATATGCAACATCAACCTTCAGATGTCTGGTTTGTCACAGAACCTGACATGAAATTTGAAGAATATTTTTTTCAGTCTTTATTAAACCATGCAAAGGAAAATCTGTCATCAGAAAGACTAAAGCTATCTACAAAATTAGATTGTGGAGTCTGATGCAATTTAGAACAGAAATGCCTACTTAATATAATCTTCAGAACTCTTTTATGCCAAAGGCATAGATCTTTATCAATAGGTGTGTGGGCCCTTGCAAGCAACTGTTTGAAATGGTGACTTGTTAAAATTTTTAACCCTCTAATGCCCATTTACCTACTGGATGCAGCACTGTCCAACCTAAAGGTCTACTGCCTGGACCTCTCATTTGGGAGATGACAAAAAGCAACTCAGGAGATAAAAGCAGCTAAAATGAAGTTTCAACCAATTAAAATAAAGAAATGGACAAGGCTAAACAGTTATTTAATTCTAGAAGTCCAGGTATATTTACGGAAGTTGGTTTGTAAAACAATAAAGTCGTCCTGTAAGAGTACATTAATTCTGCTTACGGCATTACCTTGCTCTGTCTTCCCTGAAACCCATTAGAGATAATAATGGACAGATGTCACCTAAATAGAGAAACCAATACAGTAGAGATAAAAATCACAAAATTTCGCTGAAATCAACATTTTATAACCCGTTTGTATAAATCCTCTCAAGCAGTCCCTCAGGACTGACTCCACTGTTGTGCAGTTAGAATTGCTCAGACATGGAGGACTCAGAGGGTAAGGCTTTTCATTTAAGAAAACTGCTACCTTACTTCAAAGTAAGTTTTACTAAAAAAACAAAACAAAAAAGAACAAAAAAAAAAAGTAACTACTGCTCAGAATAGACACTGTCACAGTGAGAAACATACCACCAAAAACTCATCTGAAGCTTTCAAAATGTCCTAAATTGTGCTTTGAGTTCATTTATTTCTTAGCTGTAGGCATAGTGTGATAAGGGATGACCTACACTACACATACAACACCTACCCAGGAGATTAAAAATTGCTGTACATACAATGTAGAAAACACATTACTAGAAAATTGTTAGTAACTTAATATCCAACCCTGAACATTATCACTAAGAACAGCAAACCCAACAATTCATGAAATGAAGATTAGCGCTAAAATTTACGGTCTCATTGAGCAACATGCTAGCTAAGCACAGCTGTCCCTCCTGAGAAAAAAACACCCACGCTATTTTAAACAACTTTTTTCAAGGACTTTGCCAACTTAAGCAGCTTCTTTTTTTTTTGGCCACATGCATAATAATAACATGACAAATATAAGTAAAAAGTCTAATGGAAGAACAAACAGTTCTTCTCTATACTGGATATTAATTTCTCCTATGTGTTTTTGTACAGCCTGTGTTACTGTATTTTCACTTGCATGCTATTTAGTTCAAGTTGTACTGTATTAAGAAAAGACTACTCCATTTTTTCCTTAATTGGTAAACTGGATTCTAACTTTTACACTGGCTCCTGCTGAAAAATACCATGCTTTGTGACATGAAACAACAGATGTTCCTAAAATAACAGACATTTCCAACTGCTATCACTCACGGAGAAATGCCAGGCAGAGAAAGGAACTGTTCTTATTGGCACTGGGCCCACCACGGACCTGCCCTACAAAGTGCTGAGCACTCAGATTTAACGAGATGACAGCACACTCAGCAAATCAAGGACTCTCTCAGAACCAACAGAAAATATGTCTAACACAGTACTAATGAAAAATCACTATTTTACCAAGTGCCAAATGCACCTGTATCACCCATCCTGACAGGCCAAGCCTGTCATTCCCAGCACTGAACTGGAACTGGGCAGCACTGCCAGACTCGAGCAGACTCATTTGCAATGATGCTACACCTCTTTGCCCAGCAGGATGGTTTACTGGGTTTGTGCTGGTACCCCGTCTTCAAGCCCTGCCACCCCGTCTCTAAACTCTATCTCTTCCCTCTGATGAGGAATATGGAACAATGACTCGTGAAGGGAATCTCAGGGGTCAGTCTAAACCCAAGCAAAGTACCCGTGAGCCCTGGCTCAAAGCTGGCCACACCAGCCCAGCCTGTCCTCAGCCAGAAAGAACCTCCCAGCTCAAGTCAGGTACATATTTGCAAGTACTACTTCCGAAATCTCTGTACTGCTGAGGCCACATCTGGAGTGCTACGTCCAGTCTGGGCTCCACAGATCAAGAAAGACAAGGAACTACTGGAGAAGGTCCAATGGAGGGCTATGAAGATTATGAGGAACTGGAGCAACTCTCATAGAATGAAAGGCTGAGGGAGCGGGGCCTGCTCAGGCTGGAGACGAGATGACAGAGGGCACACAAATGTGTTAAGGGTGGGTGTCAGGAGGATGAGACCAGACTCTTTTCAATGGTGTTCACAGCAGGACAAGGGACAATGAGCACAAACTGAAGCATAAAGTTCCACCCCCTGAATAGGAGGGAAACCTTCTTCAGTGTGAGGGTGACCGAGCACTGGAAAAGACTGCCCAGAGAGGTTGTGGAGTCTCCTTCTGTGGAGATGTCCAAAACCCACCTGGACAATGTGATTCTGTGCAGCCTGCTCTGGCTGAACCTGCTGCTGCAGGGGGGCTGCATTAGGGGAACTCCTGAGGTCCCTTCCAACCCCAACCATTCTGTGATTCTGTGCAATCATCGTGTACCATCTCACAATTTAACTCTTGTTTGAACTACAATGTACCTTCTAGGAAATCATCTAATCTTCCTTTGAATATCTAAGTGTGAAATTTTCACAAGAGGATTAGATGCAAAGTGGCTTAATTTTATGAAAATGTTTATAATTTCCTGTACAGAAGGTCAACAAAAATTGGTCCATTGCATCAAATTCCTCAAATTCACGGAATCAGAATTTTTGAGAGAAAAACTATTCCATCTAAATTGTTAAATGAAGTTGTATTATTAGACAGCAGGCTGATATGTATCCAGAAAAAATAGTAAATGTATGCATTGTTTTACTGAACAAATTAGAATCATCTTGCTTTTAACTGCATGGGCCATGAATTACCATGAAAAGTACCTCTTCCTTTTTCATCTAAGTAACTCCATACTAGGCACTGCTGTCAATTCTAAATTCTAAGTCTTAACAGACCTTTACTTGATTTACTTGTATTTAAGCCTTCCAAAATGTAAATCCAACATCAGCCTTCCTGTGTTACATATAATAGAAACTAGGAGTTAACAGCATTTCTGATTAGCTGCCCTCCCTCTTTCAACCAAGGCTTACCCCAGAGCTTTATTTTTACACCTTTTATTTCTTCATCTGGTTAATCAAACAGGTTCTTCGCTGGCCTTTAGTCCAACCAAGTCCACTCACAAATCACCTGTGTTAATTTGCTGAGAACGCTGCTGAGATTACCAGCAAATATCATTCAGGAAGAAAGACACGCTGGTTCCATGGTAACATGAAAGTCAATGAGCCCACCTTGAAACATGGGAACAATGGGCCCTTTCAGGACAGGGAGCAGAGGGGAGGGACCATGTCTTATTGAGATGTTGGGTTCTTTCAGATTGTTCGCCAGTGAGATTTTTCTTAAGGAGAAAAGACACGCTGTAAATTTGCCTTGCACAAGTTAATTTGATTTTGGAGCCTTGTCTTGGGGTGACTCTATCATGTGTATCCCCTATCATGCTCTATGCCCAAAAAGTAATATTGTGCCTTTTCTGTGCCTTTAAACTGAGCTTGAGAAAAAAAAAAAAACAGACAAACTTTCCAAAGCAGCTTCTCAAGGACACAGAGATAACACTCCTCAGT